>CM076575.1:451763348-452250840 GCA_034641835.2 Pinus albicaulis | reverse complement strand
AGGCATGATCTTTGGATCATGCCCTTTCAGTTAATAAACCTAATATAACTATATCTAACTAATAATTAACAAAATATTCATAACATTGCCCCTCTCTTAAAGATGTTTTGTCCTCAAAGCATATGTAATCGATGGACAATGTTGACGAATGTCCGGTTTCCACGAACGGCGAGCTCTTGCTTCCCATATTTTAAAAAAGTCATGGAGCATATTCTCGAGTTCAGCGTGTTGTTGATCTGGATAGTGAAAATATCTGATATCGACAGGGCCGGATCCTGTCTTGATTCCTGGAGACTCTTCATGGCTCCCTTTTGAAGATAACATTTCTAACTGCTGACATTGTACTGTAGATACGACTTGATTTCCTGGGGCTTGGAATCCATACAACTTGTATTTCTGCCCTTTCCACTTAAAACTTATAAACTGCTTCTGATGGTTGGCAGAATAAGTACCTAGAGTTCGTAGCCATTGAATTCCTAAGACCACATCTACTCCTCATAATGGAACGGTGTAGAACTGAGATTCTAAATGAAAGTCTTTAATCTGCAATTTGACTTTATGGCATTTTCCTACTTGTTCAATCTTCTTACCGTCGGCCACCATTACCTTCATATTAGGCATGGGAAAAGTAAATAGGTTGAGTCTTTTGGCCATGGTGGAATCTAGAAAATTGTGCGTGCTGCCTGTGTCTATTAGGACCATTACATTGTTGTTCTTAATGTGTCCTCTTAACCTTAGGGTTTGAGGTTGTAATATGCCTGTCATAGCCGATAAGGACACTTGTGGAATAGTTTCGCCCTCCACTTCTGGAGAGAACTCTAAATTGTCTTCTAACCCTTCTATACACGAATCAGTACTGTTAGTGTCGTTAGATGCTTCACAGCTGTATAGATTTTTTGCTTTTCCATTAGCACATATGTGCTTAGGGTCCCAGTTTTCACCGCAACGTTTGCACTTGCCCTCTCGTATTCTTTGTTTTTCTAGAGTAGATTTTTCGTCTTCACGAGGATGGACAGGGACATATGTTGTGTCAACTACATTTTCAGATTGAGGAAACCGTCGTCTCGAATATACTTTTTCTGGTTTTGATAATCTTTCCAATTTCTTTTCAGCAGCTTTTGCTTTTTTCCTTGCTACTTCTACAGACGTGATTTCGTGTAGTTCTAGTTCTTCTTGAATGTGGACTTTAAGTCCCGAGATGTAAGACTGGATTAGACGAGATTCCGACAATCCGGGTACTCGTGTTGCCAAAGTCTCCCATTCTCGCGTGTACTCATCCACATCTCCTTGTTGGCGTAATTTGATAAACGTTGAAAAGAACTTTTCTTCTTTTATGCCTTGAAACCTTTTGAAGAACGCATCCTTAAATTTCCTCCAACTGATAGCGAGCGTCGTCTTTTTCCACCACATATACCAATTATATGCTTCTCCTTCCATTTTCATGGAAGCATGTTTAATTTTTTCATCGTCACTAGTAATGTCATAAATTTCAAAATATTCTTCTGCCTTATTAAGCCACGCAACGCTATTCTTTTCATTACCATCAAATTTGGGTAGGTCAATCTTGGCTTTGCGCTGATATGCTAATGGTGGAACAAGAAGGGGATATTGATTGGCGAATGCATTCCAGAGCTGCTTGTTTTGAAAATCTGCATTACTATCTTCTTGATGATGTGGGGAATCGGTTTTTTCCTGATGCTCTTCTGAGTTCCCTGAATCTGCGGAATTGTTTTGTTGATTTGGTTCCCTGTTAGGAGATGTTGGGGATTGTGTCTGACTCAACTTATCTATTTTATCATTTAGCTTGTTGAAGAGTTCTGTCATATTGTTCATTGCTTCGTTCTGTTTTTCTGTGGCCTCATGATGGTTTAGCCACATTTGTCTTTCCATTCGATTTGTCGTATCATGGATTTTTTTTATGTCGTTGGAGTGCCCTGAAACTGTACCTTCCAGATTGACTAATCTTTTTCCGAATTCTTCGGAATTGTTAGTGATTTGCTTCTCAAGATCTCCTAATTTCTTCTGGAATTCCGCCATCGACATTGACGAAGACATCGAGCGTGTATGAGGCGGGGAATATATTTCTGCCAGTTTCTCCTCTTTTTTCTTCTAAAATTAATTAATTAATTTATTTAATTAATTAATTAATTTTTTTGAATTAATTAATTAATTATTATTTAATTAATTAATTAATAAATAATAATTTTTTTTTAAAACTATATAATTATTATATATATATAATTTTTAATTAAAAATTATATAATATATATAATTTAATTATATAATTGTTATATATATAATTACAATATATATATATATATATATATATATAATTATTAATTTAACTATATAATATATATTTTATATAATTAAAAAAAATGTCGCTTCGATTTAACACACCGTTTCAAAAAAACCAATCGATTGATTTATAACACACCTTCAGTTTAATAAACTATACCCGTCCAATATTCCCGTCCGGTTAAAAACAAAACAGCACCGTGGCCAACCCCGTCCGTTCACAACAGATCGATTATATTTTTAACAAATCGATTTAATGTATCGATGCACTGTTTGATAGTTTAACAAATCGATTAATATATTTGCTGCCCGTGAATGATGCCACGCGTGTTTATTTGCTGCTGTTTGAAACAATGATACCCAATCATTTATAAACAAACACGTTCAAGATATCGATGCAGTCGATGTGCCGAAGCTTTACACGCTCGTTTCTCTCCGGTTTATGTGTCATGAAATTGCTCCTGCGGCCAAAACGTCGCGCTTTTCTCTATCGTGGCTTGCTGTCCCACCCCGTGTTTTTTTCTTTTTCTCAATTTAAACTCAGTCTCAGGGTGTGTAATAGACAGATAGCAATTTTTTTGATGTATACGAACCAGAATTAAGTGCACGTATTGTATGGATGGCAGCGGTTATGACGTTCCAAAGTCTGCAATTCCACAGGTCACTGTGGTGATGATTATCACTGGTCCGAGTTCCTTTTCTCCACCAGTAGATAAGTCATAGGTTTATTGTCCGAGTTTCCCCCACGGGTGGGCAATCAAGTTGAACTGCAATACAACAGATCTGTAAAAATCTTTTGCTGGAGTCAAGTTAATGTAGCCCTTCCACGATTCCTTTGTTCTCAAGATTTAAACGAATTTGCCCAAAAAACGAGAGATATCGAGTCTTCGGTTTTCTTCGGTACGATCTTGAAGAATACGGTTAAAAAAAATGCGCAGTGCAGGTGCCGATTCTGAGGTGATCACACGGATCCAGAGCGATGGCTCGTGCAATGGGTGACATAAAAACTACGTGGCCGATAAATATATATTATTAATGATGAAAGATGAGATGATTACAATGAGGGATGGCCTAGGCTTTAAATATAGCCTCAAGGTGTCCCTTGGCGAAGAGGCATGATCTTTGATCATGCCTTTTCAGTTAATAACCTAAGATAACTAATCTAACTAATAATTAATAAAATATTTAACTAACATCCTCTCGAAACTTGGCCTTAGAAACTTCTCTTCACTTCACATTTGAACCCTTTTTCACTAAGATCTCCTCCAATTTCCCATATTTGCTTGTTGTCAACCTCTAAATTGCCAATAAAGATATCAAATGAAATTAAATTGCTTTAAAATTATAACTCTATTTGAGTTACATCAAAATGAATCAATTATTTCATAATCCATATGCATCTTAATTCACATTGTACAATTTGAAGAAAATGTTTCTAATCTTATTATTATTTCTCTTAATATTCCTTGTTATCTTTGTAATTTTATCTATTCATTTTATTTTTTTGGTTCCTTTTGTCCAATGGCGTTTCTATATTATTTTTGGTTGGGTGGTAGAACGAGCTCAAGTGACATATATCTTGATCAACATATTTATTTTGTAAACTCCCAACCACCCATAATAATTAACACCATTGGAAATGGAGCTTGATCAACAAACACATCTAGGTTTGCTTATTATGCCTAACTTACTTACTCTTCGATGCATATGTACATACATATCTCTATGTTTAATTATTTATTTCTTTCTATGAAAGTATTGCTGATTGAATTCTTGATTACTTGTTCAATTGATTCTTGATTAGTATTACTGAGTCAATATTTATCAATGTTTCCATGCCAATCAGTAGTACGTGAACTTTCATACATCTGTATTACATGAATTTACACGTTTCTATAGTACTGGAATTGAATCATTTTCTCTATCAGCTAGAAAAATTTTAATATTTGCAACTCAGATCAGTATATATCTTTGTTGCACTAATAGAATTTTCTGAATTTAATATTGTATAATTTATAAGTATTTCATTATCGAAGTTTTTAAATGTAGTTAATGTTTCTTTCAGTAACTAATACTCAGTTTCCACTACAATATACAATAAGCTTATACTTTTATTTTTATTTTTAGTTGTTAAAATGTACCAAACACTTCTGCGTCATGTTCAAGCCCATCATTGAATGACGTTGCATCTTTTTCATCTTGCAGCTTTGGACAACAAGCTACAATAGACAAAGAACAACAAATATCAGGTGCAATTGAATCAGACAAGTAAGTAAATTTGAAACAAATTTTTATATGTTCCATTGACATAGCATTTATATTTATCACCAATGTATTTTACTTCTAACTGTCTCTTTTGCCACATTGACATCATCAATACACAGATCAAAAGCATCATATTTAGTCCTAGTTACCATTGAAGAACTAAACATTCGCAAAACTGGAAAAATTTTCAATGGAGATGTTATGGTTATTTATAGCACATACCTTGATAAAGTCCACAAAGCACGAAAAATACTATGTGCATATTTGAAAGATGTTTAAGGAATCATGACAATCACATTGTCCATACCAACTGAGCTCGTTGAACAACATGGAAAAAAAATATCACCAAGAAAATCAATATCTATTACAAATTTTAAAGTTCTTCCCAAAACAAACTATGACCGCGGTGATTGTGATTGGATGGTGCTGCTAGCTGAACTAAGCACCGTACAGAACATACCAATGATTTGCAAAGATTACAAATTCATTCCAGATACAACAGTAAAACAACTTACAACAAATACAAAAACATATCCAATTGGAACAATTGTTGTAGTTGTGACAGCTGCATGGAAAATTGGTTTCCAATACACATTGCAAATTATAGATGGAAATTTCGATGACAATAGAGCAACGGTAAGATAAATTACTTTGCAATGTTTTTATATTGCTTTTTCCATCCTAAATTTCAATTTAGTTTGAAAAAAAAAAGAACTTTTTGTCTTCTATTGCAGTTGCAGTTATTTGAAACATTTGCACCACTCTACAATGAAATTGAGCAAGAATTTCAAAAAGGCCATTTTCCAATTATGTTATTCAAAAACATAAAAAATAGGAAAGAACTCACGAACAAAACACTTCGAACAACGCAAGCTACATTCATCAAAAAATTGAATGCAAAAGCAGTAGAAGAACTCAGAAAATTGAACCCTCCAACATTCTCTATAAGTACAAATGAAATGGTACCTCTACTTCTCAATACGCAATTGTTTCTTCATCTCTTTCTATTTTGACATATACCACTTGTCATCCTCTATGAACAGTTAAAAGGAACATTGACAATTGCAAGCATTTACTCTACGCCATTTGAACCAATTTGTCTTGGATGCAATTCACCAATACCAACCTCTACAATGATAGAGGAGACAACAGTTAATTGCCTAAAGTGCAATAAAAATTAATCCTTTTCCTATTCACAGTGTCTTAATTTCATAATCAAGTCCAACAACACCAATTTGCAATGTTGCATCTGAAAAAAATTTCTTTTGAAACAATTACTTCCCAACCTAGCACATATGTCTTTTCAAGACTACGTTCAAAAGAAACAAGCAACAATGTATATGCTACGCGATTTCAAAATAAATGGTACATTTACAATCAATGAATACAACGAGATCCAATCTGTTGATAGCAATGGAATACCTACCAAAGTTAGGTATACTTGTAATTATTCTTCATCTTTCAAGCAAAAATCAGATATATGTACTTTAAATTATGCTATCTAAAATAGGAAGATTTGTACTAATTTTTCCCTTTCCTTTGCAGCACCAGCACTTCTACAAACATTGGCTACAATAGAAACACATAGAAATCCATAAATCAATGCAAAGTTCTTCTCAATTTTTGTACAAGATTTTACTGCTCAGATCTGCCTTTCTCAAAGTGCAGTATGTCTACAACATTTTGCGAGAACAAGAATGTTTTCACAGAACAATTAGGGAAAAAAATCACTAGTTATACTTATAATGTTTCTTCTACCTATTTGCAGATAATTTTAGACTCAATATATGTATATTTAAGAAATATAGCTTTTCCATTAGGCCTTTACAAATATTTTCAGATTTTATACATATATGTTTAATGAATAGAACCTGTCTTTACAATCTCTGACATTATATATTTAGGAATTTGATCAATCTTCGATTCTATGAGATAATATATATAATCAATAAATTGTGCACGTACAGTGCGGATGCCACAAATGGTTTGGACAGTATTTTAGGCCAAGAATACAAGTCTCTTTAAATGGTAGAATTTTGGTTTTTGTTTTTGTTGTATTTAATTGTTTTGTATTTTTAAAATTTTATTTACCTATTTTGCATTTTAAAATTTATATTTAACTTCAATTTTTAAAAGTACTACAACAATAAAATTTTCATATATACTATCAAATAACATATTGCATTATATAAAATAACAAATTACATCATATAAGCCAAGCCTATGTCTTTAAGTCCTTGGTTCCCACACAAAGTCACCATTGCGATTAATATTTGCCTTATAATCAAACCAACTATAAATATTCCATTATTCGAATGTTCCTCTGCTGCCATCCCTCAATGAAATTGAATCAACTCTATGTAATTCAATAAAAGATTATATGCTTCAGCAGCAGTCATATACACCATTAACCTGAGTCGTAATGCGTACCATTTTAACCTTTTGCAGGACTCCTTTGTAATTTGATTTGATATGTGGTCGGACCGTCTAGATTTATTAATTTGAATTTAATTCGCCCAACATCACTTGTCCGTTCTTTCGATGAATCGGAAGATTCAAAATGCCATTGTGTTCTCTGAGTGCAGATTAAATTGCACATATTGTAAATAGGATTTAATTTGTTCATCATGTGATAAATCAATGTGCTGCTTGCGGAACTGTTCTGAAATGGCGATAGACTAATATGAACTTCGATTTAATCTCTCATACGCGCATCCAATGGCCATGTGATACTTGAAGTTGTTAACCATATGATATATGAATGTATTTTTTGGTTGAATCAACAATATGTGATGCGGATCTTTAATACGCAATGAAACTTGTGAGAAGTTTCTGAAAGTTTTAAGTTTTTGATAGCGTTTTTTTGTTTATATTTTAAACACTCCCTTGCGATGGAGTTTATCTTATGGTTTGTTATCGCACAACAAAAGATTTATAACCTTTGAATTATATGTTTTAACATTAAAAGCGTGCTCATTGTAGAGTGGACCCGAAAGGGCAATGCATAGGTTGCAGTTTAGCTTTATTTAACATTTGTTATTCTGCCACGGTTTTGGATGTTATTTAACATATTTTAAATCTTTAGGCATGAGTAGATACGACTATGCACTTTAGCTATGGTAATTTTTTTAAGTAGTGACTCCACTGTATATCCAAATCGATGGATATTTATTCCTATGTATATAATGCTTGCTAATTTGGATTATTTAGTTATTATTCTTTTAATTATGGAATATTTTTTATTATTTTTTATTCAGATCAATTGGTAATTGGATTAAGTTAATTTTCAAAAATTTTATTATTATTTTTAACTATTTATATACATCTTTTTCTACATAATTTAATTGAAAATTTGAACTTAATCCTTTTCATACATAAAGTTTTATTTATACATGAAGCTTTATTTAAAGATCCCAAATTAAACAACCCTGCAACTATAGTTCTTTTAATTTTAATTTTTTATTTTCCAAGATGATGATTGCAAATTAAAAGACCTTGCAATTCGATCTGTTGCAATTTACAATTTTTATTTCCCAAGCTTGCAGTTCCATCGTTTTTTCGTTCTCTTTTACAAGTTCCATTAATCAACTCCAACCTACAATATTCCACATTAATTATATATGTGTGTGTGTAATATTTATTTATTTTTATTAATTTTTTAAGCTTAAATTTGACTTATATACTTTTTCTATAGATCAATATTTAGTTAAATAATCACTTCAATAAATTTTTAAAAATATATTATATTATTATACATTTCCATTACTATAAAATATTTTTTTTAGATTTTATTATTACATATTTATAATTTAAAGTAGAGCCAAAGTTTACAAATTATAGATTTAATAAATTAATCCACACACACACACACACACATATATATATATAATATTTATTTATTTTTACTAATTTTTTAAACTTAAACTTGATTTATATATTCAAATTGTTGCTTCTTTCATAATTTATTTTGATAAATATAACATTTTTATATATATCAATGTATTTAGCTCCTTAAAATTAGTATTTTTTTTTTAACCTATATTTAATAAATTAATCCATACATATATTAATAATGGAATACTTTTTATGTAGATCAATATTTAGTTAAATAATTAATTCAATATATTTTTAAAAATATATTATATTATTATACATTTCCATTACTATAAAATATTTTTTTTACATTTTATTATTACATATTTATAAGTTAAAGTAGATCCAAAGTTTATAAATTATATATTTAAACAAAATATCGCAGTTTATATATAAATTAATATCGATTAGCAATGTTTATAAAATATCTAATATGAGATGGATCGCCATATTATTTCTCTCTAAGCTAACAACTAAAATCACAACACTAAATTCAATTTTATAAGTTTACTTTAATTTAGCTATATCTAATTGTATTATAAAACAAGTGTAACTATATTATATAAAAAAACATTAGAAATTGAAAAATATAATTAATCAAAAAACACATCCCTAATGAATAGAATATCAAATCTATCCAATATCTAAAAAAATCAAATTAGTTAACTAAATTATATTATTAAATTTTAGAATATATAATGAATATATCAAATATATAACTATACAAAATATTAAACGATTTTAATCACTATATATTATGCCATATAATTATATTTAAAAAATAAAAAAAAATAAAAAAAAATAAATAAATAAATTTAGAAATTGAAAAATGTAATTACAAAACAACATTCCTAATGAGTAAAATATTGAATCTATCCAATATCTAAAAACTCAAATTGGTTAACTAAATTACATTATTAAATTTTGGAATAATACATTAAATATATCAAATATATAACTATACAAAATATTAAACAATTTTAATTGCTATATATCATGGCATCTAATTTTAAGTAAAAATAACATGCAACTTCTTGAACAATATATATATATATATATATATATATATATATATATATATATATATATATATATATATTTAAAGCAAATCACTCATAGCCATCTTTTGAAACTCCAAATTAACATAAAATCACAACACTAAATTCAATTTTATAAGTTTACTTTAATTTAGCTATATCTAATTGTATTATAAAACAAGTGTAACTATATTATATAAAAAAACATTAGAAATTGAAAAATATAATTAATCAAAAAACACATCCCTAATGAATAGAATATCAAATCTATCCAATATCTAAAAAATTCAAATTAGTTAACTAAATTATATTATTAAATTTTAGAATATATAATGAATACATCAAATATATAACTATACAAAATATTAAACGATTTTAATTGCTATATACTATGCCATATAATTATATTTATATAAAAAAAAACATTAGAAATTGAAAAATGTAATTACAAAACAACATTCCTAATGAGTAAAATATTGAATCTATCCAATATCTAAAAACTCAAATTGGTTAACTAAATTACATTATTAAATTTTGGAATATACATTAAATATATCGAATATATAACTATACAAAATATTAAAGAATTTTAATTGCTATATATCATGTCACTTCGAAATTTTAAGTAAAAGTAACATGCGACATTTGAATAATAACAATGATTCTATAAGCCCAAAAGGAGTTAGCTCAGCCAGTGGTAAGAGCGATACGACGTGGGCCTCTCGGTTGAGGGAGGTCACGGGTTCGATTGCTTGAGTCCTTTGGAGTTATGCGGCAGAAAGTCCGCCAGAACGGTTCTGCAACGATACCATCCCGGAGGGAGATTGCGAGAGCTACGCCGGTTCCGTGAGCACCACCTCATTGAAAACAATAAATTCTATATATATATATATATATATATATATATATATATATATATATATAATTATTATAAATTCTTATAATAATATTTTTATTTTTAGCACTATAAATTTTCATATTCATATATATACTTTAGGAAAATGTAAGAGTTTTATCTAAAAAAATCAAATTAATTAACTAAATTATATTATTATATGCAATTAATACTAACGTAAATTCTTATTTTTTACTTTAATTTAGCTATATTTAAACTAAACTAAGCGACAACTTTATTACAAAGAAAATCCTCATAGACATCTTTAAATTCAAATGGAAACACTTAGCAAATCTTCATAGACATGCTCAAACTCAAATCCCAACAATTATTTCTAATTTAATTTAACTATACTTTATTACAAAAAAAATCTTCATAAACATCCTCAAATACTATTATCTTTTTCAATAAATGGCAAATAGAAAGTTAAAAAGCAATGAATCAATAAAATATTCAATATACTTTTGAATTGAAATTGCAAATTGTATTAAAATTAAGTGTCTTGTTGATGTGGAACATTGTGATGCGATCGCAACCGCAATCACAAGTTATATGATACAACCGCATATATTTTTCTTGCCACCGTTGAATGATGCGATGCGATTGGCACAATCGCAATCGCAAATTGCAAGTTCAAGTTCTTTTGTTATGGTCCAATTGCAATGCTATAAATCAATAAAACATTTGATATACCTTTGAATTGAAATCACAAATTATATTAAATTAAGTGTCTTGTTGATGTGGAAGATTGCAATGCGATCGCCGCATCCGTTTGTTTTGCCACCGTTGAATGATGCGATTGGGAGCTTTGAAAATTATTAATATTCCTGCAGATATTAAGGTTCGCTTGGGACTTCGACTTTTACTATTTCAACACCCCAAAGCTTTTCACCTCAAAAAGCAATAATACACTCCAATAGTATATATACGTCCCTCAATTCATATGAGAGTACAACTCCATCTTATTGTCTGACCTGGAAATTAAAATTAGTGTGGAACTTTAATATCTCACTATTTCCTCAAAAGTCATAAACCCCTCATTTCATATAATATGCCTTTTTATCAACCCCAACACTAAGTCTTCATACAATTTTCAAACAGAGCTTTCATTGTTATCCTATGGTTCAACCTAAAACAGTACTACGCATATAATATGCTCTCATATTCTAACCCCAACGCTAACCTTTGAAAGGTTCGGGCGCCACAGCTTTATAAACCTTTCTTTTCTATTTGCCGATGCGATTAATCGCAACTCAATGCTCTTGATTGCGATTAATGCATTTGCCAATGTTCTGATGCGATGCCCTTACTCCGATGTGATTGATGCATTCGCAAACGTTCCAATGCAATTAATGCCTTTTAAGCCGAAACTTCAAATACATATAAATCACAGTTCATAAACACATCGGCTCCACAATCGCCATCAGGACTTTTATTAACATGTTCCGTTGTTATGATTTCCTCCGATGCGATTCGTAAGGGTCCCACAAAGTTAATAAATTCTTATGTCCATTTGATTTATTATAATCTATGCATTTGCAAATGGTTTAAAAACCAACACCACTCGTCGGGCCCACGATGCATTATACCCTACCTTTATATATTGCGCACCAACTATGATATATCACCATACATTACAGCCTCGGGTATAACTCAACCTTTGAATGTATTGCTCAAGCGCAGCATTACCATGCTACACACTTACATTGAAACTTAAGCAAATAATTAACCATAATACCTGCGCCAATAACACTTGGGCTAAGGTTAAAATATCAACCACTGATATATTTTAAGGTCTGGGCCCATCAGCAAATTAACTCGCCTATTTTAAAACATAGCAAAACCTATTACAAAGCCTCTCGGGCCTTTTATAAATTGCACATGAACATTGCAAAAATTGCATATAACATATACGACCAAAGATTAAAAACCCAAAAACCTGTTTATCAAATCCACTGAATAATATGCATCGGCTCCGCTTTAAAACAATGCAGACTACACATATAATATGCTCTCATATTCTAACCCCAACGCTAATCTTTGAAAACTTCGGGCGCCACAACTTTACAAACCTTTATGTTCTCTTTGCCGATGCGATTAATCGCAACTCAATGCTTCCGATTACGATTAATGCATTTGCCAATGTTCCGATGCGATTGATGCATTCGCAAACGTTCCAATGTGATTAATGCCTTTTAAGCTGGAACTTCAAACACACATAAATCACAGTTCATAAACACATCGGCTCTGCAATCGCCATCGGGACTTTTATTAACATGTTCCACTGTTATGATTTTCTCCGATGCGATTCGTGAGGGTCCCATAAGGTTAATAAATTCTTCTGTCCATTCGATTTATTATAATCTATGCATTTGCCAATGGTTTAAAAACCAACACCACTCGTCGGGCCCATGATGCATTATACCCTACCTTTATATATCGCGCACCAACTATGATATGTCAGCATAAAACGCTGCACACTTACTTTGAAACTTAAGAAAATAATTAACCATAATACCTGCGCCAATAACACTTGGAATAAGGTTAAAATATCAACCACTGATATATTTTAAGCTCTGGGCCCATCAGCGAATTAATTCGCATATGTTAAAACATAACAAAACCTATTACAAAGCCTCTCGGGCCTTTTATAAATTGCGCATGAACATTGCAAAAATTGCATATAACATATACGACCAAAGGTTAAATACCCAAAAACTTGCTTATCAAATGCGCTGAATAATATGCATTGGGTCCGCTTTAAAACAATGCAAACAACCCATTACAAAAATCTCCGATGCTGATTGAAAAACGGACGCGATGACAAATTTAACTCCACCATAGTAAACAGGATCGGGTCCGGAGTTCATACCGTGCAATGGCGACATAACTTAAAACACTTCCAATGCGATGAAAGCATCGGGCCATACCATCCGCGATATAAGAATTTGCTGTGGTGACTTATGTCAGTTCCCATTGCGATGATCGCATCGGAACATCGCCACATCAACAAGACACTATGGGGACCACAGAGTTTTAACTAAAAACTCTCCCGCGCATAAAAAACAAAATATCTCTCTGTTTCATATTAAAATACTCTATTTTACCAAATACAAAGTCTGTCCCCCAACACCAAAAAAAAAAAACTCTATTTTTCAAACACACAACACTACGCCAATCAAACAAAAATCACTGTTCACCATTTTAGAAAACACGATGCTCCTGCCTCAACCACTTCAGAAACACGTGTTTTCATAACCCAGTAATAATAAAACGATTATGTGTAGTATAAGACTTCTTAAGAACTATCGTTGGTCGAATCATGGCTACTTTATTTTATACAAAAAAAACATTTGAAATTGAAAAATGTAATAAAAAAACTACATTCCTAATGAGTAAAATATCGAATCTATCCAATATCTAAAAACTCAAATTGGCTAACTAAGTTACATTATTAAATTTTGGAATATACATTAAATATATCAAATATATAAATATACAAAATATTAAACAATTTTAATTATAATTTCAAAGGACACGACAAGGGAAGAACTTTGCCAACAGGCTCGAGCAATCTCTGGCTACACCCCATCCCTGCACACCCATCTCTGCATACTCAAGCCGCATCGAAGAACTGTTTGCTCATACACTTCAGGCAGCGCAAAACGCCCACCTCGGCGTTGACTTGACTATCTTTGCACGCCAGCTCACCTCAAGGTTTCCAGGAGAGATTCTATTGGCCAGCGCCACACATCTACAGCCAATACATTCCTTTGAATGCTATGCCAAGGAAATGCTACAAAGCCAACTCAGGAAGGTCACTTTGACTCCTGTGGAACAATGTATTTTTTATCCAAAAAATTAATATAAATCTGCTTAACTTTACAAAAAAAAAAAAAATTAATTATAATTTTAAATAAAAATAACATGAAACTTTTTGCTTATAAATATATATATAACTTATATTTTTCTTTAGACAATATGGCATTGCAATTGTAGTTGGATGAAATTGGATTAACAAAATAAAAATATTAGTAAAAAAATATTCTAAATCTTAATACTAACATAAATTCTTATTTTTTACTTTAATTTAGCTATATTTAAATTAAACTATCAAATGGCAACATCTAGCAAATCCTCATAGACACACTCAAACTCAAATTGCAACAATTATCTCTAATTTAATTTAACTATACTAAACAAAGCAACAACTTTATTAGAAAGCAAATCCTCATAAACATGTTGAAACTCAAATTGCAACATTTCTATATTTACATTAAGCAGCGAGTAGTAGCTACTCTACCATACTCATATTGATTCCAAAAATAAGCTAAGCATATGTAGCAAATCTAATCTACACATCAAATGCATATGCTCATGGGTCAGCACAAAAGTTGTTTCACTATAATTTAGATAGATTTAAACTACTACTAAACTCAAATTGCAACAATTATATCTAATTTAGTTTAATCATACTTTATTACAAAACAAAACTTCATAAACATGCTCAAATTCAAATTGCAACGTCTCTATAATTGTATTAAGCGCCATGTAATAGCCGTAATAGCTATCTATAGACATTTCCAACATCACATTGCAACATTACTATATTTAAACTAAGCGGCGCTTCTTATAGCCTTATTTTATTTTAAAGTTAAATTATTTTTATTTTTATTTTATTTAAATATTTACAAAATCTATACTACACTTAAGAGGGCAGGTAGTCGCTACTTATACCCTGGTTTTATTTTAAAGTTAAATTATTTTTATTTTTATTTTATTTAAATATTTACAAAATCTATACTACACTTGAGAGGGCATCTCAGTGCAAAATCTCATGTGTCCCATTAAATTTTGGCATCGCTTCAGCAAAAGTGATTTCGGCAAATTTTTGTAAAAAAAAGTGATTTCTGTAAATTTAAAAAAGAAAATAACAGTCACTAGCGCTCGTCAAAAGCACATCATAGCTTTTCGATGAAATATGCGACCTTCATAAATCAACAATTTAATATTCGAACAATAGTCTTAGATTTGTTAATCACATTTCATGGTCTATTCAAATAAATGACATTCGAGCAACTAGTCTTACATTCGTTAATCACATTTCATTCTGTATATGCTCTGTAAAATTGCATTCCGAGCAATATCAAATTCGCATGGCTCAGTCTGTATATTCGTCATGGTCACTGGATCCTTGTCAACTATCCTCATGGGTCGAATCTCCTCATTTCCAACCGTCTGCCGCCTGCCGGAAACTTCCATCCGTTATAAACCCACGTTCAATATCTTTAGGCTTCGCAATCAGAAAAGGCTCTGAAGGAAGAAAAGCGATGGCTTCGTATGCAGGCATTCGTCGGGGTCCTGGAAGCTTGTCGATGGCAAAAGGGCTTGTAGCAGAGGAGGAAGAAACAAGGCATTCCTTAGAGGTAATGCTATTCTCATCCTTTATTGTGAACACAACGCCAACTGTACGAGAAGAAAAACATGAAAACCCCTCTGCCTTTCTCTCAACAATCTAACATGCTTGTTACAAAGGGTATACTGTGAAAATTTTGCACTTCAAGCCACCTATGCATATTATTGCAGATCAGGAAGCTTTTTTGCATATGTAGAAGAGTTCTTCTATATATTGGGCTACAACTTACATCTTATCTCCCTTCTCATCAGTGTCTATGTGCATTGCCTTTCTGCACCAGCATGTTACAGAAATGAATGTGCGACCATCATTCTTGTTTAGTTACTGATCTCGTTTTCACTGCTTCAGACAAAATTCGCATTATTTGGCTACTGTTATTAGATAGAAAGCTGAAAATATTGAGCTCGGAGCTGATAATTTGTTCTTGTCATTTGTCAGAAAAATACCTGGCTTCATAAAGACGCTGGGGACCTTGAGCTGTCTGAGTTGACGGCGATATCACCTATGGACGGACGATATGCAAGCAAAGTTAAGGAGTTGAGACCTATTTTAAGTGAATACGGTCTTATTAGGTATCGTGTTATTGTTGAGGTATTTCCACTCCTATTCAGGTTGTTCTATACTGCTTTTATACAATTCAAACCCTGTATTATGTTATTGCTTATGCCATATTCGTTATATGGTTTTCCTGCTTTCACCTGATATGTAAGGTTACAGTGGGTCGTGCAGTTGTTTAAAGGTGTTCTCTATATTTATCTAATGAATTGTCAGCCCATAGATAAATGCTGCTTGCTATGGACCTTTTAAACGAGTTTGAAATTAGCTTTCATTATTAGCCAAAAAAGAGCTACAATTACAAGGCTATGTTACAGTAAAAGAAAGTGCTGCTAAAAGCAGGCTACCAGCTGTCATAACCATAAAAAAAGAGGTTATTACAGTAACTGACAAAAAGTACCACTTAAGCATCATAATTACAAAATCCACTCTAACACAATGCGCAGAGTCCATAAAATCATCACAAATACAAAAATATAGCCATTTGGGTAACCAAACCTAAGAATGTAACAAAAATGTGCGGTGAACACTGCTCACCCACTTGTTGGTTCGTCTTGATCATGGTGGAGTCGAGACCATCCAGATTGACCATGATGCTTGTCTTTGCGTGATGGTTCCCTTTAGAGGTGGCAGGGACTGTCGCGAGTAGGTGCCATCTTGCAGCTTGCTATGTTGGTCATGGCACAATCCTTTGTGATTTCTTTCCCTTCTAAATATCAGGCCTTCTCCTTGTAGTACCGTGCTTACAGTGAATTGGCATTGCCCTAATGTCTGATGATGCTGCAGAGGTGCTCTAATTCCATGTTTACCTTCTCTGTCTAGTTCTGAATCTGCATGGCCTAATCTGACAAAATGGCAAAACAGTTAATGAAAGAAAATGACTGTTGGCCATGATGATATCAATGAATACTATTCTTGTATTCTATCCAAATATAAAATGTCAATTCTTAACAGTTTCCATGCATTTTAGAAAGAAAAAGAATGCCATAATCATATCCTAAGACAGCCTAAAGTAAATTGAGAGCGGTCATTATCGTAGAGGGTCAAAGGTCCTCTATCAAGTGCCATAGTATATGGGCTTTTGGAAATAAGCAGAAGAAATGAAGGAGGGTTTCCTCCTAATTGCAGATGTATAGTCAGGAGAAACAATTTTCATTTTAGCTGAACTCCTATGGCCGAGACTTGCAATATGAGAGACTACGCAAAGAAGGCCTTTTTGGACTCAACTGGACCTTTCCAGTATTATTTTTCTGCTCAGCCAAGTAGTCAATTTAGAATTGTACTCCATTTTCATTTAGCTTGTCCTTACATTTGACACAACTATTTTTAGATTTCCCTGATTGATATTTGCACTTTGACGTAGTTAGATAAGTTCCAAATGATTTTGATTCTGTTAATTTCCCTAATACCAGATCTGATTTAATTCTCCCAGCAATATTTTATACCCAGAAGTTATTTAACCTAGTAAATTGATTTTTTGAATTGCTGAATAAAAAATACACTGGTATTTTAACAATAAATAAAATGCAGCAGAAGCACAAGTTGAAAATCATCACACAGCAGAAATTGCAAACCCTCCAAATTACTCTTCACTTCTACTACTCCAAATAAATAAGGGCTCCCTTATAGGGAAAATGGCCCATAGAGAAATACATAATTTATACACTAAATGAAACCTCGAAATCTTGGCTCCCGGGAAAAACTCAACCCCCTGGAAAATTCAGCCCACTGAAACCCCAATCTTCTACTCAGCCTTCCTCTCTCCTCGTACGGCCGACTTGCTAATCCACCTAGGCCGAGACTAGTATGCCCCCCTGCACAAACCCTCAAGATGAATTTCAGCCTCTGCAAATTGGTGCTCAATAACTCGTCCCTCCACAAATTTTCCTCTGGAATTTCCTGCTGCAACGTTTCCCTCTCCTTTGCCTTGAGTTTGTCACTCTCCACTTGAGAAAATCTCTCTCAGTGTTCAATGTGTCTTCCTCCTCTCTTGAGGCTTTCTTTTATAGTTTTTCATTGAGCTAGATTCCTAACCCTAATCTCCTAAGTGAGTGATGGATGGCTAGGATTAAATCCCAAGCCTCACTCGAGTTCAACAATAGAGATTAGATCTAATTCATTAAAGTGAATAATTCACTTTTCTTTAGAAAACCTTAGCCCGATAGCCAACATTAATTAATTAATCAATGAATGTGTTTTTTTTAAAGTTAGACTTAGGAAAGAATCATAAAAGTCACTTAATAAATTAAGCAAGTACCTAGAGAGGCTTTGGACAATTTCTGTGTGCTTGACACCTAGCCTATGTAGAAGCACCTGTCTTAGCTATAATCATCAACAAGTTCCCTTTCTATAAAACTTGAAGGCACTAAGCTATGTAATATCTTCTAGCAGGACTCCATTTTGGGTTGGAACAAGCATTCTCCGTATTGAATGATTGTTGAGGGAGAGTATGCTTCTATTATTTATATCGTATCTTCGTTAGCTTATTATGTCTTTCATCAAGTCAATTATCAAAAGCACATGAGACACAAAGTTTAGGCTCGTCACGCCACGGCCAAAACCTCTCCCTCTTGGAGAGGAAAACCCAAAAGTAATTCTTATTATAGATCTTCAATTGACAAGTACCATAACCATGGCCTAGACCCTTGACTTCAGTATGCCTCCAAGACCCTTGTCACTATTCCTTGTTGCTTCTTCTCGGCTTCTTTGGATAATCCTTCCTTTCTGCACCTTGCTGCACCATACTTCCTTGAGGAGTCTCTGTCTCCTTGTTGCTGCAATCATAGACAGAAGGTTCAGTCTCCTTGTTGCTACAACCCTAGAGATTCTGATCTTCTTATTGCTGCAAACCTTAGACAGTGAACTGAGTCTTCTTATTACTGCAATCTTCTTATAGCTATGTCTTCTTCTCTGAGTCGACTTGAGTTTGCTCATTCTTTTGCTTTGAGGCCGACTTAAAGGGGATAGTGACAAGGCCTTGGAGCATACAATTACATCAATCATTTGTCCTTTACATGAGTGTAACATCACTTCATATACATGACTCTAATTATATTTATGACAAGAATATTTATGAGAAGATGACAAATCCCTAAAAGACATCAAGAAGAAGTCTTTGACCTATAATAAAAACTCCTTGCTCATGAAACCCACGAGGCAAGCATTACAAAATACATTTTATTATCTTTGTCTTCTTCATTACACAAACTCATAATTACTAGTCATTATGAAGACCGAACCTAGTTACACTTTTCAACATAATGGTGTCTCCAAAAGGGTCATGCTCTAAAGCCCATGGAAATACAAATAAGTGATGAGCATGTCTAAACATCTCTATTTGCATCAGATTGTTTCTTAAGCAGCAGATGGGATCATCACCCTGTAGCTCCCGATGATGTTCCCATGTCTAGTTGTGCTAATGAGTGATCATGCTGATCAGTGATTTGTAGTAGGGCAGTGGCCCAGTGGCTTGTAGCATTGTGTTTGGACTCTAGAAACCATTTAGAGCCTCATTGATTATGTATTTTGTTGTTGACATGTATCACACTTAGTGCCATTTTGATATATTCACCCTTACATGGTATATATATGAGCAAACTTTGCATATTTTGTCTCTAATGGTTTGGAATCATGGTTTGAAATCTTGAAAATATATTTTTTTCTTAAAAAAATAATTTTATGTATTTTTTTCAAATCCAGTTTGAAACCCGGTTTGATAGGTGGCCGGTTGTGTTGAGTCTTGACTCTTGAGCACATATTGTGGTATTACTAGTGTTCATGCATACGAGTGAGTTATGAATTTTATATGCATACACATTCTAATTAACTTTGTTCTTGCTTTTCCAAACTGCACAACATGAGTGGAAAAATTGTGTTCAACATATTTTCACAAGATTTATTTAGAAAGTAAATTAATAGTTTGTAAGAGGGAAAATCTGGAAATTGTACTTAATGCAATATGCTTCTCAAAGTTAAATTCCTTTTTATTGTCTCCTGTTGATTTGCCTTGTAAGTTATTCTTTCCAGTATACATTATGCTTCTCTTTGCACCACTAACAGTGGGAAATCTTCATTTTTTGATAAATGGACACATAATAATTGTGTACTCCAATTTTCCAGGTTCAGTGGTTACTAAAGTTATCTGAAATTCCTGAAATCAGTGAAGTTTCAAACTTCAGCAATGAAACCAAATTATATCTGGAAGATATTGCGAGGAAATTTAATATTGAGGATGCCCTTGAAATCAAAAGGGTCGAGAATGTGACAAATCATGATGTCAAGGCTGTCGAGTATGTTTTGAAAAAGAGGTTTGAAGCACATCCAGAACTAGCAAAGGTTTGTAGCTCATGCTGTATTTCTATCCACAAAACTGAAAGACACTCTGCAAGTGCAGGTCCTTGATTTGGGAAATTTTGCATTCTTAATTAGTATTCTTAATTTTTTTTTTTCCCTGAAGGAAGCCTTCGTTTTGAGGGGGAGGGGGGAAGGCACGGGTTGCTTCCCCACAATGGCATCACTAATAAACCTGTCAACTTAGACTAGTGCACCTCATCCAGGGGGCTTTGAACTGAGCACCTGCCAGCATGGAACTAGCCAAATGCCCATACATTGGTTACAAAGGTTGAGTTAACCCCTTGGGTTGAATCTTCATTGTTACCATACAGTTATATTGTGACAGACATACGGCAGGCTCTCTCTGAAATAATTAGAATTATTTGACAGAAGACATTGTAACAATGAAAACAAGGTTAACATATCATGAGTAATATGCACTTTTGTCTTTTTTATTGGGAACATGGCAGCATAATTATTTCATGATTGCGGTTTCAAAATAAGAATGAAAACAAGGTTAACATATCATGAGTAATATGAACTTTTGTCTTTTTTTATTGGGAACATGGCAGCATAATTATTTCATGATTGCGGTTTCAAAATAAGACAAAGTCTAGAGCAGCCCTTCTCTATTTTACCTACCAACAGACGTTTAATGATGAGCACTTGAATGTTAGTCAGCTAGGTCAAAGATCTGCTCTAGCTAAACTGTACTAGAAATGTACTTAGACAGATCAGAAAGGTACTTTGAGCTGCAAGAAAGTTTCAGTTATTCTGCATTCCTCATTTTTTGTGATTTATTTCTGGTTTTTTTTTTGTTTAAGCTTGAGCAATGGTTAAGTGAAAATAATCTAATTGGTTTGTAGCACTTATTGGAATGGACTTATTTATCTTTTTAATTCTGGTACATGATGGTCTGGGTTATTTGCTTGTGAGGTATCTCATCTCTATATAGGGGATAATAAATCTTGTAAATGATGCTCTTGGTTGTTTGCTCATAAGATCTGTCATCTCTATATAGTGTATATGAATGATATTTTAAACTAGGAAGTGCATGAGCATAATTTGTGAACATTCTCCTAATTGACGTCAACTCTGAGGTGTTTCAAAACGTACTGCATCAGGATATGCTCTGTAAATTCAAATTTGGAGTATTCTAATTTTTAAAAAGTACAATCATAATTATAATATTGATGTTTCTATAGTGCAGTTTCAAGCATCTCTGATTTGATTTTCTACAGGTATTGGAATTTATCCATTTTTGTTGCACATCTGAGGACATCAATAATTTAGCTCATTCTTTGATGTTGCGGGAGGCTCTAGATCTAGTTATATTGCCCAGTATGGATCAGTTAATTGATGCCATATGCAATTTAGCGCACAAATATGCTCACATCCCAATGTTATCTCGAACACATGGGCAGGTATGACATTTGATTTGCTTGCTTTTGTTTTAACAGTAAGAAATTGAAGGTAATTAGTTGAATAGCATCTTTCCTATTTCTACACATGTTATCTTAGAGGATAGATTAGATTTATTTTAGGGAAGTGCACTCTAAGCTGGAATTTTCTCTATTTTGCTATGAATCCAGAAAAAGTGTAATTTCTGTTCCTAATATAGAATTTGTTACCAGTAGCAAGAACACCGGTCTCTTTTTATTGGTAAATAAAGATTATTCTATTAAATAAAAGCAGAAATGACATTGCAGACACCATATTTACCACCAGTTAAGCCTGGTCTGACTGTTTTACAGATACACTTATAAGTTATAGAAGATACATATTTTCAATGGGCATTTTGAATTTGCATATGCAGATCTCTTCTCCCCCTTTTCTTCAAACGTCTATCCATCCTGTTGAATTGTCAAAGGCTGGTGGAGGCTTTACATCTCTGCATAAATTAGTTGACAAGATGGATTCAAATTCTCAGCTGCTTCCAAACTAGGTGTGAAAATTCCTTGAATGCAATTACTGGAGATTTATCTTCTAACTGTTAGCAGTTTATTTGTCTTCTGAATTAATATTCGGCAAATAACAATAAATTCACAATTGCATTCTTCAGAATAAAAACGCTGCTGAAATATAAAATATGGAACTGAGAAATAGATGCACACACAAAAATAACACCGTTGTTTTTGGACAATTATGCCTAGAAAAACCCCGAAGGGAATACCAGTGCAACAGATGAGGGTTTTAATATTTCTTCAGCAAATTCAAGAGTACAGTAATCTTCCTGCCAAACTGGCAAGGCTTCGGCAATCTTCTATTGGAAAAATAATCTGGAAGGACACCCTTGTCTTCCTTTGCAACTGATTTGACCTCTCCTAGCTTGCTCGCACTCTCCTTGGCCACTTGCACTGTAGCCCATAAATGCGCACTGCCTGGCTGAATAAATTTGTACAATCCCGAAAATGCCTCTAGGTGAGACATCTAGCCTCCCTATGCCTCTGGAACCAACTCGCTTTGCATCTGGGATCCTGATCCGGTGACTGGCAACTGAAACGTGTCCCTTCTGGCAACTTGCACTGGGGTTTCTGGCTAACTCACACTGCTGTACTTGGCTTCCTCTGCAGATGAATTAAACCCCCTCTTTCCTGTCTCTCAGACATTGGAAAATTATGAGGAAAATTCCTCCGGACTCCTGCTCTCAAATCTTTGTTGATCCCTTGCTCTGATGCTTTCCCACCTCAACTATGCCCTTGCTGAATACCTGCAGCTGTGTAGTCGGGCTGCTCAACTCATAATTGATGCCATCTCCAAGCCCTTCAACTTGCTCTTATAATCTCTCATTGGAGTCTCAACGACCACGATTACATCTCAACCAACGGCTAAGATCAACTTGACTTCATCAATAGAAGCCTCTAGAACAAAATCGAACTTTCTTAATTAACTTTAGTTAATCAATTTCCTAAGTTAGACTTAGGAAATAATCAAATTATGGCTAGTTAATTTAATTAAGGGGTCTCCAAGTCTTATCTCGCGAAATATTTTCTAGATTTTGGAGATCTTGTGTTTCTTAGTCTCCTAGACATCAGCTGAGACTAGAACTCCTGTCCCTTTCTACCAAACTCAAAAACTAACACTAGGTACTACTTCTACTTATCTTCACTCGAATTATCCGATTCACAGAATAAATTTATCCCATCCAACTGGTTTAACTCCCCAAATGATTTGAAGGTTGGAGTCGTGGAGGGGAAAACTCATTCAAAGTCTTTGATAACCTAGATAGTGGTTCGTATGCCTTTGCCTCTGCCTCCACATGTGGGTGTAAAAGAGTTGGCAAAGGCCTAGTTTACCTAGCCATGTTAGCATGGAACTGAGAGGTTTGGAAATTGAGGTCAACTAGTTCTACTTACACGTGGCTTTTGGTGTCTGAAGGGGACACTTTATGACGAAGGGTGACATGATACTAAGGTTGTTTATTCATATTTGAGTCTTTTCATACTAAGGTTGTTTATTCATATTTGAGTCTTTTCTTGCTACTAAGGTCCAAAACTCCTAAGTTTCATGTCAAATCAAGGAACTTGATTCTCCCAAGCGGCTTGAGGTTCGATAGAGGTCAGGTGGCTCTTCGCCATAAGAGTACAATAATTGTTGTCATGGTTCAGACTTTCACAATTCAAGCAAAATTGTTGGGGTATTGTATAATTAACATAACACACAAGCTATGTTCCTCATGTGAATATTCATGAATTAAATTAAGTTTTTTGGCAGATGGCGTTGCTATGCTTATTTGTTCTTGGCTAAAAGGCTCTGATGGCTTTGTGGGAAACAAAATTAGCTATCGACCAAGCTAGCCTTTCCAAGAATGCCATAACTATAGTAGCAAGTGAGGAAATTCCACCCAAACTAGAAAATGGGTTCAACAAGAATCTCTATAGAAAAATTCTCAATCTAGTGAGCAAAACAATCAATGTGTTCCAAAAAACTCAAGGCTTGCACTGGATAATAACAATGCAGTGCAAGGCCTTCATGAACATAAACATGAAGAAACCCTTGGTCATATTACAAATATTCTTGATATGCTAGAGCCTAGCCATAATGCTAGTAGGCAGTGTTGATAAAGTTAGCATCGAAAAATAATCGACGGGGGTACTGAAAACATCGTTTCAGAAAAATCAACGAAAAATAAAAAAACTATGACAAACATTGAAAAATGAAAACTATATTCATATTTTTAGATATTTAAAATATAAAGCAACAACAACATTGAATAAACACATTAGCACATAATAATGAAGAAAGCGTTGATATATATGATGTAGTGGATGCCAAATAAAAATGATACATGAAAGGTGATACTAAATCCTGTTGATCCTTGATAATTGTCTAATCAAGGACTCAAATGTGGAGAACCAATACAAAATAACATCATATATATAAATGTATCTCATCATCATGGGTTATATGTACAATGGAAAATGAAATAAAACTAGCAACTAGCTATTTGAGATCAATGTGCTCTCCCCCTTTTACGAGAAATGTTGATGGGCTGTTTGCCAAGCCTGCCCTTAACAAAAAAAGGCCCCTGACCTTGCACCAAATGTCAGACGATGACTGATGGGTATAGAACTGCGCTCTCTTGTATCTGTAGAAGGTGATGTTGGTATTGCCACATTCTCCTCTTCTTGCTCCTACTCTCAATCCTCCTCCTCTTGCTGCCCTTGTTGTTGTACTACTACTGGTTCCTCCTCTAACCAACCAATGCTTGTTTCTGAAGCATCTGTGTGAAGAATGAGTGTGCTGACCACAATGCTTGTATGGGTGAAGATCGAAACAATGATCTTTCATATGGCCAACTCGATCACAGTGTTGGCATTTCACAATCTGTTGTTGCTGTTGTGGAACAGGAGCATAATCTAGAACAGCTGAAGGTGAGCTATCATGAAGAAATCCGGCACTCTGAAATTTGATGGGCTTGGAGTAGTCCAGAATATGAAAGGACAACTTGTCATATCCATGACCAGTTCTGTGCTTGTTATGGACAAGTTCTACCCAAGGTCTGATGATGGGCTTGGGAGGTGAAGCGTGAGCTTTTGCATCTGCATACAAATTTGCTCTTGTACTAGTCTCAGTATCTGACCAATATCTTGTTGTTGATGGGAGTTTTTCTCAATGTTCTGAACAAAACAAGTTCAAAATGTTCCTTACACTGTTGCAACTCATCTTGCTGTAACTGAGATTCAAGCTGCAAAAAAACAATCTTTTCTTGTGCATTATGCAAACAGGTCTGAATGTCAGAGAGAGTGTCTTTGCTAATGTTTGTCATTCCATTGACAGTGGAATGCATTAAAGTATTCAACAACTCTATTGCATCATGAATCCTTGCCATTTTCTCCAACCTTATGATTTAGGCTAGATATTCGCTGCAACTTAACAATTTTTTTAATTTTTAATTTTTTTTTTAAATGCTGCTACACAAACTCGGAAGTGAATCTAGATAAACAACTTGAATATGCAACTAATATCTATGCACAATATTCAATTCATGCACCGATGATGAGTCCAACGCGCAGCAGAATTATTTAAGGCATTTTACAGGGCAATCAATTAAGACATCACCATAAATTAAAGTAGGTTAATCAGACTTCTGCCCACCAATGTGTTGACTCCTTCAAAAGATAGTGGCATTGTTGAGGTTGTTACCTCCAATGGACAATGTTGTTTCAATGCCTCCAACGATTTGAAGGTGAGACCAAACTAACACAATTGCATTCAAATTATCCAACGTTGCATTCACGTTCTTTCAATGAACTCTTCATTAATCCGCTCGTTGTGTATGAATCCCACGCAAGAACGGTCTCACGATCCAACTCTCGACATCGCCTTCGCTATATGGTTACTTTGACTGTCATTCATGTATGAGTCGCTTTATATATAAAAGCTCATTGCACACACAAATCCCTCATGACGCTCCCTCTCTATGGATTTTTTTTTTTTGGATGGGATCCAAGGGGGAAGCTCTGGTCAACAAAGGAATCTCCTTTCCGCCATTTTCTCTAAATGTCAGACGACTTTATGAAAAAGGGCAAATATCTGTGGTATATATTGAGCCGACGTTATTGACTATGGTTATGACGGTGGAATTGGAATGGGCCGGTGTTGAGCAGAGGCCTGCGGAGGAGACTGCGTGTTGAGAGGAGGCGTCGGCGGAGGATACTGCATGTGGAGAGGAGTCGATATGGTGGAGGGAGCACAGTCTAGGGGTCGAGCCGCAGTGGGAGGCCGACAGTGGAGGGAAGCCGGCGGTAGGGAGGTGGGAGGTGATCCGACGGGGAGGGGGTGGAGGGGTGCAGCGGGAGGTAGGAAGGTGGGGAGCCTGCAAAGGGGAGAGGAGGAGTCAGTAGGGAGGGGTGCCGAGGAGGGAGAGGCTGCGTTTGAGGGAGGCCTGAGCAGAGGCAGCTGTGAGGGGGTGGTGAAGTATGGAGGAATGCGCAGGCCGACAGTGGCGTATGGAGGGCCACGGGAGCAGAGGCCATGGAGGGCGCAGGTGTGAGCCGGCGGGAGGGAGGTGTGAGTCGACGGGGCAGAGGAGGTGAGTCGACGGGGACTTGTTGTTTTCTTGTGCGAAGGATCACATGCCCATTGTCTGGTATGGGCACAACGGGGAGCGCCTTGGGACCTACCGAGGACACAACGACGCTGTCTGGTGCTGTGATGTCTCAAGGGACTCTACACGTTTAATAACCAGCAGTGTAGATTAGACTGCCAAGTTATGGAACGTGGAGACAGGAACTGAACTGTTTTCTTTTAACTTTGAATCCCCTGCTAGAGCAGTGGACCTTGCAGTAGGGGATAAGCTTGTTGTAATAACCACAGATACATTTATCAAGTTGCCTTCAACAGTTCATATGAAATGTATTGAGAAGGATCTGTCAAAGCAGACTGCTGTTTCTGTACTTACAATAACCGGGATCAAAGGAAGGATAAAGCACTCAGTCTGGCCTTTAGTAGAATTTCAAATTGTTAGAGAAGCAGGTCTTGAGGCAGAGAAGCACAAGTTTACACAGGCCACAAAAACAAGTGGCTCAGATACCATGTTAAACTCAGCTATGGTGAACACGGTAAACACACAAGACATGAGAAAGATAAAACATTGGATACACTATTACTCACAATGATACATATTTATCATACATGGAGTGGCCCTTGGATTCCATATTCCAGTGTCTCTTGGACTCCTTTTGACTCTTCGCCTTCCACACCAACCCTTAGAGGATTAGGTGTCCAACAGATTCCTTAATCCTACGCTCTCCTTTCCTACATGTTGTAACATATGTATTCTCCCGTCAAAAACTATGTTATGCCCTCCCTCCTAACCAGGGAGATTTCTTTCATCCAAGCCCCATCTTAATCTAGGTAGATCAACTTCTTCCTTCGGTATTGGAGAATCTTTCAGAGCTTCCATCCTTCTTGTGGGTAGGATGCATATTGGAGTGTGTTGAGAAATCAATGCTAGTAGAATTAGTGTTTGATTCCTCTTTCTTGATAATTACTTGTGAATTATGTTGGCATCTTTTAATTCTTTATTAGATTATCTTTCATCAAGCAATTACCAAATTATATGTGTATGAAGATCACAAGAACGAGAGACACAAGATATATGTAATATCCCAAAATGGGAAAAGCAGCAATATTGACCATAAAAACATTATTTCCAGAAAATTACGCAATAACAGTGAGAAGTAACCCTTAGATCCCTTTGTTTATGTAATATGGCCCTCACATACAGAAGGGGATCAAAAACAAATCCTTCTAGCTAAGTTAAACAGATCTCCCCAGCTCAATATGGTCTAAAAACACCCAAACCCCATGACTTATACCATGCAGAATTTCTAAAGCAAGTGACAGCGTGATTTAATGAGGGTTTCTGCAACAATATGATATAAAACAACAGATCTGGAGTTATATTAGTCAAGCATTGAGAAAAACGCAGATCTAGCCCCTTTTACACATTATGAAGATAACCTGGCAAGGGTTTCTTGATAGCATGAGTACAAAAGAGTGGATTTGGATCTGAAATAACGTAGTCTTATTGCAACACTACATACATGAAGTTGAATAACACAAGGAATAGATGGGAATCCTCCTTACTGACTTTCCGGGAGAAGGATTGAACCTTTCTCTAGGAAACTAGCCCAAAAACAAGGGTCCTAACCCTCCTACTGCAACACCCTGCAACACAACACTACCTTCTGCAGAAATAATGCTGTAACTGAAGACTGATGCTTGGCCTTAAGCCTGAGTGTGGAAAATTGAAGTACAATGCTCCCCCAAGAGGCCTCTCAATAAAGGAGATGGGATTCCCGCTCGAGAACACCCGGTGCTCAGCAGCACAGCAATCTCAACTAAATAGCTGAAGAATGCACAATAGTCATTCAGACCATAAAATCAATAATCCATAACATGCCTCACTATGGCTGCCTTGCCCTCCTTATAAACAAGTGTGAGCCTTCTTACCTTGGGTCCCACTCATTAGGGTTTCCTCCACCAAGGAATCTTCCTCCCACTATCACTGCGCTGTCTCCAAAGATGATCTCCTCCATTCATACCTGCGCTGTTGATTTGGTCAAACTTGATCTTGTCCACATGTATTTGCCCCTGTTCACACATGAGGGTGTAAGATCCAACTATTATAATGATCCCTTTTCACATCATAAGGGATTTTATTCCTATTTTAGATATGTATGGGCCTCCTCACCCATTTATTCATCTCCTAGGTGTAAAAAACAAAAATCAATATTCCAATTAGCTGCATGCTAATTTTGAAATATTACAGTCCTCCGCTCCCAAATGTTGCTTGTCCTCAAGCAACTACAAGGATAGAACTGGGAAGTCTCCCCTCCTCCTCCTGTAGCATCCACATATGATAAACCCCTCCAAGGAATAAGATGCTGTCTCATCAATAAGTCCCCACATTGCCCCTCCCAAGCATGCAAGCTAGCTAAATAGCTATCATCATGAAGAAGTAAAGTACTCAAGGAGGCAATAAGGTGTTGTCTAGAGGTCCCCTTGAGGAATGGGATCTGAAATGTAGTGGGAATTATCATCCCTATGTGAATCCTCCATCCCCAAGCTATCATCCATACAAAATGAGTCACCCTCCAAAATGGTAACTCATGAAAATCCTCCTCCACCTTTGGCTCTTGCAATGTAGGTGGGCTGAATAAATGAACATGGTAGGCAAAATAGCCTACCCCATGCTGTCCTTCTCTCCACTTATGATAAGTGTAGAGTATCTGCTGATCTTGGGCTGCAATAATGTTGCCCTCAAAGGGCAAGAAGAAGACTAGATCTCCAAAGATCCCCTCTCCAATGTTATGAATCATGCTGGCCCAAACCATCCCATATATGATGAACAGGAACTCACCATCATAGGGCATCCAAATGAGAGGAATACTGAAAGTTTCATGTAGTGCTCCAAGGTACCAACAGTTTCCCAAGTGGTCATAACGCAATTTTCCTAACTGCCGCTTCAGAACATAATATGGCAAGTTATTTCCCAACAATGTGCTAGTTGTGCATGTCATCTCATCTACTAGTAAATAGTAAATGGCAATGTGTGTCAACTGAGCATACAAGAAATAATATAACACTTGCCCAAAGCCATACAAGAAATGGCTATCTTCATCATAGATGTGGGTCTTAGAAAGACCATTCAACCCAAATAGAATCTTGCCCTCTTGTGGAGCAATGCACTGCATATAAATGGCAAGAGAATGCAAATACTGTGTTAGATGATCAATAAGTGCAAAAACACAATTCTTACCATGTACTAAGAGTAGGCTGATAATGAGATCCAAGGGTGATCTCTCCATAGTGGTCTGATAAGTCTCCATGAGATGCTTATGAATGGAAAGGAATGAACCATGTGTTGAATGCAATACCTCCTTCTTATGCTTGGAGATGCAAGTCAAGAAGATCATATCATGGTAATAGATGTCTCCGTCCATTACTCCATCACTCTCATCTCTCACTTGTCCACCAAGTGCATTATATGTGAAGTGATCCTGGGAACACTCCATCAACAAACCCAAGCTCCCAAGTGACAACGCTGTTGGCCTATGTAATAAGGCTCCTGTCATCTCATAGCTCCATCCTTCGACATGTCCCATGTCAAAGTCATCTACCATAATGCTGCAATATATGGGAGATTCCTTCCAAAGTGGAAGTACCTCCGGATCTTTCAAGGCCAAGGAGTATCCCCTTTGCACCATGATAGTGCCACCACCTACTCCTGCAACATCATGTAAAGCATGGGAGAGGATCAACCCATACTTCCTTAAGAGAACCCAAGGTAACAACGTCTTTTGCTGCTCCCTTATCTCTCCCTCATACAAGCCATAGAGTAATATCATGATAGTTGACTTGTATAATGCCCCATACAACCAAATCTTCTGCTGCCATATCATATGGGTGCCATGCAATGCCTCAATCCATAACATACCCTTTGACAAAGGGTATGTCACATGATGGCCAAACTCTCTCAAGAGTAGCCAACGCAGCCTTGCCTCTTGCTGCCCCGTGTCATAGATTTGCAAGGGGATTTCCCACCTCTTGCTCTCTAACATTACCCACCCAACCCGTGGTGAGTGTCTATCATCCTGCTCAACACTTGCATCCTCCCAATGAAGAATACTATCATAGTCATGGGAGACAAGATGTATTCCATCAACGATCTGTCTATCCTCTACTACACATGTGGAGTGGTCATTGGAATGCACCACTAATGGCTAGGCTCCCAACATGGACAGCGTTACTGATCTCCATGATGATACATCCACTATTTCAAGATCATGCTCACTACTGAGTACACATTTCTGCATGGCATTGTAGAGGACAATGCTCATTTCACCCGTAAAAAATCTATACTCTAACCCCAAGAGTTGTGTACAACTCAACAATGAGTAAGTAGGATGAGTGTTTAACCTTTCCTTGAGTTCATCAAGGCTCCTCAGCGTAGTGAGAGTGTGCTGCTCTAAATCAACATTGTATTTTGTCCATGGGACATTCAATGGTACACAACTCTCCATAAGATTTGCTGAAACAAGAGGAAATGGAAACTTAGGCATACCTTGGTGAAACTTGGGAACATCTTGTATGGCTGCAAGAGTTCCTCCCTCCAATGTGATGGTGCCTCCAACTGTTGGTGTTGCTGGCTGCCCCTATAGAGTTGTAACAACGCTGGTACAAGTCTCCTCAAGTGGTGGTGAGGGCTCCTCCTTCTCTGATTTCTCCATGCCAAATTTCCCAATCAACCTTTGAGTAAATTCTGCAAAAGTAGTCACTCTTGCATGAGTCAAATGGTTGAACCACCAAATGTTTGCTTCACCCTTAAGGTGCAGCGCTGCAATCTCTACAACCTCTTTTTCGACCACTGGATGTAGTAGGAAGAATGCATTTAGTTTCCTTGCCCAAACCCTTGCTATAGATGACCCATCAAAAGTAGACAATAGAAACCTATTGCCCTTGATTCTCCCTTTGCTGCAAGGCCTCCTCTCTTCCTCCAGCTGAATGAACTGCGGGAAAGCTAGAGTCTCCTTGAAGGCTCTAGGTTGAGATTTGTACTCAACAAGGTATTCACTTAGAATCTTGTCATCCAAGTGTCCTCCATGCCTCTTGTATTCTTCTCTTTGAAAATAGGAAGTACCTAGTCCTTCCTCTTCTTGAAACCCTCTAGGAGTTTCATTGCATCTCTTCTCCTTCATCTCCTTAACCTCCTTTGAAAGGTTCTTCATAGATCTGAAAAGTGATGAGACAAAGCTCATTCTCTCCATCATTCTGATCTTTCTCCTCCTCTTCTTCTTCTTATAGCATAATGGCTGAAACTCACAGGCTGAGCTAAGATTATGCTCTGATACCACTGTAATATCCCAAAATGGGAAAAGTAACAATATTGAGCATAAAAACGTTATTTCCAGAAAATTACGCAATAACAGTGAGAAGTAAAACTTAGATCCCTTAGTTTATGTAATATGGCCCTCACATACAGAAGGGGATCAAAAACAAATCCTTCTAGCTATAAGTTAAACAGATCTCCCCGGCTCAATATGGCCTAAAAACACCCAAACCCCATGACTTATACCATGCAGAATTTCTAAAGCAAGTGACAGCGTGATTTAATGAGGGTTTCTTCAACAATATGATATAAACAACAAATCTGGAGTTATATTAGTCAAGCATTGAGAAAAATGGAGTTATGAAGATAACTCGGCAAGGGTTTCTTGAAGGCATGAGTACAAAAGAGTGTATCTGCAGATCTGGATCTGAAATAACACAATCTTATTGCAACACTACATACATGAAGCTGAATAATACAAGGAATAGATTGGAATCCTCCTTACTGACTTTCCGAGAGAAGGATTGAACCTTTCTCTAGGAAACTAGCCCAAAAACAAGGGTCCTAACCCTTCCATTGCAACACTGTGAGAAATGACGCAGTTCTTGCAAGGGACTGCGCTGTAGAAGATGGAAAATACTTTGGCCAAGTGCCAAGATGTAAAATATGCTCCAAGATCTTCCTCACTGATCTCTAAAAGAGAGGAATGCTTCCTCCTCTAAAAACTAGCTCTGGAAGTGGGTTTCTCAACCCTCCACTGCAACACCCTGCAACACAACACTACCTCCAAATAATGCTGTAACTGAAGATTGATGCTTGGCCTTAAGCCTGAGTGTGGAAAACTGAAGTACAATGCTCCCCCAAGAGGCCTCTCAAGAAAGGAGATGGGATTCCCGCTCGGAAACACCCGTTGCTAAGTAGCACAACAATCTCAACTAAACAGCTGAAGAATGCACAATAGTCATTCAAACCATAAAATCAATAATCCATAACATGCCTCACTATGGCTGCCTTGCCCTCCTTATAAGCAAGTGTGAGCCTTCTTACCTTGGGTCCCACTCATTAGGGTTTCCTCCACCAAGGAATCTTCCTCCCACTATCACTGCACTGTCTCCAAAGATGATCTCCTCCATTTATACCTGCGCTGTTGACTTGGTCAAACTGACCTTGTCCACATGTATTTGCCTCTGTTCACACATGAGGGTGTAAGATCCAGCTATTATAATGATCCCTTTTCACATCATAAGGGATTTTATTCCTATTTTAGATATGTATGGGCCTCCTTACCTATTATTCATCTCCTAGGTGTAAAAAACAAAAATCAATATTCCAATTAGCTGCATGCTAATTTTGGAATATTACAATATAGGCGCACAACTAGGGAAAAACCCCAATGAGGGGAAAACCCAGTCAAACCTCTTCCTTCAATAGTTTCAGAAGACAAGACAAGATAATCCAATACTCTTTGACCTAGACATAGACTTCCTCCAATCACTTGTAGAAATTTCAGTTTCCCACCCCAGTTTTCAGTTTCACCTTATTTCTTCATATAGTTAAATGCCCATTCCCATAGCCTTACATTCAACAAGCTGAAAAAATAAATATTTTCTGAAAACACAAATTCTGGAAATTTTCACAATGCTGGAAATGCAGAAATAAAACTTAGCAAAATAAATCAGCCACACAGAAAAATAGATATGCTGATTTTTGGTCAATGTGACCCTGGAAAAACCCCCTACAACTCTTGGGGAAAACCAGTTCGAAAGCTTTTCTTTTATTTTCTGAATATTGCTTTTTACAGTGAAATAGGAAAAACACAAAAAAAATTCCAGCAACCAAATTTACAGACTTATCTTGATTTCTGTGCTTGCACACTGCCTCGGAAATTGTGCCAAATCAACAACAACAGAAACATAAAAATTACAGCATTTATAATAGCATTAAATGCTGTACGACCACTTCAGGAAGCGTGCCGAAACAACTGTACTTGACTGTACAGACTGTACTGATTTCGTACAGCAGCCTCTTCTCGAATTCCATGCCAAAATATGGACTGTAGCTGTTGTCCTCTTCCTCAGTTTTTGTGCCGAAAATAATAGCAGCCCTCTTCCTCGAAAAATGTGCCAGAGTTTGTCCTCGGAATGCGTGCTTGCTACTGCTATCCTCTTCCTCGATTTCTGTGCCTCCCGACTTGAAAACACTGCCTCTCTCTTGCTGTACAGATTTTCTACCTCGGTATTTGTGCCAATAAATGCTGCTGTACCTTTGCTGAAAACTCTTCACTGCTGCCCTCCTTCTCACTGCTCAGAAAATCTCCTTAGCTTCCTCTCCTCCTCTCTCAATTTGCTCATGAAAAGAATGAATGACCTTTTCTCTCCTTTTTCTCCTTTAACCTAACCCTAAGTGATTTTTGGGGAATCCCTAAATCCAATGGCTGAAATAGCTTTAGATCTAGGGCTGAGATTAAACGCTCATTTAAATCTCACTTTCTATTTTTGAATTCACCCCACTTTAATAAAGACACACTTAGTCATTTATTTCCAAAGTCACTTTTCCTTTCTAATTTTACATTGACTTAATTAAAGTCACTTTAAAATTAGACTTTAGTAACTTATCACTTAAAGTCACTTTTAAATTAGATTTGACTTTATAACTTTATAAAGTCACTTTAGGAGAAAAATTAAATTCTTTTGGACACTTTTCCCTAGGCCAAAGATCAAAGCCTTAGGGAACCATCTGTCCTCCGGTAACCAAATTTCAACACTCCCTCTTACCGAGGAAGGTGTTCCTCATCACACCCATCTTGTCTCTGAAGTAGACATGCTTGCCCCATGGTAAGGCTTTGGTAAGAATATCTGCAACCTGCTCATCAGTGGGAATATACTCAAGCTTCATAGCTCCCTTCTGAACATAGTCTCTGATGAAATGATATTTGATCCCGATATGCTTTGACCTGTCATGAAATACTGGATTCTCCGTGAGTTTAATGCAACTCTGATTATCACAGTAAATCACTGAAGGTCTCAACGGCTGACCAAATAAACCAAACAACATCTTGCGAAGCCAGATGGCCTCACAACTAGCTAGACTGGCTGCCATATACTCTGCTTCCGCTGAACTCAATGCTACTGACTGCTGCTTTCGGCTGAACCATGACACAACTGCCAAACCCAACCCAAAACAACACCCTGAAGTGCTCTTCCTATCAGAAGCACAACCTGCCCAATCAGAATCAGTGTAACCTACCAATCTCACTCCATCCCCCTGCCTGTAGTCCAGACCATAATCCATTGTCCCCTGCAAGTACCGCAAAATGTGTTTTGCAGCCACCCAGTGAACCTTCCTAGGCTCACACATAAACTGACTCATCGTGTTGACTGCAAAACAGATATCTGGTCTAGTGTTGACCAAATACATCAAGGAACCAATCAGCTGTCTGTACAATGTGGGATCCACCAACTCGGAGTCCGAAGCATGAAGCTTCTTCCAGTTGGTGATCATCGGTGTCGACATGGGTCTACAATCCTCCATGTGGAATCTGCCAAGGATGTCCACAATATACTTCCCCTGTCCCAGGAAGAAATGCCCCTCCTCCTGCCACACCTCCAAACCCAAAAAGTAATGCATCAAGCCGATGTCCTTCATCTCAAACTCTGCCGCAAGATCTCTCTTGTAGTGCTCTATGAGTCTCTCTGCACCTGTAATGACTAAGTCATCCACATACAGCACTAGAATGAGAGGCTCCTCACCTATCACAATATAGTAAAGGTTCGGATCTGCCTCACTCTTTATGAAACCCATCTCCTGCAAGTATGTATCTATCCTGGAGTACCAAGCTCTGGGAGCTTGCTTCAGGCCATAAGGGGCCTTCTTCAGTCTGCACACATGGGACTCCTTCCCATGCACCTCAAAGCCCTGTGGCTGCTCAATGTACACCTCCTCCTGTATGAAGCCATTGAGAAATGCGGTCTTCACATCCATCTGGTGGATCTTCCAACCCATCTCTGCTGCGATCGATATAATGGAGCGAATCGAAATATATCGAGCCACGGGAGCGAAGGTCTCCTCATAATCAACTCCCTCTACCTGGGAGAACCCTCTAGCCACAAACCTCGCTTTGAATTTCTCGTCTTTGCTGACTCTAACGATATGCTTTGTGTAAGCCATGCAGAGTAACGCAGTTTGCCCCCTCAGGCCTCGGCACCACCTCCCAAACATCATTCTTAATGATAGAAGAATACTCCTCCTGCATGGCCTCTCTCCAGACCTGTTGGCTAGCTGCTTCCTCATAGCTAGAAGGCTCAGAGTCTAAGATGTTGGCAGCCATTGCCATGTAGCTACAAAACCTCTCAGGTGGTCTGCTCTCTTTGACCGGCTTCTTAGGCCCAGCAACAGATGTGGCCTCTCTCAAGGTATCCTGAAGCCACTTGGGCTTCCTCTTCCCTGAGCACACTTCTCCCACTGGAGAATGAAAGTCCTCCTCATCATCAGGAGCCTGAACTCCTGACTGTCTGTCCACTGTCCTCTTGCCTGCACCTGAACCTGTAGATGCTGAAGTACTGTGTGAATTGTCCATCAATGGACTCCCTAGTGAACTGCTCTGTGGACTACTCTGCATGCTGCCTGAAGCACCACCCCTTTGACTCTGTGAGCCACGGCTCACTGACGGCCCTGACACCGTAATCGATGTACCTCCTGATCCTCCTAATCCCTGCCCACTGGATCCCTGCCACTGACTCAGCTGCTCCTGAGTGTCTGGCTGATTCAGATACTCTAACTCCCGTGACCTCCTGAAAGCCTTGTCCTCCTCGAACTTCACATCCCACCTGACAAAAACTCTCCTCTGTGCAGGAATATAAATCCGAAAGGCTTTCGAGGTCTCACTGTAGCCCACAAAGATACCCTTCTTTGTGGTGGGCTCTAGCTTGGTCCTCTTCTCTTTGGGTACGTATGAGTATGCAATACACCCAAAGATACGAAGATGACCAACATCAGGCTTCCTCCCAGAAAAAGCCTCCTTCGGAGTCACATGCCCCAAGGCACGATGGAGACTCCTGTTCTGCAAATACACAACAGTGTTGCAGGCCTCTGCCCACAAAAACAATGGCAACCCCTGATCATGTAACATGGCTTTGGCAGCCCCTCCGATGGATCGGTTCTTCCTCTCCACAACCCCGTTCTACTGGGGGTTGTAAGGAACTGTGAACTCCCTCCTAATGCCTGCCTCCGCACAATAGTCAACAAACTCTCCAAGGGTGTTCTTGTACCTTAAGAGACAATCCCTTAGCTGTGATAAGGAATCAGTGCTTAAGACATTTATATGATTATGTCACGAATATATATGTCTCTGTTTTATTAACCCTCAAGCATAGTTATTAAAACCGGATCCGGTGACCGGATCGTGGACCTAATGAATCGGGTTTCGAACCGAAACCGGTCTAACCGGTAGCGGTCAGATCCAATGTTTTGAAAATCGCGATCGGGATTAAATCGGCGAGGGGAAAAAATTGGAAAAAATTGTAAAAATCGAGAAAAAATCGTAAAAATTGGGTAAAAATCGGCGCATAAAAAAATATTCATTTTTTTTCAATTTTTTTTTATATCTAAAGCACCCACAACATAAAATAAATGCATTGACACATAAATATGAAAAAAAAACTAATATATAAGACGTGTAATATCATGTCTAGTGCTACATCACACATAATAGTGAATCATGTCCTGAATACTAAGTCCTGAGTCTCAACTCAACCTCAAAATATCAACAAAAAATACAATAATGTATCTCATATCATGAGTCATAATGTTATATACAAAGGAAAGCACCAAATAATCTATACTACTGATTTCCTCTGCCCCTCTTGCGAGAAAATGTAACAACTTTCCATCTAGACGAAGAAGCTAGCAGGGCTGGCAATGGACTCTGTTGTGCTCTAGATCCTGAAGCACCAGGAGCTAAAGGAGGCAGACCACGTCCTCTACCGGTAGCGGGGGTAGGTGGTGTCGCCTCCTCCTCCTGCTGTTGCTCCTCCTCCTCCTCCTCATGAAACTCATCATTGATTCATCGCTACTAGAAATGGGATCATCAACAAGAGATACATAAACATCATCTAGCTCAAAGTCTTCAGACTTGGATTGCTCAACCTTATAACATGATAGAAATTGAAAAGTTTAACATGCCTAACCAATGATTTTGGTTTGAGTGAAGGGTTCATCTCCTCAACCTTAAAATGCGGTAGAAAAAGATTAACATGCCTAACCAGTTGTTTTCCTTTGAGTGAAGGGTACATTCTTGTTAAGGCCACGGTAGGGGAGTTCAACAAACAATACCACCAACATCAACAAAGTTCAACAATCAATGCCACCAACATCAAGGTTCTTAAAGGACTTCATACTCTTGATCAAATGCCAATCTCATACCCTTACACATAATAGAATCAAATGGAAACAATGCAAATCCCCAAACCATGAAACCCTGAAAACCATTAAGTCTGTTGAATTTTGAGTGAAATCTAAAATTCTAGTTTCTCCATATGAAATCCAATGAGGTCAAAACCACTCTTAAACATCCAGAGTATTTCATGGTAATGTTAAAAATTTAAGTAAAAGGATGAAAATGAAAAATAAAGGAAATATCACTTTTACTTTAAGAATTTAACATTACCATTAAATGCCAACTGGGTGTGTCAGCAAAAATGACAAAAAAAAAATCGATTTTTGAACTTATAGGGTAGCTGTTTGATGGGCCCACGATTTTTACCAAAAAAATCACGATTTTTTGGAAAAACTCACGATTTTTTCCCGATTAGCGATTTTTTCAAAAAATCGTGCAAAACATCGCCGATTTAATCGTTTTGTTGAAAAAATCGTGATTTTTTCAAAAAATCGCTATTTAATCGCGATGTTCAAAACACTGGTCAGATCTCAATGAACCAATTTTAAAAAAAATACGTTAAAAAATTATTTTTTAATAAAAAAAACTATTTTTAAGATTTGCAACCATGATTCCAAGCCAATAGAGACAAAATATGCAAAGTTTGCTCATTTATATACCATGCAAAGGTGAATATATCAAAATGGCACCGAGTGCAATACATATCATCGAAAAATACATAAGCAATGAGGCTCCAAATGGCCCATAAAGACCAAAAACAATGCTACAAGCTATGAGGCCATTGGCCTAATACAAGACTACACATGAATGATGATCAATCATCAAATTCATCACTGCTACTAGACACAGGATCAACATCGGCTGCTACATAGACATCATCTGGATCAGAGTCTGAGGATGCCTCACCCTCAAGCTCATCTGCAACCTCAGTACCCCTGCCACCAATAAAAATAGAAGTGGACCTAATGGAAGCACGAGTTACTCAAGGTGCATGACTAGTGTCGTCCATTGGTTGTTTGCCTTTGCTTGATGCAGCTACCAATCCTGGGTTTGCGTCTGATGGCGCCACCAAATCTGCGTCAAATTCACCCCCCGCTACTGCTGCATCAAAATCAAAATCAGCCTCAAACACTGGATCTTCAGTCTCCTCCACCCATTCTGATGTTGGATCAATATCATCCAACATAATGGGACCTAGATCAGGTGTTTTGCTCATCAGTTGGTTCTGCCTCAAGCTTAGGTTGTATTGCACAAACACAAGATCATTTAACCATTTCTGTTCCAAACGGTTTCTCTTCTTTGTGTGTATGCGCTCAAAAACAGACCAATTGCGCTCACAACCTGAAGCACTGCAAGTTTGGCTGAGGATTCTAATTGCAAACTTTTGCAATTGAGGACATTGGCCGCCAAATGTCTCCTACCAATGTGTTGCAAATAGAAAGACATTCATTAGCAACATAGTTCATTTCATTACTTATTTACAAACAATTTAACATGAAAAGAAAAACAAATTGGAATTGCTTAGCTGGTTGATCCACATCTCTTGCCATTTTTGCCAAGGTCTTTCCAAAGGTACCAGCTGCCATACTGAAAAGAGTAAGTTGTTTATGTGTTTCCAAAAGGTCTGCATGGTTAGGGACCATGCGCTCCAAGCAATCAATCAATCCAAATCTGACCTCCCCATCCTGCTGATCTCCTAGCTGAGCTCTATAATGATACTTTGGGTTCAAAAAATACCCAGCTGCATGTATAGGATGATGGAGTTGATTGTTCCATCTGTTATCAATGATCTCCGATATGTGGCCATATTTAGCTAACCTGTCCCTATAAGCTGCTTGTATCTGCTCCTTGGCCTGATCCATAGCCTCATAAATGTATCCCATTGCCATCTTTTCCCCATCCACCATCCTTAGCACCTTAACAAGGGGCTCAGTGATTTTTACCTGCTCTGAAGACCTTTTCCAAAAATTAATGTCAAAGACTTTCTTTTTGGTGTCTTTTCCATCTTGTCTACGAGCCCACCGGGATTCAGTCCAATCATTAGAAGAAAACATTTTCTGCAGGTTTTTCTGTTGAGAATTGAGACATTGCAATGTGAGAAAGTGAGTTGCAAATCTCGTAATGGCAGGCCTAACAAGCTCTTTGCCCCCTGTGTTTTTCCTCATTAGGCTCAATACCCATGAGTGGTTGTAAATGTATTTTGTAATGCACTTGCCATGCTCTATAGTGTTTTTTACCCATTCCACTTTGCTTGTGTCCTCAAGCATGAGGTTTATGCAATGTGCAGCACATGGAGTCCAAAATATGGTATTATACTTGGACTCAAGCATCTTTCCAGCAAGAACATAGTTTGAGGCATTATCTGTGATGACCTGCACAACATTCTGCTCTCCCACTTCCTGAATAATCTCATCCAAAAGCTCAAATAGAAGGGTTGCATCCTTCACCTTATCAGATGCATCAACTGATCTCAAAAACATTGTTCCTCGAGGGCAAGCAACAAGGAAGTTAATGATAGTGCGGTTCTTTCCATCAGTCCATCCATCTGACATGATGGAACAACCTGTTTTGAGCCATGACTCTTTATATTCAGCCAAATACTCATCAATATTACAAATCTCTTGTTGCAAAAGAGCTCCCCTTAACTCATGCGCAGAGGGGCCTTTGAAGCCCTTTCTTGCAACAAAAACAGAGTCCCACATAGCTTGGTAATAAGGTGAGCGAGCAGCATTAAATGGGATATTTGAATCATACCACCATCTAGCAATGTATTGATAAGAAGCTTCTTTGCATTGTTTTTTCCAATGTTGATCCAAAGTGGGTTGACGACTTGGAGTTGGCTGGGACATGGAGGCAGTGGCTGTTGGATTAGCAGTGGACGAGAAATAACTCACGAGGTTGGGTTTCTTTGTTGGGTTTGATCTTTTGCCAACAGGAGGAACATAGTGAAAGGGGTTATTGGTGGAAGGGATAGAAGTGGAGTCTTGAATCTCATACTCATCATTTTCATACCCACTCTCTCTCATCATTTCTACTATTTCCCTCTTCCTTGCAATTTCATCTTGGATGGCTTTCTCCCTAGCCTTAGTCTCCTCAAACTTTTCAAGCTTGGCAAGGTATTCTGCCCTAACTGGACCTAACACTGCATTAGGTGCATCACATGGCGTTACATTACCTCTTATCCCAGCCAAGTGATGTTTCAATCTAAGAATACCCCCACCTCCAATACATTTTCGACAAAGTTTGCATACCATCTTTCCATCAATCACATCACAATGGACCCATGCACTATCCTTGGCTTTTGGAGGCATCTTGACTTGAAATAATTGAAATTTGGAAATAAATCTGCCATTTAAAAAAAATTGCAGCTATAAGATAAATGGACAACTAAGGCTAAATTTACGAAACAAAACGCACATTCAAATTTCAAACATACAAAATTTGATAGCATAGGACTAGAGATTTGAGAGCAATAAAATAGCGAAACACATGAGAAAATAAATACATGAACAACATTGAAATGATGGATTTTTCAAGTGAAAATTCTTACCTGGCAATGCAAACTAGCTTCCTTAGCGTCCTCTTGAAGATGCCAATGCTATTGACAGCTCCAAACTATCTCCAAGATAGCTCCAACTCCAATTCCAAGCCTCCAAGATCACTGCTCCGGCAAACACTCAACACTCTCCAAGCTCTCAATCAAACTCACAAACAACAAATGAGTTGGTGTGAGACAAAGGAGAGGCTGCCCCTCCTTATAAAAGATTGGGGAGGGTGTTTTTGGAGGGAAACAACCCTCCCCTTACCTTCACATATGCCCTAAGGCTGTGTTGCTGGCCGCCGGTGGGTCCGCGCAAGGAAGGGACACCTAACCGGCCGGTTAGGTACGGAACCGGTCGATTTATGCATTAACCGGCCGGTTTCGTACCTAACTGGCCGGTTAGGTCCGGTTAACTGGCCAAATCAGGTGAGACCCTCCTCTAAACCCAGTTGCATGAGCGGTTCTGATCGGAGGCTGAGCTGACCGGCCGATTTGACCGGTTACCGGTTCAAACCGGCCGGTTTTGATAACTATGCCCTCAAGTATTTATGATTAAACCCTTAAATGTCAAATATGATGAATGCTTTACAATGCTACCATCTGTTAATGTTGAATGAAGTGACTAGAAAAATATGAAAGAAGAAGTCCAAACTGATATGCTGTTTTATACAGAAAATATCATTTCCAACCCCAGAAGAAATATATGAAAGAAATAGTTAAAACAAAGGAGCGCCAATTAAGGTTTTTAACTCTTATATACAGAAATAAAAAGAGACTTGCTGCTCATAACTTTGTTTTATTCATAGATAGAAAACACACAATGTAAACTTGAATACATTTCAACATAAACGAAATGCTAGAAACTTGCTTACTCATTCATTAATCTTTGAATCTCTGAGTACAAAAAATAATTGTTTGAAGGTCCAAAACTCGAAACCTTTCCTTCCCTTGAAAATTACATTAAATACAGTAAAAATAAGTTTGGAACTGCTGTAACCAATCCTAACTACCAAAACTTCTTTAAGACTTTGAAGGCTGTCTATTACATGCCTTGAAAATGTCTTGTTACAATTACATTGTCTTCAGAAAATAACATAAAATAAATATCCTAATCTATAGAAATTGCTGATGATGTGGCTTCTTTTCCTTGATCAACTGATCTATCTTTCTTTGCTGCTGATCCTTTTGGCAGGTCTATTGTCCAAGCTCTGCACTTTTTCCATATTTCTACCTTCGTCCTGGATGAATGTGTCAGATTGTGATATTCCAATCTGAATGCAGTAATTCGATCATAAGAAGGCCTTTCTGTGAAAAGAGTCTTTACCATCCACAAGAGTTGAAAATGTCTCTGTAAGAAGTTGACCATTGTCTCTCCTTTAAGCGCCTGAGTCTTTTCATGCCTATTATCAACTTTGCTTTTTGTCATCACTAGTAAGTTCTCATAAGAGCTCCATGGCAAAAGGTTTCCTTCAGCTCCCCAACATGATGGCAAGCCTACTCTTTTCATTTTATCAAAAGACTTATCAAACTACTTACTGCTTCCTTAATTTCCATCAACTTCTTCTCTGCAACCTTTTTGAGATCATTTATGACAATCATTTTATTTGAGAGTGCAAGCTTCTGTGATCCATAACATTTTAATCATAAATCTTTCGGGAAATCACATAAGGAATTTTTGGAACCGACGCGTTTCGAACTACCAACTGTAGTTCATCATCAGGATAATGAAGATTAGTTGATCAGACATATACATTTATAACCGGAAGAGAGAAGCAACGGTTAATTCTCAAAGAGTTAAAAACGGTAAAAAAATAAATAAAAAAATAAATAAAAATAAAATAAAATAAAATAAAATTTTAAAATAATTCAAAATTATATTTACAACAGTAAAAAATAAAATTACATTTAAAAATATAAAAATACAAAATTACCCGCTCAACTAAATTAACTCCTCCAACAAAAAATAGAAAATTTTAAGTCAAGGCCCCAAAAATAAATAAATAAATAAATAAATAAATAAATAAATCAAAAATAAAAAATAAAAATAAAAATAATAATAATAAAAAATAAATAATTAAATAAAATAAAAATAAATAAATTATTTGTATTTTAATTTAATAAATACATAAATTAACATATATAAACTAATAAATATAATAACAATAAAAGACCAAATCATAAAATTAAAGTCAAAGAATAACGTGACCTGTTAAAAATAAAGTAAAAACAAAGAAATCAAGTTAAAGTCAAAGTCAAAGTCAAAGTCAAAAAATAATAATAATACATAAATACAACATTTTATTAATTTCTATTGCATACAACATTCTGTCCTGCGTGTCATTCTCTTCTAATTCTTGATTTGACTTAGAATTGATAAAATCAATGAATCTTCTGGCCCAAATGGCTCTATTAATTCCTTTTTGCTTGTCAGACAGGATTGGTTCTTCAAATTATAATAAGGCTTTCCTATTTTGCAGTTATCATCAGGAAGCACCAATTAGATTTAATTTCTGAAATGATATCAGTCCAAATGATATCTTTGGATTGTATCAGTGAGAGATTTCCTTTCAGTATTTCTTTGAGATTTTTAATTTCAGCTTCAGCATTTCAGAAATCCATTATGTACTTGTTAGTTTCATTTTCCATGACTTTCATCAATTTTTTTGCAGTCTCCAAATCTGTTTGAGCCTTTTTTCTATCTCTTTCAGCCATCTACAACTCAGTATTTAATTGAACAATTTGTGCTTGAGGGTCTTCATCACCTGTAGGAAAAACAAAAGTACAATTATGATTATCAATATGATTTTGCAATGAAATTGCAGTCTGCTTTATTTTGGAGAGTTCTTCATCTTTCTGCATGAGTTGCTGCAACAACTTTTCATTTTCCTTCTCTACCTCTGCAAATTTTGTAGCCATTGAATGTTCTCCAGTAGGTAACTTTAACTTCTTCCTTAATGTGGATGTTTCTACCTCAACACTTTGCATGGGTTTCTGCACAACAGTCTTATCACTGGGGTCTACTCCAATTTTTATAATAATTTTCTTCAATTCCTCATTCTGAACTGTTAAGGCTCTTGAGTTAGCCTTCTCTAACTTCAACTATTTAATTACTTTACCCAAAATATTCTCTGCCTTTATTGCCATTGCATTAGTCTCTGTGAGGTCATTTACAATCAATTGACCTGTTTGCATATGCAAATTCATTTTATCCATCAGTGGAATTTTCTTTACATCCACAGTCACATTGACAGTGTTGAAATTGCTGGAAGAACCAATTGACATATCTATAGGGTGTGAGAGGGAAATTCTAAATTGATATTTCTCAAGATCCATTACAGTTAACAATCTTGTTTGCTCAGCAATAACTTGATGTTCAGCTTGGGCCTCCATGTTGGCCTTCATCCTTTGATTTCTTTCTTCAATTTGTGAAAACAATTGTTTGATCAAGGGCACCTATTCATGAGAAGCTTCATGATTCCTGGGTGAAGCAGGAGCATTTTTCTCTTCTCCCAAATGTAAAGAAAAACTAGGTGCATTAGTTGTAGGCTCTTCAGTAAGTTTTGTTCTCTTCTTGGCTCCCTGCTCCTCATCATCTAGATCAATAACTACTTCCTTGGTTCTTTTAGTTGTTTTCTCTGCTATGATGGGAGTTTGAATGTTTGCATCTACTGAAATCATCACACCTTTACATGCTATCTTCTCTTTTTATGGCCTACTTTCATGAATGAAAGCAGAGTACCCATTCTCAATTCTTCTATTTGAAATAACACTATATGGGTCATAAGCCCAACTTTCTCCTAGTAGCATATGCATGTCATCTAACATTTTTGTTACTTCATCAAATGCCTGCCTCATATTTACTATGCAAGGGCCTACAACCATGGGTAATTTATACACGTGTCCTTTATTCATAGGCACGAAATGAACCTAATCAACATTTAGACTCTGTCTAATGAACTCTAAAGAAAAAATCCTCATTGGTACAAAATTTGGAAGTCTGTAAGGCTCAACACTTGCTCCATATAGCCTTATTTCAGAATATTCCTAAAAAACAAACCAATCTCCATATTTACAATTGTTTCCTAAATGCAGAAACTCCTGAGCTTTAGGTAAGAAACAGGGAGGAGGACTTCCATTTAATATTTTGTATGCAGTTGGCATATAATAGCTAGAAAAATCAAACAACCCAGCCTCATTTTGCTCCCTTCTAACTACATCTGTCCAGAATATCATTGAATGCCTTCTTTTATTTACATCCATAATATTTAGACATAAATGCATGAATTCTTCCACATTCTGATATAAGAACAAATATAAAATCAATGAAGGAAATTTAAAAGAACCTGTTAATGAAAGGCTCATCAGCTGTGAATTGACTGCTTCGTGCCAATATGATGGAATATCTAGCACAATTCCTGGCTTCATCATCATGGCAAACATCCCAAGGACTGATTTATCCACTGTATTATCATCATCTTTACCCAAATTTTTTTCAATATTACTCAATACTGGATGAGTCTCAGCATCAAAAACCCCCACAAAAAACTCTTTGCAATCTGGCTGAAACTGCTTCATGTCAGGCTTCAAATAAAACATGAACTGATTGAATTCCTCTCCTGCAAGATTATCATAATATTGTACCATCGAATTGTCAGAGAATTGGATGGATGAATCTGACTCAGGATAGCAAAGGGCTTGGCAGATTAATAGGGTAGACACATGCAGAACGTTCTCTCCTTGGGAATTCATGACAAAAAAATTCCCTAGATACATGACAGATACCAACCAATAGATAAATTCAGGGAAAAGATGGGTTTTAGGAATGCATGCAGACAAAACTCCAGACTTGACCATGGCAGAATACACAGGGGAAGCATTATCATTCAAGATAACTTGCTGGTAGAAAGGGAGGTGAATTATTGAATAGAGGGTATCTTGAATATCTCTCTCAGTATCAATGAGAGGGATATGGCTAGCTGAACCTGATAAGGACGACCATTTATCCATGGTTGAAAATTTACGTAAGAACAGTTTACAGGGTAGTCAAATTTGCAGGTGGCGGAAAGCTGAAATAGGGTGCAGCGCAACAAATCACAAGTAATTTGAAAAACAAATAAAAATTTTCTTTAAATAGGTGGCGTGGATTTTAAATTTAATGTTGACAAGACATGCCAGCAAGCCATTAACTCTACTCGACGTGGGAGACAGCTGTGACCAAATCAACGTCTTACGTCACTGCGGGGGCTCTCAGGGTACGGAAGAAAACTTCGGCTGGTGCCCCTTCACTCAATCTCTGCTGTTCATCTCTGCTGTCCCCACAATCAACCCAGTCAACTGTGGAGGCACTCATCATGGTATCCAGTGTGCTAGTTGTGCCTACAGGTTGGGCCTTTTGATAAGGACTTTAATTATCAACACTTTTCGCCAATCAAACCAATCAATGTTTAACATTAAATACCGAACCCACAACTATAAAGTTTAAATGTTTAAAATTTAACTTAAATTTTCACGAACATACATCTTTTTTCATGCTAAAGTATAAGATTTTGATACTTTAGGATATTTTCCAACAATTTCTTATTCTTATATTTTCAAATATTTGAAAAATAAAAGGATATGCATATGATCCACAATAGCACCAATTATGAATATCTAGCAGGTTAAATTCAACAATGGGATCTGCTATCTTATAATCAACATTAGCCAATGGAATGTGTTCAATATCTATGACTGGGGGTTGTAAAGGATTAACAACAATAGCAGTCTTAGAAGTCATGGCAGGTGTTGGTTTAGGCACTTTGGAAGCTTCAGGCTTGCTAGAGCTCTGCTTTTTAGGCATTTTGGGTTACTTCTGCAAGTTTAGACAGTTTGCAGAAGAAATTTTACTTTTGGCAGAGGCTTCTTGGATAAAACAGGCAAAGTATAGTCTTTTCTTTAGGCTTTCTTTCCAATTAGTTCTGTCAAAAAATATTTACAGGCTTTTGAACTGGCTTAAAACAAGAAACAAGGGTTTCCTAAGTATTTTAATGAGAAATTGGGCTAAAAAAGTCTGTTGAATTAAAGCAAAGAGGCTTATGATGCCTTCAGAGGCTTTTTGGCTTAATTCAGAGCTTAAAATAGTTCATCAAACTGAAAAAACTCACAATTTTCCTCCAAAATTGTGCGCAGCAGTAAAACAGGGTTTCTGGAAAAAATTTGATAGGGTTTGGCCTGTTTTTTGGGCTTTTTGATAGTTTATTTAATTTGTTTTTAAGCTCTGAATGTGTTTTTGTTCTTTTAAAGGCCTTTAAAATTTGATTGTAGGCTCAAATTTCAGAGAAATATATGTTATACGCAGGTATCGGGCTTCGGAACAGTTTCTGAGATTTTTGAATGAAACAACAGCTTCTGTAGAGAAATGCAAAAGACTTCTTAGCAGTCTTCAATGGTCACAAGGCAGATTTTGTAGGCTTTTTGGACATAAAATGGCAGAAAAACTCTCTTTTTACAGTCGGGGAGGCTTGTGCATGGTTTACGTGCAGGAGAGAAAGGAAATGAATTGCATTTCCAAGGTTTATTATGCATATTTAGAGCTCAACAATGCCAGCATTTAATATAGGTCAAGTCAAGCAGGAATGGTAGTTTCGGGGTTCAATAAATAAAAACAGGAGTGGTTGTGGTGCAACATTTGGGTGGTAAACAGTTTCAGGGCTAACCCACGTGATCCAACAAGAATCGACCATGTGGAGGAGAGATAAAATCATAAAACTGCCCATTTTTCTCAGAAATGAGCTAGGGAAGACTACGCATGTTTTCTATGCAATGTTAGTTTCTATCCGTCAGATCTGGGGTTCGAATACGAATGACCCAGATTGGCTGGGAAGTTGCGTTGGAATGGAGGAGTGGGACGAGGGTTTATTAATGTGGGGATGGGTTATAAACTTTATAAATAAACGTTTAATACGTTCAAACCTTAGTTTGTATGATGGCGGGGCTAAGTTTTATGTGTTATGCCAATGTTTTAAATATACATATGGGCGCAGATTTTCTTTTATTATATAGTTTTCAACCTTTTTGTCAGTTTTTAAAAACTATAGGGGGTGAGATATTTAAATATAGATATGTTAAAACCAATGGGATATGGAGGGTTTTTTATATTGCGCACATGGGATATTAGACATTGGTTTTAACTTAAAAATAGTGGGTTTAGAGGGTTATTTAAAATAAAAGGGTATTAATACTATAAAGGTAGGAGTATTTAGGGATTTAATAAAATAAAAATTTAGTAGTTAATATGAATAAAGGGATAGTGAAAAGGAAACAAAATACATGTTAACTCTAAGTAAAGTGCCAAAAAATAAATCATTGCTTATCTTTGTTGTATTGCTTCACTTTAACTTGGGGAAAATGTATTTTTAGGGTTTTATGAATGATTTTTGAAAGGGAATGTAATTAGGTATTTAGGGTTTAGATTTTACTAAGTAAATATGGGTTTTTACTTAGAAAGATGGACTATGATTTATGAATGAAGGTTAAATGTTGATGAATGTGGGTCTAGTGTGGGAATTCAATATTTTTAACTAACCAGTCATTGAGCCTTGGGTCCGGTCCCAACAAAAGTCAGAGAAATGCTCTGAGCCTTTTTGACTGATAGTTTGGAATACTGAATATTTAGAGGGGAGGGAAAATTAGTAATTTTTGCCTGATGATGCTTTATTAAATGATTGCTCACCTAATTTGTACCTACCCATCTTTATTTCTAACATTTTTACTTCATTATCATGGGTGCATTTAGGCTTGCAACCCTAAAACATTTTTCTTTCAAAGCATAAAACTATCTAAGTCTACCTTATTTCATTCGAGGGCTCAGATTTAACTGTTGAGCTCCTCATTATCCTCTACCTATCTACTGATTTTTCAAGTTTAAACTTTTTGACAAATCTTTATTCTCTATCTAAAACATGAAATCGAAAGCATGAAGAGTTAATATTAAACTGTTTAATTGATCATGGGTTCTGGCATTTATTGACACTCTGCTCATAATAATTATTCTTGTAGTAAAAGTAAAAGTAGTGGCATTTGGACTTGCTCACTTTCAGATCTTATTTGATCTCTTTTTTCTTTTGGGGTCTATATTTTCTAAGTCCTTTGATCTTTCTTTTAGGACTTTTACCCTCTTTTTGGCTTTTTATTATTTTTCATTTTTTCAAAATATGGGAAAACAACTTACAGAAAGCAAGGTATGTGCATATTTACAAGACTATCAAAGTCAATTCAAAATTTATGAACCCTATTATTATAGGAACCTAGCAGTGGCTCCACATGGGGATGGCATTTCCTGGTGAAATGTCAAGAACTTTTAGATCAGTGGCCTTTGGAATTTGACTGTGATGACCCTGTAAATGTCTTCTAATATCTGCAATTATTCATACTTATGATATTTACCTCTCAAAGCTTAGGGCCTTCTCTCAGGGCTTCAAATTTGTTAGGGAAACATCCAATCCAATCTAAAATCTGCAATGTATATGTACAATGATCAAAGCGAATACAAACTAACTATTTGTTAACTCAGGAGAGTAGTAGTGCTTCAACATTCTGCCATTTAATAGTCCTTCTTGCAGATCTGTTCCATCCATTTCTTTCAAAAAGAAAGCATTATTACCTCTATATCCATAAATCACATAAGGTCCTTTCCACAGAAAATCAAATTTTTCATGTTTTCCTTTGTATTCTCTTCTGGAATCCCACTTTAACACTTTATCTCCAATGTAGAAATCATCTTCTTTACTCTTTTTATCAAAAAATTTATTGATCTTATGCTGAATGACTTGAGATTTGATATAAACTTCTTCCCTTGTTTGTTACAAGTGAATAGTTTGATTGATCCTTCTTTGAATGTCATTTGTTTCAACTTATAACTCTTGGATAATTTTCATCACTGGTACACCTAGGGAGGATGGAAAAACAACATCCATTCCATAGACAAGCTGGTAAGGAGATGTACCAATAGATTTTTTAGTTGTAAGTCTATCTGCCCATAAGGCATTGACTAACTTCTTATTCCAAGTCTTTTTATTGTCTTCAAGTAACTTTTTGATGATGTTTACAAGGCTCTTGTTTGAGGATTTAGCTAGGCCATTACCTTGGGGGTAATATGCAGTAGAATGACCTAAGGTAATATGCTATTTATGGAAAAAATCAATCATTTTCTTGGATTTGAATGCTGCTGCATTGTTAGTAATTATCTTTTGGGGACATCCAAATCTTGAAAGAATGTTACTGTCTAGGAAGGAGATAATGACAATATATGTGGCTTGTCTAGAGGGTATAGCTTCAATCCACTTGGTAAAATAGTCAGTGGTTGTCAAAATCCACTTATGTTGGCCTGATGATGGAGGGTGAATTTCACCAATGAAGTCTAAACCCCATTGTTGAAATGGAATTTCAGTTGAAATAGGGTTTAAAGGCAGGGGTAACAGTTTTTTCTTACCCTAAAAAATTTGGCACTTGTGACAGGAAGTCACAAATTTTTTGACATTAGCAAACAAAGTAGGCCAGTAAAAACTAGCTCTCAGGATCTTGTCTGCAGTAGTTTTCCAATATAGATGTCCTCCACAGTCACCTGCATGAAATTCTTCAAGTATTTTGTTAGCTTCTTCTTTTAACAAACAATTTAACAAAATCCCACTATGATCTCTCCATAAAAGTACATTGTTTAAAATACAAAATCTTACTGCCTTTAGTTTTAAGAATCTGGCTTTGGTTCTTGACAATCTAGGAGGAGCTTGTAAGTTTACTAGTACAAATATAATATTTGTATACCAAGGTGACTCTAAAAATTCTTCACTGATTGTTGGAGTCACCATCTCTTCTTGATCATCTATTTGGGAAATAAAATTTATGTCTAGGGCATTACAATTAGATTCAGCCATAAGTCTGGCTAATCCTTGACCTTTGATGAGCTTTGTGGGTTTTATCTCTATGTCATATTCTAAGATAGTGGCAATACACTTACCTCTTCTTCCATTAGGACCATCCTGAGTAAGAATGTCTTTTACTACAGAATTTGGGACATAGGCAATGATGTGGGAATAGAGAATATAAACTCTGAAGTATTTAATGGCCTTTACTAAAGCTAAGGCTTGTTTTTCCATGATGTTGTACCTAAAAGGAGCATCTCGAAGGGTCTTGCTAAAGAAAGCTATGGGTTGTTCAAATCCCTAGTCATTTTTCTACAGTAAAACTGCAGCAATGGTGTGCTCTGAAGCAAATGAAAAAAATTATAAAATCTTTCTTAAAGTCAGGACTTATTAGGACTGGAGTTTTGGTTAAGGCCTGTTTGATGGAGTCAAATGATTGTTTTTCCTCAATAGTCCATTTAAGAAATGATTCCTTTTTAAGCATGTTGTTTATTTCTCTAATTATCTCAGCTAAATTGGATATGAATCTTCTTAAAAAATTAATCTTACCTAGAAAAGATTGTAACTCTTTGATGTTTCTTGGTGGACTGATGTTAAGAATTGCTTCTAGCCTAGTAGGGTCTATTCTGATTCCTTCTTTAGAAATTACGTGTCCAAGTAAATTGCCTTCTTCTAATCCAAATATACTTTTCTCAGGGTTTAAAGAGATGCCAAATTTCCTGCATTTAATAAAAACTTGTCTCAGATGATCAAAGTGTCCATTATCAGTTTTGGAAAACACAATAATTTCATCTAAGTAAATCACTAATAAATCATGTATTTCCTTTGCAAAAGCTATGTCCATAGCTCTTTGAAAGGTTTCCCCTGCATTCATTAGACCAAAAGGCATTTTTACATACATAAAAGTGCCCCAAGGAGTAGTAAATGTTGTTTTGGCTTGATCTTCTTTTTGGACTAAAATCTTGTTGTATCCTGAAAAACCATCTAAAAGTGAAATCCTATAAGAGCCAACTACCCTTTGTAATATGTGATCCATTTTAGGTAAAGAGTAATTATCTTTTAAGGATACTTTATTTAGATTCCTAAAGTCAACACATAATATAATCTCTCTTGTTTTTTTTCTTGTTGGAACTAGGTTGGAAACCCAATTAGAATATCTGATTGGTGCAATTATCTGTGCATCATACATTCTTTTCACTTCCTTTTCTATAAAAGGAAATAAAACAGAGTTAATTCTTCTCAATGTTTGTTTAAAGGGCTTTTGATCTTCTTTTATTGGAATTTTATGTTGAATTATGTTGGTATCATAGAATTTAAGATCCCCATAACTCCAAGCAAAAACATCTTGATATTCCTTTAAAAGAGAAATATATTTTTCCTTTTCTTGTTGAGTTAAGGTTTTGGAAAGTTTGATTATTTTGGGTTTTAACTCTGTACCAGTATTGCATTCTTCTATATCATATCTAACTGGCTCCATTTTGGGTTTTCTAGCTACATCAATTGAGTCAAAAAGATCTTCTAAAGGAGTTAAACCTTTGGGTAAAAAATTATCCTTAAGATTCAATTTGTCAAATTCATCATCAATAATTTCTTCAATATCTGCTTTTTCTAGGTTATCTATATCTGATTGACTAAATCTAGTTGGTTTAACAAACTTTACTTTATTTACATCTATATTATTCAAATCAATTTCACAATCTAAATGTTGATCTATAGTACAATCTGTGTCTATCTTACAGCTTTGAAATTCACCTTCATTGTTCATAAACTTGTAAATCTGTTCATCTTGAGAAAAAAATTGCCAATATTTGAGGTTGTCTGGAATTATTGGTCTATGCTTGACTTTAGCAGTATATCTGTGATTAGGTTGGAATGGTAAATTGCATGTACTAGCAAAGGTTGCTAGATAGTGAGCCTGTATATTTTGTTTTCTAGGTATAGCAACAAATTTACATTCCAATAAATCATTAGTTAAATCTAGCACAATATCTCTGTATCAACTTAATCTAGGATTGTAAATAGAATATACTCCATTTATATGTTTTATGATCAACTCTGAATCTCCCATTATTAATATTCGTTTGCCTCCTGAGTTCCTAATAATTTGGAGTCCTAGAATGAGGGCTCCATACTCGGCCATATTATTGGTACATTTGAAATTGAGCTTGAAAGCATGGTCTTCTGAGTGATTGGTCTCCATGTTGGTTATCCAAACTCCTGCTCCTGCTCCTAACTTATTTACTGAACCATCAAAGTCTAAATGCCATAAAGATTCATGAAAGATATTATCATTGTTTGGTGTTTTGTTTTTCTCTATTAGTTCAGTTTGGATTTTATTAGTTTCAGAGTTACATAAGATAAAGTAATCAAGGTCATTTGGTGTAGAGTAAATTGGGTAATTTATAGATCTTTATGTACTACTGACCATGTATTTCATCAATTTTTCCCTATATAACTTCTTATCCTGACCAAAAACTGATATAGTAGCATAAGACATGTCCAATTGTAGAGATCCCTGTAATTTTGCTCCCCATGGGAGAGATAGTAACATTCCATATTTAGGTGGGATATCAGCTACTACAATGTCCATTAATATACTCTTACCAGGATATTGAACTAGTGTTACACACAAATATTTGATTAAACCTAGGCATTTAACTTTACTTGAATCAAATGAAAACAAATCTTTGTAGGGCCTTGTGATTTCTAAATTCAGAGTTTCCATTCTGGCTTTAGGCATTAGATTATGTGAAGCTCCTGAATCTAGCATTGTGTTGTGTAAAATATGATCATGAATAGTAAGACTAATATAAAATGGAGTAAATGCTCCATCTGCATGTTTTCCATTCACATCTGGGCCAAAAATCAACTTTGGCTGATCATCATTCATATTTATGGAATCTTCTCCATCATTTATGTTTAATGTTTCAGTTATGGTTGATTTATACAAGTCATGTTTTACCAATTCTGTCAAAGGAATTGGTATTTTTAGCTTTGCAATTTTAGATTATATGTTGATTGTAGGTTGTGATTTACTTATTTGAATCAATTCTTCTTTGGTAACTGTAGTTTGTGTTGGTTTGTCTTGTTTCTCTACAGTTATGTTTTCATTTTCAATTGGTTTTACATTCTCTATTTGAGTTTCTTGTATTTCACTGCTCGTAATTTTCTTTTCAGGGATTGTTTGTGAAGCAGTAGATGTTCTTTCAGACTTAGAATTATCAGCAGGTGTTTTTGAAGTAGCAGTTTTTGGATCCAGTGATTTAGGATCAGCAAAGGGTATTTTAGGATCTAGATTTGTTGTTTTAACAAAATTAGAAGCTTTTACAGCAATAGATTTCTGTGAATCTTTTGTAGCTTGAGAAACTTCATCAGTAATATCAACAATCTTGGGGCTTGATCCATTTTTAGGACTAGAAATGTTTTGGGGAGAACTAGAGTTTTGCTTATTTTCCCTTGGGAGAATTTGCAGAACTTTTGTTTTGGGAGCTTCCACTGCTTTCTTATTCTGTGTTTGGGAAGTTTTATTGGTATAAGACTCATTGTTTTTCTTATTTTTAAGGTTATATTGACTGTGTATTTCATTTATAACATAATCATAACCTTGTTTATAATCAAAGGATTCACTTGAATCTAATTTGAATTGTTGGAATTAAAATAATTCATGATCTTCTTGAGTGAGAAAAATAGTATTATTATCATTTATTCCCATTAGATTTATTGCATCATCATCATCGTCATTATTCTGAGAACTTTCAGCATAGTTCTCTTGGAAGGGGGGCCTTATTGTTTGGTCTGAGGCTGTTTCTTTTGCTTTTCCTGAATTTGTGTTTTTCCTAAAATTTGGACTTTTGATTTGTTGTTGATTATCCCATTGAGGTTGTTTAGTCAATTTAGTGTCCTAAATTGTTAACATAAATTATCGACCAGGGCTAGTAAACTGATGAAGTGTAATGCACTGTATGTGCGTAAGTGTCCCTTTTTCTTACTTCATTGTTTTTAATGTTTTGTTGATGTTTTGGGAGTTTTTATATTTTGATCCTTAGCATTCTATTCTAAACTAGAAATATGAGATTAAATCTATTTAAAAAGGAAGGAAAAGAAAATGTTGTCAAATGAATTAAAGCAGAGTTTTATTTGCAAGTTTTTGGAGTCTATTTTCTAATTAAGAAATGATGAAAACAAGAAATACCAATCCATGGATATTGTAGCTTAATTGAAGATTCAAGAAATGAAAACAATTAATAACTCAAAACATTACAACTGAATCTTATTCATTCAATCAAAGTTTATTGAAATAGTTTTGAAAGAGATTAATTGTAGTGTAATGAGGATCTCCTATGACATAAAATAAAATGCTAGACAATCATTGTACTTATAAGTCACTCGTTATTATTCAATAAACTGAACCTAGGGAAACATAATGACTGTGAACTAAGAAAGAAAATGACATGAAATGAAACGCTGGACAATTATTGCACTTGTAAGTCGCTCGTTATTATTCAATAAACTGAACCCAGGGAAACACAATAACTGTAAACTAAGAAAACAAATGACATGAAATGAAATGCTGGACAATTATTTCACTTGTGAGTCACTTGTTATTATTCAATAAACTAAACCCAAGGAAACACAATAACTGCAAACTAAGAAAGCAATCTAGAAAACAAGAAGTAAAGAACGATGCTTAAACAGAAATTAAAATGAGTTAGCTAGAAAACACATGAAACCTCCTCGAATAGCAGGGGCCCTGTGCTACCAATTCGGTGTAATCCTTTAGCTCCTTAAAATTGTAATCAAAACAGCATCAAGGCTAATCTCCTTTTATTAAAACAATGCTTGGAAAACAGAGTATCACTACAATTCTGAATATGTTATCAACCCTCCTCTTTCTTGGTTCTAAAGAGCTTAATTTATATGAAAATTCATAACCAATATCGAACAAAAATAGGTACAGGTGTAATATTCAAGTTAAAATTGAATTGAGACTCTTTTGAGACTCGTGATTTGCTGCAAAGCAAATCACGATTCCTAATTCCTGTAGAAAATAGTTTCTTTGACTCTTGCTTTGACCATTGGATTAGACACCTCCGGTTGTCGATTCAACCCTCGTGGATAGGAAGGAATCATGTAGGGAAGATTTGAGAACTACCCATGTGCACCTTTTCTCCAATTAACACCTGCATCATACTTAAACACAAAAACAACTGTGGAACGCTTGACTGGCTACAAAATGCCTGTATTCTATAGCTAAAATGTTCAAAATTATTAAAACAGCAAAAATTAAGAAAATGCAACATGTTAATCATTTGTATGTAACCTTTAAGCAATCTTAATCATTCTTCATTGATTTTTAGGCTTATGAAGTGATAAATAAATGATGAAATGAAGTGAAGGTTTGCAAAAGAGAAGACAATTCTAGGGCTCAACATACCCCCACTGCAAAACTCTTGCATGTCCTCATGCAATTCCATCAAAAATTTATTCCATGTGCTCTGAAACCTCTGCTAGAACATCCAGCCTTATCTTTCTACTTCTTTTGGTGGTCAGTGTCATTCTGGGTTTTCTCATGAATAATTTGAACCTAAGATTTATGAGGGCCCTGTTCAGTTTCTTATTTCTCTTCTTTACCTTCCTGTTTTCTTTATGCAGTGTACCCAATTGCAGAGTGAGAGTATCATTCATAGCATTCTTCAATTTAATTGTTCTCTCAAGATTTCATTCTCATTCTTAATATGTCTGTTCAGTATCTCCAATTCATAATTATCTTTTCTCAGGGTTTCTATTGGAGGTTCTTGTGGACTGAGGGATCTTTCTTGATTTTCTGAGGCCTTTCTTTCCAGAGATTCCACATAATCATAAATTTGCTGTTGAGATGGGTCTATATTAGGAGTTCCTCTGTTAGGGTCTTCTTCAAACTGATGTAAAGGAGATCTGTCAACTGGTGTTTGAACCGGAGTTTCTTCATCTTCAACATTTATAATTCATTTTTTCTTAACCAATGTCTTTTTCATTATTCCTTTGAGTCTAGAACTTCTCCTTAACTTTGGTGGATTTTCATTTTCTTCATCAGTATATTCACTTGTTATCTTCTCTTTTATCTTGACCCTAATCTGTTTCCTAATCTTTGTCAACTTTTCAGAAATCAATTCTTCACTCTCTTCTTGTGATGATGTATCATGTTTATTTTCAACAGCTTTATCAGTTTTTCTTCTCCTACTTATTCTAACAGTCTCTTATTTAGATGATGTTTCCTCTAGCTCTTGAAAATGATTTCTTAAAAGAAACTCTTCCCAGTTATCTCTTATTTTCTTCAAATGAAATTCAATCAGAATTTTAACTAAACCATGGTGGTGTAGAGTAGTTTCTAGAAATTGGACTCTTTTCTGAACATTGGAAGCCATTCTTTTCAAGCTATTAAGCAAGAAGAAAGGTAGATTTGTTTCTCCATCATTTAAGAAATTCATTTAAAGTCTTATACGATAAACATACATTGTACCAAATCTACCTTCACGTGTTATAACTTTTTGCAAAATTAATAACATGTTTCTCCATTTACTTTTTAATGTTGTGCTCAGAATTCCTTTTTCTAAATATTGTAATGTCCATACTTGGATTCTTCAGCATTTGTTTCCAAGACTCATTATGAAACTCCTTATTCTTGAATCAACGTTCTCCTTGTCTTGGAAATTCTATGGCTTCAGCTATAGATGACTCTATTATGGTAAACTTAATGTCCCCAATTTCCACTTCTGATCCATCAAATGATCTAGCAAATGATTTTGTAATTTCTTTATGGAACTCATTGAATTTTTCTACAAAACTCAACCACTCAACTTGCTTTAATAACCCTTTAACTTGTGGGTATCCTTCTAAGTACTTGACTCCAATTGGTTCTGTTCTCACAATTAACCCCATTTCTTCCTGTACAGATTACTTCCTTTTCTTAGCTGTAGGGTCTGATGCTCTATTTCTGATCCTGTGTCTAAAGAAAGAGTAGTTGTTGAAGGATGTCTCGCCTTTAAAATGACTTCTCTGTTCCTGCAGATGAACTAGCTACAGAATGTAATGGTAGTGAGTGAATGAGGTGGTGAACGAACGAGGTGATGGGAAAATGATGAAAATAATCAAGTTGAGGGTTTGATATAGAATGAAATAGTTGCGAAGAGATTTATGATGATCTTCGGAATCATAAATAAATGATATAATCTTCTAAATGTTGAAAATGGCAAAAAGAAACAGTGAAGGAGGCCTCCTGAAACATCTTTCCTGATCCTAGTTGGTGATCTTCTCAACTGTGTGGGACCACATGAATTTTTTGTCGGTAACTATTTAGGACTATGTCTATTTTTAGACATACCGAGTACAAATCTGAATTCCGCTTGGAGATTCTTTGTGTATGCGACATGCTCAGAAAAATAGATGAGACCATTTTGTAGGGACCAGTTATTTAACGCTCTAAAATATGGAAGTTTTAATATTATTAGCTCTTAATAATATTTGGACTATAAACATTATCTTATTCTCTTCTCTTGAGCACTTCGCCTGATGCCTGGATGTGGTAATACGTGTACCGATGCTTACATGAAAATATGCTTTTCCTAGGGTTTATGAAGCTATTGTATGAAGATTCTGAAGAACTCATGTGACAGAGTTTGGTGGAGTTGATTGAGAAGTTAGTGGAGTTGTGTTCAGTTTAACTAATCTAAACATAGTTGAGCTATTTGTATTCAGTTTAACTAATTGATACAATTAGTGAGAGTGGTGTGAATTAATTATTAATTAATTCACTAATTAGAAACTCATTAATCAACTAAAGAATACATCAGTTAACTTCAGTGCATGGACAATGTTTTCTGGAGACCACAGTGTATTGTGTGAAAGATAGAGAACTACTTGCTTGTGATTTATACTATTGCTATTTTGCAATACGTATAGGTGGAGAAATTTCAATGAGATCAGCAAGCCAATCCAAAAGGTTTATCTATATATAAAGAGGCCATCCCATAGCATTGAACATAACTGGAAGCATATTTGGTACATGTTGTTATTGTTTTATGGACGAGCTTTGGATAGTGTAGCAAGGGAGGTAGTGCATGAGAGCTTGCAAAGAGCTTTGTACTATGATTGTTACATGATCTCCATGACATGTATAATCTACAGATAGTTGGGGGTTTTCAGCTTTAAGCTTTCCCATGAAATACTGTGTTCATATGTGTGAATTTTTATGGCTTTAATGTGTGCATGCAATTGATTTTATTTCCGCATGTGATGATCAATGGTAGAAGAGATTCTGTATTATGCATGGAGCTAAAATAGTGTGTGATCAGGAGAATCTCGGTGATACATATCAAATATTCAAATTTCTACATGGTATCGTAGCGATATTGATCATTGGAGAAATTGCAAAGCATTGAAGCGGTTGAGTTTGAGGATAAACTCAAGAAACATAAAGATGGAGAAAGCCGGAAATATACATGCATATTGTATATAATTTTCTACATGGAATGAGAGCGAGAATTTTTTTGGGTGCGCGAGTTTGTAGGGAATATCTGAAAATTTTTGGTGAAATATTTTCAGAAACAAATAGCATATTTGGATTCCTTGCGAAAAAATACCCAAATTAAAAAAAAAAATCGGTCGAATCGGAGCTCGGATGAGGGAGATATCATCGATTTAAAATCAGCTCTTTTGTTAGAAAATTTTGCGACGGCGGGACAATTGCAATGTGCGCGAGCCAAGAATCTACATGCACTGAGGTACAAGATGCATGCAAAGCTTTGAAGAGCAAAGCAGAGGTTAGTGACTTGGTGGTTGAGAGGGATCCTCTCAACATGCAGCGTGAGAAGCAGTCTCAGAAGGTTGTGAAGCAGCCACAACTGGAGATGCAGAAGAATCTTTATAGATTTGATGTAGATGAGATTTCTACGGAGCTTCCTACTGTTGTAGTTTTAAGAAAAGACATGAACCGATGCTTGAGAGGGAGCAAGTTTTGCAGCAAAGATAGTGAACCCCAGATGTGACAGCCCAGAGGACTGGCAGTGGTAGAGACCACTGCGGGTATAGCCTGGGTGTTTACTGCAGAGTGAGTGTATATAAACATACCTGCCTGTGTAAGTAAAGGCGACATGCATGATTAATCCATGAGGAGATTGTAAGGCATTCATGAGATGGTGTGATCTCATGGATTGAAATTGCTACGTAGGAAATACACAGCAGCGTAGCAAGACTGCGAGGATATGGTGCATCAAAGGACAAGAGCTGGAGCATCGGAGCGTTGGATTAGTTGATGCTAGCGGGGAGGCATGGGTGTAAGAGTTCAACAACGCAGTAGTTCCTGATGACATGTGCAGTTGGCCAAGCAGAAGTCGAAGACTTTGATGATAGATGCTAGATGCATCAAGACTGATTGAGTTGTTTGGAGCCTATTCAGTTTCAGAGGAGTTGCAGAGCAGATGCATGAAGTTGCATGGCGCTTGCAAAGGGTGCATGGCACATGCATGGAGTTGCATGGTGCATGCATGAGTTTGCATGGCGCATGCAAAGGGTGCATGGCGAATGCATGGAGTTGCATGTCGCATGCATGGAGTTGCATGGTGCTTGTGAAGGTTGCAGGGCGAATGCATGGAGTCGCATGTCGCATGCAAAGACAGTCCTTTCTTGTTGAGAGGGAGTGTTGAAAATGGCAACAAGAAATAGTGAAGGAGGCCTCCTGAAACATCTTTCCTCGATCCTAGTTGGAAAGTGATCACCTGGGAAATCAGGTGTGTAGACCACATGTGAATTCTATTTAAAAATCTATTTTTAGATTATGTTACGAGACATACGGAAAGGCGTATCTTAGATTCCATGGAGATTCTTGAAGTATGCGACATGTTTCCAGAATATAGATGAGACCCTTATTTTAGGGACTCAAAATATTTTAGATCGCCTTCCTAAAATATGGGAAGTCGAATATTATTAAATTTTTAATAATATTTGGACTATAAATATCTTTATTTCGTATACTTCAGCTTTTGATGTCTGATGTGGCAAGTAGTGTACCGATGTATGAAATAAGCTTTTTCCTAGGGTTTAAGTGAAGCTATTGCATGGAGATTTCAGTTAGAACTCATGTGACAGAGTTTGGTGGAGTTGATTGAGGAAGTTAGTGGAGTTGTATTCAGTTTAACTAATCTAAACATAGTTGAGCTTTTTGTATCCAAGTTAACTAATAGATACAATTAGTGAGAGTGGTGTGAATTAATTATTAATTAACTCACTAATTATAAACTCATTAATCAACTAAAGAATACACTGCGAACTTCAAAGCAGCATGGAGCCAGCTTCTTAAAGGAGTATTGCTAAAATAGAAAGAGCAGTGTTAATTCATTTGTCAGGATTATACTTGTCATATTTATAGTACGTATAGGTGGAGGAATTGCTTGAGGATTATAAAACAATCTGTGTGGTTTATCTATATAAAGAGGCCATCCCATAGCATTGAAATACGCAATAGAGGCTGGCTATCAAGTGGCTAAGGATTGGAGCAAGTGATTTGCTAGATCTAGCTTGATAGTGTGTAGCATGGGAGGTAGCGCATGAGAGCTTGTGAAGAGTTTTTGTACTATGATTGTTACATGATTTCTCCATGATGTATAATCTTAATGATAGTTGGGGTTTTCTACTTTTTGTTTTCCTGCTTAAATACCGTGTTCATATGTGAATTTCTTTATGGTTTTAATGTGTGAATGCAATTGATTTTATTTCCGTATGTGATGACCAATGGTGTAATAGATATCTCCACAGCATGAAGCTGAAATAGTGTGTGACTGTAAGAATCCTTGCAGATAACATTCCATTATTCAAATTTTCATAATTAAAAGACGGGTCAATATATTACCAGTTTAATATTTTGACCGTTAGTCACTTAATTAATGATGAACCGTTATGGAGCATAGGGTAAGGGATATGGTCGAGGTGTTTTATGATAACGTAAGATCAATTCGAATGATATATTTACTTAGGAGACATATGATTAAACATATTGTATCTTTTTCATGTTTTTATATTTTTGCTATCAAAATAACTTTGCACAATTTACCTCAAACCTTTTTTATTTTGCTGCTTGTTGTGTTTGTACTTCATTTGTGGAATGTTGATATTTTAAGCTCCATAGTCTCCTTTGACTATCATCCTTTGTTTATTGAAGTAGGCTACAGAGTCAGATTAGCTGTAGAACAGAATTGGCTGTAGAACAGATAGCTGCAGAATGTACCTATCAAAAGATTATGAAATATGGATATGGAATGGAATGAGATGGAACATGAGTATGGAATGGAATGTAATGGGAGCGTCAAAATGGAATGAAATATGAGTATGGGATGCAGTGAAATATGAATGAAGTGAAGTATGGAGTGAAAAATAGACCTGCAACTTGTAATTTTATGAATATTTAGTTGTAGAAAAAGAAAAATTGAAAGTATAGGGTGTCAGAAAATTTTTGATTTTCACCCTGCACTTTCTATATAAATATGCCAATTATTGATTTATTTTCATATATATATATATATATATATATATATATATATAATTAATGAAGAAAAATACAAACTAAGTTGGTGAAGAAGAAGGATTTTTCTTCACTAACTTCATATCAATGTTATCTTGGAATTTTCTGACAAATTCTTCTCTTGAAAGTGGTTTATGATACAATTTCAGTCTGTGCCCATTTACAAGAAATGATACCTTCCCTTCATCTATTGTTCTGATCTTTATTGCTCCATTTTCAAAGATTTTCTCAATTTCATATGGCCCAAGCCAATGGGTTTGAAATTTACCTTGAAAATCCTTGAATTTTGAATCAAACTAGAGTGCCCAATCACCTTCTTTAAATTTCTTTTCTTTGATATATTTGTCGTGCCATCTAGTCCTTTGTTGTTGGACTATGCTTATTCTTTGGATTGCATCTTGTCTAATCTCATCCAGTTCATTAATTTTCTCCAGTCTGTGCTTCTATCAAATCAAGTCCTAGTTGGACTGCCATCTTGAAAGTTTGGATCTGAAACTCTATGGGAAACGGGACTTGTTTTCCATAAACAAGTTCATAAGGAGTGTGTCTTGTTGTGTTTCTCCATGTATTTCTGTAGGCCCATAAGGCTTCAGGAAGCCTTTCTGCCCAATCTCTTCTATGTAAATGAACATTCTTTGTAAGAATCCCTTCGATCACCTTATTGGTAGATTACACTTGGCCATTTTCTTGTGGAAGGTAGGGAGTAGATTTCCTGTGCCTGATTTTGTACTTCTCTACCATTTTCTCCACCATATTTGATGTGAATTCAGCTCCTTGATCTATGAAAAATTCTCTTGAGACACCAAAACGAGTAAAAATATCCTCAAAAAGAAAATTTACTACAGATATTTCATTAGCAAAAAGTAATGCCTTGGCTTCTACCCATTTAGTGACATAATCAGTGCAAACTAGGACATACTTATTTTTTTTTTATGGAGGATTAATAGGTCCTACAAAATCCAAAGCCCATTTCTCAAAAGGTTCAATATGTACCTGAGGTTGTAATGGAATTTCACTTGAAGGAAAAGGTTTCCCTACCCTTTGGCAACTGTCACACTTTTTGATATATTCTTTAGCATATTTAAAGATGGATGACCAATAATATCCTAGATGAAGGATTTTATAAGTTGTCCTCTTGTCAGCAAATTTTTCACCTCAAGGTTAATCATGACATACCTTAAGAATCTCAGGCATTTCATCTTCTCGAACACATCTTCTTATAATAAGGTCTGGACCTGTCTTGTATAATTCATTAGCAATCCATGAAAATTTTGCACTATCATAAATGATTCTTCTTTTATCTCTTGCATTCATAATTGAAGGAACTTTTCCTGAAACCAAATAATTGGCAATGTCTGCAAACCAGGGAGTTTGAGTAGTTATTGCAAAGAGATATTCATCAGGGAATTTATCTTCAACTGGAGTATTGTCTTTATTTTTTTGGAGTCTAGATAGGAAATCAGCCACTGTATTTTGTTTTCCAGGCCTATCTAGAATGGTGATGATAAATTCTTGTAAAAGCAATAACCATCTTATGACTTTGCCATTAGTGATTGATTTATTCATTAAATACCTAATTGAAAAGTGATCTATGTGAACAAAGGTTTCATAGCCTGTTATATAATGTCTGAATTTATTTATAGCATGAACAACAAATAAGAATTCTTTTTCAGTTACAGTATAATTCAACTCTAAAGGAGTCAAATTTTTACTTGTATAGTAGATGGCATAAGGGATCAGGTCTTTTTGTCCCAACACAGCTCTTAGGGCTGTATCTGAGACATCTGTTGAGATATGAAAAGGTAATTTCTAGTTAGGTCCCCTTAAAATAGGTGCTTCAGATATTTTTGTTTTCAGGGTTTCAAATGCTAACTGGCAGTCAGAATGGAACATTTGAATTCACAGTCTTTGGTGAGTAGTTTGAAAAGTGGAGATGCTATCTTGGTGAATTTTTCTATAAATATTCTATAGTATCCTGTAAATCCTAGAAAACTCCTAATATCTTTTTGACAACTTGGAACCAATAGTCTAGAGATGACTTCAACTTTCGACTCATCAACTGTAATCCCATCTCCTGAGATATGATGTCCTAGGACAATCCCTTCAGTAAACATCATGAAACATTTTTCATGAATTAATGAAATGTTTGCTTCTTTACACCTTTTTAGAACTTTTTCCAAGTTTTCTAAGGTTTCTTCAAATGTATTACCATAGACTGTGAAATCATCCATGTATACTTCTACACAATCATGTATTAGATCTGAAACGATTCCCAATACTGCCTTTTGGAATGTTGCAGGTGCATTGCACAATTCAAAAGGTAATACTCGGTAGGCATAATTTCCCTAAGGATAGGTAAATGTGGTTTTATCTTTATCCTCAAGTGCAACCTGAATTTGATTATAACCACTGAAACCATCCAAAAATGAAAAGTACTTTTTGCCTACTAATGTATCTAACACCTGATCTATAAAAGGTAAAAGAAAATGATCTTTAAGAGTAGATTTGTTTAATTCTCGGTAGTCAATGCATACCCTCCATTTACCATTTTTCTTGGGTACAATCACCAAATGAGAAACCCACTGACTATCTGAAATGGGATAGTAAAGTTGACATTTAACAATTTCTGCAACTCTTCTTTAACAATCTCCCTAAGGTTTGGATTCATCCTTCTTTGAGGCTATCTGATTCGCTGACAGTTTTCATCTATGTAGATATGATGAGTGCAAGTCTTAGGGTTAATCCCTTTCATATCAGTGTATTCCCATGCATATGCAGAGGAATGTCTCTGTAATATTTTGACTAGCTTCTCTTGTTGAGATTTTTCCAGGTTTTTATTTATGTGTAAGGTTTTTCCTGGAAATATTTCAATTGTAGCCTACTGCCAAATTCTTCCATGGAGTAAAGAGACATTTGTCTTAATGAAAAAAATTCAATATTGGATTCTTCTTGAAATTGTTTATGTTTGTATTCTAAAGAAGATTCATGATTTTCTAGGACATTTAGAATCTGACTATCTTCACTGATTTTTGAAATAGTGAAGAGAGGTTGTATATCTTCTTCATCATCAATCCATTTATTATCATCTGTTTCTGTGATTGTTCTTGCTGGAGGATACAGAGTAAATTTCTTGGTTGAACTACCATCAGAGATGTACATATCACCAAATCTACAGCTAATGAAGGCATCAACTGTAGCTAACCAAGGTCTTCCTAGTATAATAGGATGTCCTCCTAAATAATTTTTAGGAGTTAGGATCATGAAATCCACAGGACACTCCCAAGAATATAAGGACACTAAAATATCTTCTAATACCCTATCTGGTTTGATTACAGATCTATCTGCTAACTTTAGTAATGCGTGTGTATAAAGAAGATTAGGAAGCTTTAGTTTTTCCATGGTTTTCTTACTCATGATATTTATTGTTGCTCCTAGATCAATTAATGTGTTTGGTATTTCAATTCCATTGATATGTGTTTTGACAACTGGACTTACAGGATCTAGATATTTTGGAATAACAATCTTTCCCATCATTATGTCTGCTATTTTTCCTACCAGTTGTATTCTCTTTATCTCTTTTTTTTTTCTTCCTAGTTTTTTCATACTCAACTCCTTTATTGTTTTAGCTAAGATTGGGATCTCCTTGATGGCTTGTAATAATGGAATCTTAATACAAAAATTTCTCAGTTCATCTAGGAAATCATAGTTAGGCATTATAATTTGTTTCTCAACACCTTTATCAATTTGTAATCTTTCGGTAAAAGGAGGTGTAGTAGTAGATGTTGATGGTTGCTCTAACATAGGAGTTGAAATCACTGGTTCTTTTTCTTTTTCTTTTTCAATATTTTGGTTTTGAAGAGATGTGCTTTCTTCAAAACTTTTATTCACCCGTAGAGAATCTTCCTCAGGATTATTTTGTTCTTGTATAATTACAGAAGGCTTCCTCTTTTCAAGTATTCTTCCAGACCTAAGTTGGACATCATTAAGGTCTAAAGGAGTAATCAAGTAAGTTGAAAATTGTTGTCCTTCTATAATATATGTATTCTGAGGATTTTTATTGGTGGGGTCTGGTATTGGCTGAGCATGTAACTGGTTTGATTTTCGAGGAAATGGTAATGGAAGTGGTGGATTTTGATTCTGATTTTGAGGTTGTGGATTCTGCTGAGGATTTTTTTGAGGAATAAAATTTGGATATGATGGATAAGATGGATAAGATGGTGGATATTGATAATACTGAGAGAACCTACCATAAGGATTTTGTGCTTCTTGAGCCCAAGATTGAGATTTATTTTGAAATTGGGGCCAAGGTTGCTGCCAAGAATTCCAATTTGGTGGGGGTTGATTATACATTTGATTATTAAACCCTTGTGTTTGAGGTCCCTGCCAAGGTCTTCTAGAGACAAAATTAAGAGATTTTGTGGAATTTGTGGTTGTTTCTTCTTGAAAGACAGCTTTAAGGCCATGGATTGAAGGACAATTCTCGGTCTCATGCTTTTCTGAACAAATTTCACAAGTCTCTATTACTTTTGCATCAAGAGGACACTCTCTTAAGGCATGCTTCTTTCTACATTTGGAACAAAAGATTGCTAAGGCATTAGTTTCGGCTTTCTTCTTGTTTTGTAGCTTGAGGGTATCTATTTGTTCACTAAGACTCCATAGAATATCAGTTTTGAATTCATCAAGCATATTCCCTATTTTTTCCCTACTTACTATTCTAGTTGCAGATTTTTCCTCTTGAGAGATTAATACACAGTTCTCCTATATCAGGTAATGAAAGTTGAGATATATCTCCTTTCCTCATCATGTTAAGGATATCTATCCATTCATCTCTAATTGTTTTTAACAAAAGAGCTTTCAAAGTATCTTGATCTAGATTTTGCATTTTTGCCCTTTTAATGTTATAGTTAAATATTTCAAGTAAATATTCCAGATTTTCATCCTCTTTTTGCATCATTCTGAACACTTCTTCCTTATGGTTGATTGGTATACAGTAATCCAGATATCTATCTAGAAATTCTTTCCTCATATCATTCCATGTCCCAATAGACCTAGTGATTAGACTCATAAACCATTTTAGTGTTGCTCCTTTCAATGTTGAAGGGAACAGTTTAAGTTTTTGAGCATCTTGAAGATAGTCATAAGTTCTGCATAGAACTTCAAATTCAAATAGTAATGTCTCAGGGTCTTCACTTTTCAGTCCATGAAAATTTGGAAGAACAGAGGGTGAGATATTTTTCATGGTAGCATTTGTTTCTTCATCTATTATAGGGAATCCAAAGGAGTTTTCAATTCCCCTTCTACCTCTACCTCCTTCTGCATTTCCTCTACCTCTACCTCCTTCTGCATTTTCTCTTCCTCTTCCTCTGTCTCCTCCTCTACCTCTACCTCCTCCAAATAGAAATTTTTCTACATTAAAGATATCTCCTTCCCCTTCTCCTTCTTCTCTCCTTCCTGCCATGATAGATTCTTCCGAACTAGTATAAGGTTCAGTATGGAGAACTACTTGTTCTTCTGGTTCTTCTATCAAGGGTATATTGAAGAAATATTCCTCCTCTTCCTCTTCACTAGGGATTTGTAATTCTTCTGCTGGAATATATTCTCCTGTGGAAGTGAAAAAGGTTATTCCTCCTGTAGGAGTCCTTGGATCTTCTTCCTTTAGAATTTCTTCAGTGGATGAAGTGGGAGATCTTCCTGATTGGATATCTGATCTTGAAACTTCTGGAAGCCTATGACCAGTATAGTATGGAATATGGGTTTGAGATGGAGGTGTGCTACTTCTTGGTCTTGGTGAAGTGAGTGGTATTGTGGGAATTAAGCTTCTGCCTCTTATAAATCTACCCCTGGAGTCTCTTTCTCTATGCATATCATTATTTTTGGGATGTAAGAAATAAGGCTACCTAGTTTCACTTCCTTGACAACGGCGCCAAAATGTTTAGTCAATTTAGTGTCCTAAATTGTTAACATAAATTATCGACTAGGGCTAGTAAACTGATGAAGTGTAATGCACTGTATGTGCCTAAGTGTCCCTTTTTCTTACTTTGTTTTTTTAATGTTTTGTTGATGTTTTGGGGGTTTTTATATTTTGATCCTTAGCATTCTATTCTAAACTAGAAATATGAGATTGAATCTATTTAAAAAGGAAGGAAAAGGAAATGTTGTCAAATGAATTAAAGCAAAGTTTTATTTACAAGTTTTTGGAGTCTATTTTCTAATTAAGAAATGATGAAAACTAGAAATCCTAATCCATGGATATTGCAGCTTAATTGAAGATTCAAGAAATGAAAACAACTAATAACTCAAAACATTACAACTGAATCTTATTCATTCAATCAAAGTTTATTGGAATAGCTTTTGAAAGAGATTAATTGTAGTGTAATGAGGATCTCCTATGACATAAAATAAAGTTCTGAAACAATCAATAACTCAAAAAAATTACCACTGAATCTTATTCATTAATCAAGGTTTATTGGAATAGATTTTGAACGAGATTAATTGTAGTATAATGAGGATCTCCTATGACATAAAATAAAGTGCTAAAACAATCAATAACTCAAAAATATTATAACTGAATCTTATTAATTAATCAAGGTTTATTGGAATAACTTTTGAAAGAGATTAATTGTAGTGTATCGAGGATCTCCTATGACATAAAATAAAGTGCTGAAACAATCATTGTACTTATAAGTTACTTGTTATTTTTCAATAAGCTGAACCCAGGGAAACACAATGACTGTGAAATAAGAAAGAAATCTAGAAAGCAAGAAGTAAAGAAAGATACTAAAACAAAAATTAAAATGAAATAGCTAGAAAACACATGAAACCTCCTTGAATAACAGGGGCCCTCTGCTACCAATTCAGCGTAATATTTTAGCTCCTTAAAATTGTAATCAAAACAACACCAAGGCTAATCTCCTTTTATTAAAACAGTGCTTGAAAAACAGAGTATCACTGTAATTCCGAATATTTTATCAATCATCCTTTCTCAGTTCTACAGAGCTTGATTTATATGCAAATTCATAACTAATGTTGAACAAAAATAGGTAAAGGTGTAATCTTCAAGTTGAAATTGAATTGAGACTCTTTTGAGACTCGTGATTTGCTGCAAAGCAAATCAAGAGTCCTAATTTCTGTAGAAGACAGTTTCTTTGACCTTTGCTTTGACCATTGGATTAGACACCTCCAGTTGTCGATTAAATCATCGTGGATAGGAAGGAATTATGTAGGGAAGATTTGAGAACTACCCATGTGCACCTTTTCCCCAATTGACACCTGCATCATACTTAAACACAAAAACATCTGCGGAACGCTTGACTGGCTACAAAATTCATGTATTCTGTAGGTAAACTATTCAAAATTATTAAAACAGCAAAAATCACGAAAATACAACATGTTAATCATTTGTATGTAACCTTTAAACAATCTTAATCATTCTTCATTGATTTTTAGGCTTATGAAGTGATAAGGAAATGATGAAATGAAGTGAAGGTTTGCAAAAGAGAAGTCAATTCTAGGGCTCAAGATACCCCCACTACAAAACTCTTGCATGTCCTCATGCAATTCCATCAAAACTTTATTCCATGTGCTCTAAAACCTCTGCTAGAACATCCAACCTTATCTTTCTGATTCTTTTGGTGGTTAGTGTCATTCTGGGTTTTCTCATGAATAATTTGAACCTAAGATTTATGAGGGCCCTATTCATTTTCTTATTTCTCTTCTTTAGTTTCCTGTTTTCTTTATGCAGTGTAACCAATTGCAGAGTGAGAGTATCATTCATAGAATTCTTCAATTTAACTTGTTCTCTCAAAATTTCATTCTAATTTTTGATATGTTTGTTCAGTATCTCCAATTCATAATTATCTTTTCTCAGGGTTTCTATCGGAGGTTCTTGTGACTGAGGGATCTTTCTTGATTTTCTGAGGCCTTTCTTTCCAGAGATTCCACATAATCATAGATTTTCTGTTGAGTTGGGTCTATATCAGGATTTCCTCTGTTAGGGTCTTCTTCAAATTGATGTAAAGGAGATCTGTCAACTGGTGTTTGAACCGGAGTTTCTTCATCTTCAACATTTATAATTCCTGTTTCCTTAACCAATGTCTTTTTCATTATTCCTTTGAGTCTAGAACTTCTCCTTAACTTTGGTGGATTTTCATTTTCTTCATCAATATATTCACTTGTTATCTTCTCTTTTCTCTTGACCCTAATCTATTTCCTAATCTTTGTCAACTTTTCAAAAATCAATTCTTCACTCTCTTCTTGTGATGATGTATCATGTTTATTTTCGACAGCTTTATCGGTTTTTATTCTCCTGCTTCTTCTAAAAGTTTCTTCTTTAGATGATGTTTCCTTTAGCTCTTGAAAATGATTTCTTAAAATAAACTCTTCCTAGTTATCTCCTATTTTCTTCAAATGGAATTCAATCAGAATTTTAACTAAACCATGGTGGTGTAGAGTAGTTTCTAGAAATTGGACTCTTTTTTGAACATTGGAAGCCATTCTTTTCAAGCTATTAAGCAAGAAGAAAGGTAGATTTATTTATCCATCATTTAAGAAATTCATTAACAGCCTGATATGATAAACATACATTGTACCAAATCTACCTTCACATGTTATAAATTTTTGCAAAATTAATAACATGTTTCTCCATTTACTTTTTAAAGCTGTGCTTGGAATTCCTTTTCTAAATATTGTAATGTCCATACCTAGATTCTTCAGCATTTGTTTCCAAGACTCATTATGAAACTCCTTATTCTTGAACTAGCATTCTCCTTGTCTTGGAAATTCTATGGCTTCAGCTATAAATGACTCTATTATGGTAAACTTAATATCTCCAATTTCCACTTCTGACCCATCAAATGATCTAGCAAATGATTTTGTAATTTCTTTATGGAACCCATTGAATTTTTCTACAAAACTCAACCACCCAACTTGCTGTAATACCCTTTACCTTGTGGGTATCCTTCTAAGTATTTGACTCCAATTGGTTTTGTTCTCACAAGTAACCCCATTTCTTCTCTATACAGATTAATTCCTTTTTTGAGTTGAAGGGTCTGATGCTCTGTTTCTGATCCTGTGTCTAAAGAAAGAGTAGTTGTTGAAGGATGTCTCGCCCTTAAAATGACTCTCTGTTCCTGCAGATGAACTGACTGCAGAATGTAATGGTAGTGAGCGAATGAGGTGGTGAACGAACAAGGTGATGGGAAAATGATGAAAAATGTTGAGGGTTTGATATAGAATGAAATAGCTGCGAAGAGATTTATGATGATCTTCGGAATCATAACTAAATGATACGATCTTTTAAAGACATGGCCTAATAGGTCACATCTAAGATTCTGACAGTTAGTCATTTAATTAATGATGAACCGTTATGGAGCATAGGGTAAGGGATATGGTCAAGGTGTTTTATGATGAAGTAAAATAAATTCAAATGATAGATTTACTTAGGATACATATGATTAAGCATATTATATCTTTTTCATGTTTTTATATTTTTGCTATCAAAATAACTTTGCACAATTTACCTCAGACCTTTTTGACTTTGCTGCTTGTTGTGCTTGTCCTTTATTTGTGGAATGTTGATATTCTAAGCTCCATAGTCTCCTTTGATTATCATCCTTTGTTTTATTGAAGTGGGTTGCAGAGTCAGATTAGTTGTGGAACAGAATTGGCTACAGAATAGACAACTGCAGAATGTACCTGTTCAAAATATTATGAAAAATGGATATGGAATGGAATGAGATGGAACATGAGTATGGAATGGAATGAAATGGAAGCATGAAATGGAATGAAATATGAGTATGGGATGGAATGAAATATGAATGAAGTGAAGTATGGAGAGAAAAATGGACCTGGAACTTGTGATTTTATGAATATTTGGTTGCATAAAAAGAAAAATTGGAAGTATAGGGTGTCAGAAAAATTCTGATTTTCACCCTGCACTTTCTGCATAAATATGCCAATCACTGATTGGTTTTCATATTTATACTTTATTATTATTATTATTTTATTTTATTTTTTATTATTATTACTATTTTTTAAATCATTGAAGAAAAATACAAACTAAGTTAGTGAAGAAGATGGATTTTTCTTCACTAACTTCATATCAATGTTATCTTGGAATTTTCTGACAAATTCTTCTCTTGAAAGTGGTTTATGATACAATTTTAGCCTGTGCCCATTTACAAGAAATTATACTTTCCCTTCATCTATTGTTCTGATCTTTATTGCCCCATTTTCAAAGATTTTCTCAATTTCATATGGCCCAAGCCAATGGGTTTGAAATTTACCTTGAAAATCCTTGAATTTTGAATCAAACAAGAGTGCCTAGTCACCTTATTTAAATTTCTTTTCTTTGATATATTTATCGTGCCATATAGCCCTTTGTTGTTGGACTATGCTTGCTCTTTGGACTGCATCTTGTCTGATCTCATCCAGTTCATTAATTTTCTCTAGTTTGTGCTTCTGTGCTTCTGTCAAATCAAGTCCTAGTTGGACTTCCATCTTGAAAGTTTGGATCTGAAACTCTATGGGAAACATGACTTGTTTTACATAAACAAGTTCATAAGGAGTGTGTCATGTTGTGTTTCTCCATGTAGTTCTATAGGTCCATAAGGCTTCAGGAAGCCTTTCTGCCCAATCTCTTCTATGTAAATGAATAGTCTTTGTAAGAATCCCTTCAATCATCTTATTGGTAGATTCCACTTGGCCATTTTATTTTGGATGGTAAGGAGTAGATTTCTTGTGCCTGATTTTGTACTTTTCTACCATTTTCTCCACCAAATTTGATGTGAATTGAGCTCCTTGATCTATGACAATTTCTCTTGGGACACCAAAACAAGTAAACATATCCTCAAAAATAAAATTAACTACAGATACTTCATTAGCAGAAGGTAATGCCTTGGCTTCTACCCATTTAGTGGCATAATCAGTGCAAACTAGGATATGCTTCTTTTGTTTTGATGGAGGATTAATAAGTCCTACAAAATCCAAAGCCCATTTCTCAAAAGGTTCAATATGTTCCTGAGGTTGTAATGAAATTTCACTTGAAGGAGAAGGTTTCCCTACCCTTTGGCAGTTGTCACACATTTTGACATATTCTTTTGCATCTTTAAAGATGGATGGCCAATAACATCCTAGATGAAGGATCTTATAAGTTGTCCTCTTATTAGCAAAATTTCCACCACAAGGTTCATCATGACATGCCTGAAGAATCTCAGGCATCTCATCTTCCCGAACACACCTTCTGATAATAAGGTCTGGACCTGTCCTGCATAATTCATTAGCAATCCATGAAAATTTTGCACTTTCATAAATGATTCTTCTTTTGTCTCTTGCATTCATAATTGAAGGAAATTTTCCTGAAACTAAATAATTAGAAATGTTTGCAAACCAGGGAGTTTGAGTAGTTATTTCAAAGAGATATTCATCAGGGAATTTATCTTCAACTGGAGTATTGTCTTTAATGTTTTGGAGTCTAGATAGGAAATCAACCACTGTATTTTGTTTTCCAGACCTATCTAGAATGGTGATGTTAAATTCTTGTAAAAGCAATAACCATATTATGACTCTGCCATTAGTGATTGATTTATTCATTAAATACCTAATTGCAAAGTGATCTGTGTGAACAAAGGTTTTATAGCCTGTTATATAATGTCTAAATTTATTTATAGCATGAACAAAAACTAAGAATTCTTTTTCAGTTACAATATAATTCAACTCTGAAGGAGTCAAATTTTTACTTGTATAGTAGATGCCATAAGGGATTAGGTCTTTTTGTCCCAACACAGCTCCTAGGGCTGTATCTGAGGCATCTGTTGAGATATGAAAAGGTAATTTCCAGTTAGGCCCCCTTAAAATAGGTGCTTCAGATATTTTTGTTTTCAGGGTTTCAAATGCTAACTGGCAGTCAAAATGGAACATTTGAATTCACAGTCCTTGGTGAGTAGTTTGAAAAGTGGAGATGCTATATTGGTGAAGTTTTCTATAAATCTTCTATAGTATCCTGTAAATCCTAGAAAACTCCTAACATCTTTTTGACAACTTGGAACTAATAGTCTAGAGATGACTTCAACTTTTGACTCATCAACTGTAATCCCATCTCCTGAGATATGATGTCCTAGGACAATCCCTTCAGTAAACATCATGAAACATTTTTCATGAATTAATGAAAGGTTTTCTTCTTTACACCTTTTTAGAACTTTTTCCAAGTTTTCTAAGGCTTCTTCAAATGTATTACCATAGACTGTGAAATCATCCATGTATACTTCTACACAATCATGTATTAGATATGAAAAGATTCTCAATACTGCCCTTTGGAATATTGCAGGTGCATTGTACAATCCAAAAGGTAATACTCGGTAGGCATAATTTCCCCAAGGACAGCTAAATGTGGTTTTATCTTGATCCTCAAGTGCAACCTGAATTTGATTATAACCACTGAAACCATCCAAAAATGAAAATTACTTTTTTCCTACTAATGTATCTAACACCTGATCTATAAAAGGTAAAGGAAAATGATCTTTAAGAGTAGCTTTGTTTAATTCTCAGTAGTCAATGCATACCCTCCATTTACCATTTTTCTTGGGTACAATCACCAAAGGAGAAACCCACTGACTATCTAAAATGGGATAATAAAGTTGACATTTAACAATTTCTGCAACTCATCTTTAACAATCTCCCTAAGGTTTGGATTCATCCTTCTCTGAGGTTGTTTGATTGGTTGACAATTTTCCTCTATGTAGATATGATGAGTGCAAGTCTTAGGGTTAATCCCTTTCATATCAGTGTATTCCCATGCATATGCAGAGGAATGTCTCTGGAATATTTTGACTACTTCTCTTGTTGAGATTTTTTCAGGTTTTTATTTATGTTTAAGGTTTTTCCTGGAAATATTTCAATTGTAGAGCTGCCAAATTCTTCCATGGAGTAAAGAGACATTTGTCTTGATGACAAAAATTAAATATTGGATTCTTCTTGAAATTGTTCATGTTTGTATTATGAAGAATTAGGATATTTAGAATCTGAATATCTTCACTGATTTTTGAAATAGTGAAGAGAAGTTTTATATCTTCTTCATCATCAATCCATTGATTATCATCTATTTATGTGATTGTTCTTGCTGGAGGATACAAAGTAAATTTCTTGGTTGAACTACCATCAGAGATGTACATATCACTGGATCTATAGCTAATGAAGGCACCAGTTGTAGCTAACCAAGGTCTTCCTAGTATAATAGGATGTCCTCCTAAATCATTTTTAGGAGTTAGGATCATGAAATCCACACGGTACTCCCAAGAATCTAAGGACACCAAAATATCTTCTAATACCCCATCTGTTTTGATTACAGATCTATCTGCTAACTTTAGTAATGTGGGTGTATAAAGAAGATTAGGAAGCTTTAGTTTTTCCATGGTTTGCTTACTCATGATATTTATTGTTGCTCCTAGATCAATTAATGTGTTTGGTATTTCAATTCCATTGATATGTGTTTTGACAACTGGACTTCCGGGATCTAGATATTTTGGAATAGCAATCTTTCCCATCATTATGTCTGTTATTTTTCCTACCATTTGTATTCTCTTTATCTCTTTTATTTTTCTTCCTGGTTTTTTCATATTCAACTCCTTTATTTTTTTAGCTAAGATTGGGATCTCCTTGATGGCTTGTAATAATGGAATCTTAATACAAACATTTGTCATTTCATCTAGGAAATCATAGTTAGGCATTATAATTTGTTTCTCAACACCTTTATCAATTTTTAATCTTTCAGGAAAAGGAGGTGTTGTAGTAGATGTTGATGGTTGCTCTAACATAGGAGTTGAAATCATTGGTTCTTTTTGTTTTTGTTTTTCAATATTTTGGTTTTTAAGAGATGTGCTTTCTTCAAAAAATTTATTCACCCATAGAGAATCTTCCTTAGAATTATTTTGTTCTTGTATAATTACAGAAGGCTTCCTCTTTTCAAATATTCTTCTAGACCTAAGTTGGACATCATTAAGGTCTAAAGGAGTAATCAAGTAAGTTGAAAATTGTTGTCCTTCTATCATATATGTATTCTGAGGATTTTTATTGTTGGGGTTTGGTATTGGTTGAGTAGGTAACTAGTTTGATTTCTGAGGAAATGGTAATGGAAGTGGTGGATTTTGATTCTGATTTTGAGATTGTGGATTTTGCTGAGGATTTTATTGAGGAGGAAAATTTGGATATGATGGATAAGATGGATAAGATGGTGGATATTGATAATACTGAGAGAACCTACCATAAGGATTTTGTGCTCCTTGAGCCCAATATTGAGATTGATTTTGAAATTGGGGCCAAGGTTGCTGCCAAGAATTCCAATTTGGTGGGGGTTGATTATACATTTGATTATTAAATCCTTGTGTTTGAGGTCCCTGCCAAGGTCTTCTAGAGACTAAATTAAGAGATTCTGTGGAATTTGTGGTTGTTTCTTCTTGAAATACAACTTTAAGGCTAGGGATTGAAGGACAATTCTTGGTATCATGCTTTTCTAAACAAATTGCACAAGTCTCTATTACTTTTTCATCAAGAGGACACTCTCTTAAGGCATGCTTCTTTCTACATTTGGGACAAAAGATTGCTAAGGCATCAGTTTCGGCTTTCTGCTTGTTTTGTAACTTAAGGGTATCTATTTGTTCACTAAGACTCCATAGAATATCAGTTTTGAATTCATCAAGCATATTCCCTATTTCTTCCCTACTTATTGTTCCAGTTGCAGATTTGTTTGCCCTTGCAAGAGCAGGGTCTCTTGTTCCTTTCAATATTTTAGATTTTCCTCTTAAGAGATTAATACATAGTTCTCCTATATCAAGTAATGAAAGTTGAGATATATCTCCTTTCCCCATAATGTTAAGGATATCTATCCAATCATCCCTAATTGTTTTCAACAAAAGAGCTTTCAAAGTGTCTTGATCTAAGTTTTCCATTTTTGCCCTTTTTTATGTTGTAGTTAAATCTTTCAAGTAAATCTTCCAAATTTTCATCCTCTTTTTGCATCATTTTGAACACTTCTTTCTTATGGTTGAATGGTATACAATAATCCAGATATCTTTCTAGAAATGCTTTCCTCATATCATTCCATGTCCCAATAGACCTAGTGCTTAGACTCATAAACCATTTTAGTGTTGCTCCTTTCAATGTTGAAGGGAACAGTTTAAGTTTTTGAGCATCATGTAGATAGTCATAAGTTCTACATAGAACTTCAAATTCAAATAAGAATGTCTCAGGGTCTTCACTTTTCAGTCCATGAAATTTTGGAAGAACAGAGGGTGAGATATTTTTCATGGTAGCATTTGTCTCTTCATCTATTATAGGGAATCCAAAGGAACTTTCAATTCCCCTTCTATCTCTACCCTCTTCTCTACCTCTACCTCCTTCTGTACCTATACCTCTTCCTCTATCTCCTCCTCTACCTCCTCCAAATAGTGTGTTTTCTCCATTAAAGACTTCTCCTTCCCCTTCTTCTCCTTCTATACCTCTTCTTGCCATGATAGATTCTTTCGAACTGGTATAGGGTTCAGTTTGGAGAGCTAATTGTTCTTTTGGTTCTTCTATCAAGGGTATATTAAAGAAAGATTCCTCTTCTTCCTTTTCACTAGGGATTTCTAATTCTTCTGCTGGAATGTATTCTCCTGTAGAAGTGAAAAAGGTTATTCCTCCTACAGGAGTCCTTGGATCCTCTTCTTCTTCTAAAATTGCTTCAATAGATGAAGTGGGATATCTTCCTGATTGGATATCTGACTTAAAACTTCTGGAATCCTATGACCAGTATAGTATGGAATATGGGTTTGAGTTGGAGGTGTGATACTTCTTGGTCTTGGTGGAGTGAGTGGTGTTGTGGGAATTAAGCTTTTGCCTCTTATAAATCTACCCCTAGAGTCTTTTTCTCTACGCATGTCATTGTTTTTGGGATGTAAGAAATAAGGTTACCTAGTTACACTTCCCCGGCAACTTTGCCAAAATGTTTAGTCAATTTAGTGTCCTAAATTGTTAACATAAATTATCAACCAGGGCTGGTAAACCGATGAAGTGTAATGCACTGTATGTTGCTAAGTGTCCATTTTTCTTACTTCGTTTTTTTTAATGTTTTGTTGATGTTTTGAGAGTTTTTATATTTTGATCCTTAGCATTCTATTCTAAACTAGAAAGATTAGATTAAATATATTTAAAAATGAAGGAAAAGAAAATGTTGTCAAATGATTTAAAGCAGAGTTTTATTTGCAAGTTTTTGAAGTCTATTTTCTAATTAAGAAATGATGAAAACAAGAAATCCTAATCTGTGGATATTGCAGCTTAATTGAAGATTCAAGAAATGAAAACAATTAATAACTCAAAACATTACAACTGAATCTTATTCATTCAATCAAAGTTTATTGGAATAGTTTTGAAAGAGATTAATTGTAGTATAATGAGGATCTCCCATGACATAAAATAAAATGCTAGACAATCATTGTACTTAGTCACTCGTTATTATTCAATAAACTGAACCTAGGGAAACACAATGACTGTGAACTAAGAAAACAAATGACATGAAATGAAATGCTAGACAATTATTTCACTTGTAAGTTACTCGTTATTATTCAATAAACTGAACCTAGGGAAACACAATAACTGTAAACTAAGAAAGAAAATGACATGAAATGAAATGATAGACAATTATTGCACTTGTAAGTCACTCGTTATTATTCAATAAACTGAACCCAGGGAAACACAATAACTGTAAACTAAGAAAGAAATCTAGAAAACAAGAAGTAAATAAAGATGCTAAAACATAAATTAAAATGACTTAGCTAGAAAACACATGAAACCTCCTCGAATAGCAGGGGCCCTCTGCTACCAATTCGGTGTAATCCTTTAGCTCCTTAAAATTGTAATCAAAACAACATCAAGGCTAATCTCCTTTTATTAAAACAATGCTTGAAAAACAGAGTATCACTGTAATTCTAAATATGTTATCAACCCTCCTCTTTCTCGGTTCTACAGAGCTTAATTTATATGCAAATTCATAACTAATATCGAACAAAAATAGGTACAGGTGTAATCTTCAAGTTAAAATTGAATTGAGACTCTTTTGAGAGTCGTGATTTGCTGCAAATAAAATCAGGAGTCGTAATTCCTGTAGAAAACAGTTTCTTTGACTCTTGCTTTGACCATTGGATTAGACACTTCCAGTTGTCGATTCAATCCTCGTGGACAGGAAGGAATCATGTAGGGAATATTTGAGAACTACCCATGTGCGCCTTTTATCCAATTGACACCTGCATCATACTTAAACACAAAAACAGCTGCAAAATGCTTGATTGGCTACATAATGCCTGTATTCTATAACTAAACTGTTCAAAATTATTAAAATAACAAAAATCAAGAGAATACAACATGTTAATCATTTGTATGTAACCATTAAGCAATCTTAATCATTCTTCATTGATTTTTAGGCTTATGAAGTGATAAAGAAATGATGAAATGAAGTGAAGGTTTGCAAAAGAGAAGACAATTCTAGGGCTCAACAGAGGTCTTCTCTCTATGTTGTCTAGTCTATCCATCATCCTATCTAAACTTTTAGCTAACATGTCTTATTTTGTGTCTGAATTGGAATTTTCTTCTTTAATTGTCACTCTTCTCTCATTTCTTAGTCTAGATTTTCTGGCTAAAATGTTTACTTCTACACTAACAAAATTTGTTTGCATTCTTTCTAAGGTTTCTACATTTCTTTTGCTCAACTGATAAGCCATGTCTGTGTCAATTACATTAGGGAATTTGAGTAGGACAGAATCATGAGTGGGTTTAATATTTGTAGGAATGGAATTGTAAACACTATTATATCTAGTGCAGTAGTCTTGGACTGACTCATTTGGAGTTCTTCTCATGGCATAAAATTCAAAAAATGTCTGGAGTGGATTCTTTTTCTTTTCCTATTTATTTAAAAACAATCTATGAAACATAGCTAAATCAGTTACACTACCAACAACAAGACCTTTAAACCACTTCTTAACTTCTCCTGTCAATGTTTGTGCAAATAACCTCATTTGAACATCTGAATCATCAATCTCATGGAGTTCAAAGAAATCTGTCATTTTAGTTATGTGTTGTTGAGTTGTATAATGTGTAGTGGCATCAAACTATGGTATCTTACTCTGATAGTCTTGAGGCATGTCATGAAGCTGTACTGGTAAGACTAGGGAAGCATAACTAGCAGCCATAGCTTTAAGTTTAGCTTGGCTAGGAGGTCAAGTAGAAGTGCTTGGGGCTGAACTGGAAGTAATAGCTGATGAACTAAAAGATGTATTTGAGGTGATGGGAAATGAAACTGGAATATATGTGGAACTACTAGGGAATGAGGATGATGTGTTTGAAAAATAAAAAGGTGAGCTAGTGGATATAGTGGATGAAGTGAGTGGTGGAAATAGTACTTTAGGTTGTAAAGGTAGTTTAGGGATAAATGAATCTGTAGATGTGTTGGTATTGGAAGCTATATATGATGTATCTACAACTAGTATTATGGTGGTATATAACTGTGAAACTGAAGGCTTAGTGGTATAGGCTAATAATTGAGCTAATTCAATAGCTTCATCAATATATTTGAGAATAATAGCATTAATTTTTTCAATTTTAGTCTGATATTCAACTTTCTTTGATTTAGATTCTACTGTAATATTTTTCTGTTTCGTTTCCGAGAATGAAATAAAAATAGGGTCTAAAACAGCAATATAAAGGTCACTTTCAGATTGACTTCTAAATAAAGAACGTTCAAATTTCAGATCAAAATCTATATCTTGCAAACTTACTAATTCTTGTGGTAATGAATTGACTCTTTTTAATGACACTTCAACTTCTAAATCTTCTATCTTTTTCTTTTTCTTTTTGCCAATTCGGTCTGGGTTGTCTACTATTACAGAAGGTTTAGGATCCCGGTTAGACCTGGTATAGTAAATTTTACTAGAAGCCAGAATTACATTTTTTAATACCCACAACTTATAAAAGCAATCTTAAAGTAAAAGGATAAATAAAAGATTTCCTTTAAGACTACTTTTATGACTCAGGATTGGTTAAGTCCCTAGTGGAGTCACCAGTATGTTATCACTTTAGTAATTCTAAAGTTGTGAGATTTTTGGTTTTTAGTCAAAGAACACTAGAGGTAACCACAGACCAACTTCAAACTCTAGGATTTAGCCTTCCAAGGGTTCAAAGAGGGCTCTCTCTTTAAGTTTTCACTTTGTTTTGTTTGTAAAATATTAGGCTAGTTATGATTGTGCAATTTTGGTTTGGTTTTGATTGATTTGGTGGGAAATAATCACTTGAAGGGATGGATAGTGGGAGATCTATTTGTCCATTGGGCTAAGGAGTCAAAATCAAGCAAACAGAATTGGGATCAAGGCCAAAAAGCTCAAATGTTTTCAGGGCAAGATATATAACCCTTGAAGATCTTGGAAAGTTGTTTTTATGAGGTGGTATGATCGGGATAAAGGGAAATAAAGAATCCTTTGATCCAGAAAATGAAGTAGTAGAAAGAGGTCAAACAAGAGAGGGAGAAATTAAGGGTTCTCTACACTGGAAATCATAGGAAAACATAGAAATGATAACTAGTTAAAAATATGGTGCTCTTAACAAATCCTGTAGTAATACTCCTAGTTATTCATTCAAATTTAGAACAAACATAGATGGATGCATGTAACAAAAGAAGATAACTATGACAAGTGAGGAAATACTTCACTCCAAATAACTCATCACAGGAATCCTGAAGTATGATGCCAATTGGTTTGATCCAGCTTGCTGCTCGAAATTTGACACACAAAAGCTTTCAAGTCCAACAAAAATGACTATAACAATCTCCAGCAATTTTATTCCACACAAAATACTTCTAAAGATGAAGTATTTATACATAGTTATTTACAAAATATCCTAGAATGCTTCTAGGAATTATCTAAGGGAAATAAAATATCTTTACAACAATAATAGAGAAAGATGCTTAACTAATCAACAAGATGTCCTATTTATCCAAAAGAAATAGAAACTACTTTGAGGATAAGATGCAGCTCGCTGCCTTGGTGTCCTCCTTGCTGGCTTTAGATATTTAAATTTGTTTTTCTGGAATATGTTCTGCCTTGTTTGATACTCTTTCACTTATTCTCTTTATTCACTGACACTCTCTAAACTTTGATAACCATAGTCAAAACTGTTTACTGCTGTGAAAATCTGTTTTGGATGTAAATCATAAAATAGTTTTCTCCTCCTTTCATCTGTCTGTCTTTTATCCTTCATAATAAATCTGTGAGTGACTGTCAATCCTCATCTTTAGGAATTTGTATTTTCTTTAATTTCCTGAAGTTTTCATCAGCTATAGTGTATCTGGAAAAAGTTGGCTTGATGAAAAACAAGTGTCTTATCTCATGCTATAAATAGAATAAGTCTTCAAAACTTTTTAGTAAGACTTTTCCTGTTGGAATGCTTTGTACTAGTGGTTTATTTACCTGTTCCTTTGCAAATTCTCTGATCTTATTATCATAGTCATTCTGAGGCATCAGTTTCTCATTAATGACCATAATGTCAGGCAATCATTTTTGTCTCAAATTTGTAAACTTGACCATAAACCTGGTTATGGAAGTATTCATATTCTCACATTTTTCTTCCAGTTTCCTCATCAAATTCTTCTTTGCAATAACTTTCCTAATTTCTAGGATAGTTTCAGTTCTGTCAGTATTCTTGAGTTCTTCTAACTCTTATCAGTTTTTACTGTTAAGGAATGTGATCAACTTTAAAGCTTGCTCTGGTTTGTCAGCTAGTTCACTTTGAGTCTTCTAAATTTCTGCTTGGGCTTTTAGTAGTAACTCTCTCTGTTCAAAGATTACCTGAATTTAAGGCCATACATCATGGATGGCTTCAATGACATTGTTCCAAAGATATTTTTAGATATATGATATTTGTTCCTTCAATGTCAATTCCTTTTGCAATTTCTTCAATTCTTCATTCAGTCTGATGGCATTTTGCTCATGTGTTTTTGCATTTATCTGAGCCAATTTGTTTGGTTTCTCAAGATTTTCTACCACCTGTTTCAATTTACTGATTTCATTTGTCTTAAGAGACATTTCCTCCAGATCTTTCACCAATTTTTTGGCTTCATCTATATGGTGAACTGCTATTGTATATGATTCAGTAGCTGAGGTTGTGGAAGAAGTTATTGGCACTGCGATAGCCAGTGGTTCTTTGGGTGCCAAATTTTTAGCCAAAGTTGAAGGCACTGCTGTAGTGATTACATGAATAACTGTAGGAATATCTGGTATTTTTGGTGTTTCTTTCTCCTGGAAAAGCTTTTCCATCTGTATTTCCATTTCCTTAATTTGAGTTGTCAACTGAAAAATCAAATTCATCATGTCATATTTTTCTTTCTGTCTTTCTATTATTTCTTTGATTTGAGGATGTTCACTTTGAGGAAGTTTGATTTGTTTCCTCAAAGCTATTATATCTTCATTTTTCTTCTTCACCAATTACTCTGCTGCTTTGATATTAGCAGGATCATATCCCACCTGCAAAACTAATTCTTCTAAGGATTTTATCCTGAGATCCTTGGCATACAATGAGGCTTTCTCCATCTTCATTTGATCCTACATGTTGGAAATGGTGTTTTGGAGCTTCTGAGCACTCATGGTTTTATTTGTGACAGTAGAGTATAGAATTTCTGAGGTCTATCTATGGAACTCAATTTGATCAAGAGCATGGATCTTATCTGTCTGGACTTCCAAATCCACTTTCTTATAATCTGCCACTGTCTTTGGAGATTTGACTGTGGGCTGCAACACTGACATAATTAGCATTTGATTTGAATAATCAAATGCAGACGGAATCATGTTTTGCACACTTGGTGTCTGTTTGAGATATTGATAATAAATATTGTTTTTATCTCTGCATTCTTCAGTTTGATTTTTTTATATTTTTCTTTGATGTCTAGTTCTTTCTCCTCATCTGCCTGTGATGAAGAGGCTTCCATGCTCTACTTTCTTTCTATCAACTGTGCATCTTCAGTGTTGACTTATTCTTCATTCTGATTCTTAGTAGTTGGCTCATTGATAATAACAACAGCAACATTTGTTTCTGGGAAATTAGTGTTGGTATATATAAGCTCTGTTTCTTCCACATCAATTGTTACGTTTCCTTTATCAACTGAACTTAATTTAGGCCTCTTGTTATATATTAATTTGAACTTAGTTTCAATTGTAGTTTCTGCAACATAGGCTCCTTCTTCCCTTACTCTCTTAGTGGATTTTTCTACTTGATTTTCCATCTCCAAATTGTGACTAGCATCACTGTTGTTTACTGCATCTGTTAAGGTATTTTGAGTCCACTCAATCTAATTTGCAAATTTTTCTATCTCTGGTTTTGCTTCATGAATGAAAGGGGTTAACTTGCATTTAAATCTTAGTTTACTCAGGATCCCTTGTGGATCATAATCCCAAGGAAAATTTTCTTCAAATTTGAATTCCAAATAACTACTTTGCTGCTTCTTTCTCTGCATCCCTATGATTGCAGATGAATGGCCCTATCTGATTCTTTAGTTTGAATTGAGTTTTCTTCTTTTCTGCCATGAAATTTATAGAATCAGAGTTTAAGATATGCTTGATATACTCCAAGGCAAAGATCCTCATTGAAACATACTTGGGTAACTTGTAAGGTAACAAGTTTGACCTAAAGACTCTGATCTCAGTATGTTTTTCATATAAATACCAATCACCAACTTTATTCTGTTCTAACAACTGCAATTTCTTTTTCATTTATTTAGTTATACTTGGCTGCTCTGTTTTTGTTAACATTGTGATCACTGGATGTAGGAATAACTCTGAAAATTCTGCATAAGTGAAATTTGTACCTTCTTTTATGAGCAAAGATGTCCAGAAAATTATTGAAAGAGGATTTCCTTCTATGTCAAGCTTCTGGAGAGTAACTAGAAAATTATCTGATTGAAAGTATAAAAACATATGGAAAAGGAAGGAAATGTATCTGAATACTCCTTCAATTAGAAAATTGATCAATTGATAAAGAATATTATTTGCAATGAAGCTAGCATAATCAAAGATTACTGATGGGGGTTTCCCTGGGGTAAAAGTGGATAAGAACCCCAAGATGGATTCATCTGTGTGTTCATCAGTAAAATATCCAAGGATGAAGGAAAGCATGGAAATCACATGTCTTTAACCTTCTGGGAATTTGGCAGTAGAATATGGGGGATTTATTTTAGGAATTTCTAAATGTGAGGGCATGAATGTTTGGAAAATCATGAATCTTTTAGGAAAATCTAGGCCAATATACAACTTGGTGAGGGCCTCTATGGATAAAGGGACTAATTGGGGGTCAGGCTGAAGCTATAGCATCTGGTTAATTGATTCAACAGTAATGGTGAAAAACACTTCTTTATTGGCATTTTCAATGGCTCTTTTCTCAGGCACATAATGTTGTTGACATAACCTAATGACTTCCTGGCATGGGTGAGTTAAAGGGTCAACAGATTTGGGCAAGTGGGATTCCAAAATATGGACTTCTTCTTCATTATCTAAGGATTTATCATAGCACCAGTTATGAATATCTAGCAGGTTAAATTCAACAATGGGATCTGCTATCTTATAATCAACATCAACCAATGGAATGTGTTCAATGTCGCTGCCTAACAGGTCAAGTTAGGCAGGAATGGTGGTTTCGGGGTTCAATAGATCAAAACAAGAGTGGTTATCGCGCAACATTTGGGAGGTAAATGGTTTCAGGGCTAACCCACGTGATCCAACAAGAATCGACCACGTGGAGGAGAGATAAAATCATAAAACCACCCATTTCTCACAGAAATGAGCTAGGGGAGACTGTGCATGTTTTCTATGTGATATTAGTAAATATCCCTCAGATATGGGGTTCAAATGCGAACGGCCCAGATTGGCTGGGAAGTTGCATCAGAATGGAGGAGTGGGACTGGGGTTTATTAATGTGGGGATGGGTTATAAACTTTAGAAATAAACGTTTAATACATTCAAACCTTAGTTTGTATGATGGCGGGTCTAAGTTTTATGTGTTATGACAATGTTTTAATTATACATATGGGCACGGATTTTCTTTTATTATATAGTATTCAACCTTTTTGACATTTTTTAAAAACTATAGGGGGTGGGATATTTAAATATAGATATGTTAAAACCAATGGGATATGGAGGGGTTTTTATATTGCGCACATGGGATATTATCCATTGGTTTTAACTTAAAAATAGTGGGTTTAGAGGGTTATTTAAAATAAAAGGGTATTAATACTATAAAGGTAGGAGTATTTAGGGATTTAATAAAATAAAAAGTTAGTAGTTAATATGAATAAAGGGATAGTGAAAAGGAAACAAAATACATGTTAACTCTAAGTAAAGTGCCAAAAAATAAAGCATTGCTTATCTTTGTTGTATTGCTTCACTTTAACTTAGGAAAAATGTATTTTTAGGGTTTTATGAATGATTTTTGAAAGGGAATGTAATTAGTTATTTAGGGTTTAGCTTTTACTAAGTAAAGATGGGTTTTTACTTAGAAAAATGGACTATGATTTATGAATGAAGGGTAAATGTTGATGAATGTGGGTCTAGTGTGGGAATTCAATATTTTTAACTAACCAGTCATTGAGCCTTGGGTCTGGTCCCAACAAAAGTCAGAGAAATGCTTTGAGCCTTTTTTATTGATAGTTTAGAATACTGAATATTTGGAGGGGAGGTAAAATTAGTAATTTTTGCCCAATGATGCTTTATTACATGATTGCTCACCTGCTTTCTACCTACCCATCTTTATTTCTAACATTTTTACTTCATTATCATGGGTGCATTTAGGCTTGCAACTCTAAAACATTTTTCTTTCAAAGCATAAAACTATCTAAGTCTACCTTATTTCATCCGAGGGCTCGGATTTAACTGTTGAGCTCCTCATTATTCTCTACCTATCTACTTATTTGTCAAGTTTAAACTTTTTGACAAATCTTTATTCTCTATCTAAAACATGAAATTGAAAGCATGAAGAGTTAAGATTAAACTGTTTAACTGATCATGGATTATGGCATTTATTGACACTCTGCTCATAATCATTATTCTTGTAGTAAAAGTAAAAGTAGTGGCATTTGGACTTGCTCACTTTTAGATCTTATTTTATCTCTTTTTTTCTTTTGGGGTCTATATCTTCTAAGTCCTTTGATCTTTCTTTTATGACTTTTTACCATCTTTTTGGCTTTTTATTATTTTTCACTTTTTCAAAATATGGGAAAACAACTTGCAGAAAGCAAGGTATGTGCATATTTACAAGACTATCAAAGTCAATTCAAAATTTATGAACCCTATTATTATAGGACCCTAACACCTACATCTGCAATCCACTCATGATAAGATGGCATCAGTCTAGTAAACCCCTAGTATAATATGTTGCATAATTAACCACTGACTGTTGAAAATGGCAACAAGAAATATTGAAAATGGCATCAAAAAGGGATTCTAATTTAATTTTCCCTTGATTAAATTAGAATAAAATTGTAATTCCAAATCACATGAACACTTTTACGAGTTAAATAAGTTGGGATGACTTATTTGGTTCATTTAATTCGAGTTGAGGATCAAACTAGAGGCATGTAGAATTCCTCCTACATTATAGGAGCCCTGGTTTAGTTTATTTTGAGTTATAATTAATTAACTCAATTTATCTGAGTTAAAGGCGGTTTAACTAGTTCTAATTGATGGAAGAAATGGAGAGAGGTCAAAGTGTGGAAAATAGATTTAATTCACATGTAGTGATCAATCATATAACTAAGAATTCACTCATAAATAACTCATGCAAGTAAGTTCTGAGAAAGACCTAGTTGAGATTGGAGTTCAAGGGTAGTGTACTATCAGTTGTATAATTATCCTAATTATACAAGTGGTGCATGCAGTCAGAGGAATCCCCCTAATGGATTGTGCAGATGGATTGGTAATTTACCTAATTAATAGGGCCTAATTACCCAAGGAAATTGCGCAAGGAAATAGGGACTTGGGAAAGCGATAAATTTGTTAAGTATTGAACCAGGCTTGTCTAGGAATCATTGAGACATATAGAGATAATGCAAATGTTTCTCAGCTTGGAGAAAAACATTGTAATCTTCTCATATTCTTTGTATTATGCAATATACAGATAGAGGGGTTTTTAGCTGAGGCTTTCCCTAGGAAAATATTTGTGTTGTGCGATTGAAATTCTTTCTCTTTCGTGTTTTTTTTATTTCAAGATCTAAACTGGCTTCCATAATTGGTAGAGTAGATTCAAGTATAATTTTATAACATATTACAAATATTAGTTGAATCTACGTGGATTTTCTACACTGACTAAGCCAAAACTAGGTGGCAGGATGAGGGAGAGGCCCAGTGATTGTGCAATGGTGTAGCTTAGGTAGTCAGGGGTGAAGCTTGAGCATTGAGACTGCACAATTCACAGTTCATGCTAGACTAGGAAAGCATACTGCACAATTTTGAAGCTTAGTGAGCCAGGTTGAAGGGTTGAGCATTAATTTTTCCCACTGCGTAGTTCTGGAAGGAAGAGGATCTCAGGTGATTACGTAATTACACAGTTCAAGAGCTCAAGGGTTGGGATTGAGCCTTGAGACTGCACAACGTGCAGTTCATGCTGGACTAAGCAGGAAGTTTGCGCAGATTTGGGACTCGGTGAGCTGGGCTGTGGGGTTTTGCACTGTTTCAGCCAACTGCGCAGTATTGGGAGGCAGAGCAGACCTGGTGATTGTGAAATTGCACAACTCAAGATTTCAAGGGCTGAGCTTGAGTTCAGGGTCTGAGCTTGAGCTCAGAGACTGCTCAATGCGTAATTGGATCCAGACTGGAGGGTTGCATTGCATAATTTTGGAGGCCAAGGTCCGGGCTTGAGCACTAGAACCACGTAGTGCACAATATTGGGAGCCAGGAACTACACCTTCCACAATTTCAAGGGGTATGGTTGTAGATTGTGGGCTAGAACTATGCAATGTGTTGTTGAGGATGGCCAGTTGAGGCTAAGTTTCTACTAAATTTCTGGAATTTGGCTAAGTGTGAGATCAATGATACTAATGTGAACAGTGATATGACTTGACTAGGATCACACACTCATAACACTTGAAGACACAACAACATAGATCATCTAGGACACGTGAACAACATACTTCCCTCAATGCGACAACTTTGCGATGACTTACAACAAGTGCGACACTAAAAATACACTTTGCGATAACCATGACGACACTTGTGCGAAAATGCTTAAAAATTTGGGAATGAGTGAAATTTTTTTTTACATGATTATATCAACTCATTTACAAAAAAATAACCCCTTGAAACCACCAAAGTAATCTTATACACATTTTGCGACAACTAACATGCGAAAATATGACATTTACTATATGAAGATAAAAGGGGGAATGACACTTGTGATACACGAACCACAATGAAAGAGACACATGCCATAGAGAAGATAACATGAAAACGACACTAGCTAAAGTGAAAGCAAGAAAAAGTGGCAACTGAAAGCATTAAAATGACACTCGCAAAAGTGAAGGTGCACAAAAACGATAGTTTGGAAAACTCACCAAAATAGAAGTGAAAACATAGTCGGAAGTGAGGGAATGCCAATAACAGTTCGCACCGATTGTCCACATGGGTTGAACATTACACAGACAATGTCTTGATGGATTCTGCTATGCTTGTTCAAGCTTGCGTAAAAGAATGTGCTCATGAACTCACTGCAAACTGAGCATGTGTGAGAAAGTTACTTTTACCGATCAATAAGTGACCATGGAACGACTGATCGCAAGATCCAATTAGGATCCAAAATTCAAGTGTAGGTAAAATTTTAAAGGGTGTTTGTTGCAACGACAACAAGAAAATAGTTTAAGAGCTTGCAGATGAATGATGAAGACTATATTATACTTTGATACCTTTGTGTGGAATAGATTTCCAATACTATGAGAGGACTTAGTGAAGAAGTTAAGGAATCAGTGGCTGTACAAAAGGTGTTGTGATCTCTCCCCTTAAGGTTTGATGCAAAGGTCTTAGCTATCAAAAAAATGAAGGATCTTGAAAATATGAAGATGGATGAGCTACATGATATTATCACTGCATATGTAATGATGGTAGAAGAAGGGAAGTTAACTTTAAACAAATAAACTTTCAAATTTTCAAAGAAGACAAAAGAACTTAAAGCTGATGATTATCCTAGTGGAAAATCAGATACAAAATTATCACGGTTTGCGAGAAAGCTGAAAAGAGAATCTAGAAAATACAAAGGTAAAAAAACCATTGAAATGTTTTAATTGTGGTATAATAGGGAATTTTTGTGCTAAATTCCCGTATGCAAAATGTGAGAAAAATCATGATGAAGAAGAACATAACAATAAAAGAAAGTCTCATAGACACAAACAAGAAAAGTATTCCAAGAAGTAATATTTTTATTCTAGAGAAGATAGTAGCTCCACAGAAGAGAGTGATGAATATGCATATAATATTAACAAAGAAGAAATTCTTTTCATAATCATTCATGCAAAGACTGTTGATAAATAACATAAAGGAAATCAAGGGGAGAAAATATATATATAAGATTATAATATTGATTGGGAAGTACAATTTGAAGCAAAACTTGTTGGTGCCCTAGAAGAAATAGATAGACTTAGAGGAAATATAAAAAATAAATAGGAGCTATTATAGAAATATGAGAAGTAAATGGATCATGATCGTGATGAAACATCAGTTACCATCCTAAAGACATAAGTAGAAGAGACAAATATGATAAAAGAAGTAGTCGGAAGCCAGTTGAAAGAAAAGGAAGAAGATTGTGAAAAACTAGAAGGAGAAGTTATGTCCTTGAAAAAGGAACTAGAGAAAAGAAATGCTCAATTGAATCAAAGCTTGAAGTTTGGAAAGAGTACTGTAGAGCCTCATGATTGCTTCATGTTGACACTTCATTTTACCTAATGTTCCTCTTTTTGTTCATCATCATCAACTCAAAATAGCATCAAACTACAGGTTTTTTATATGGTAAGGTATTTAAAAGAAATATATTTCATATTCAATAATGTTTCTTGTTATTAAGTTAAAGTTTGTATTAGCTACGAAATTGACATGATTCTGCAACTGATCCATGTTTATGTAGCCATATCCATGGTTTACTGGGTTCTAAGGTGCCATCTGAGCAAAGAATTATATAAACAAGTGGAGACTGATTGTTATAGGTCAATTTGGGCATCATCCCAAAACACAGATCAATATCCTTTAGGGTCTATCGTACTCTAAATTAGTTGCTACATGCCCTAAACAAGTCATCCCATTGATGTTTTTCCTTCATGAAAGTTTCATTGCTTAAATTTCAGTTGAAGTGCCCCATTGAGCCATCAACGCACCCCTAGACTACAGTAATTGCTTTGCAGAGCATCTACTCCCATGCAAGGCTGCGTTGCAGAAGATCAGGCCCACTTTAGAGTGTGTTGGTCGACTGGGAGTGAATTGTTCATTAGATTCCAGGAATCTTCCAAATCTCTAGTGGCTTCTAGAAGTTGTTCTAGCTTTCACCTCATCTGATAGCTTCGAATATGGACACCAAGAAGCCATTAAACCTCCTATCCTCCTATTCACATGAACAAGGAAACCTCTTCATCCATTTTTATGAAAGCCATTCAATGATTCATTTATGTCAAACTATCTTCATCTACTTATAAATAGAGAACTGATCATAGTGTAAAAGGGAGCACGAATTTGTGTTAAGTAGAGTTATGTTGGTGAGATCACAACTCTTGGAGGTATCGTGCATGTACTGTGATGTTGCTAGATTGTTGATGCCAGATGTGATGAAGATGGGACTAAATTTGGATGAGTGACATCAAATCGATCAACTGGTTGTACTCTTCCTTCTACATCATAATAAAGACATTTGTTCCTTTCCTAATGCATGTGTCAATGATGTTATATGTGTATTTACGAATTCAATCGATTCAATTTGTTTAACTTGAATAGATAATATTGCCTTTATGTTTTTTTCTGTCTTTTGTTTTCCATTGCAAGTGTCAATCAAGCGATTTTAGCTAGATTGAGACCGATGGAAGCGACGAAGGGAGGTGAGGAAAAGCGAACAGATTACAAGTAGGTTTTCTTCCCTTTATCTATTCATTTTAAGGAAAAGGTAAGATATCTTTTTTTATGTGGTTCTAAGTGCACCACCACACTTAGGGAAAGCATACTTATCTGTAGGTTTGATTTTCGTAAAACAAATTGGGGACCATACTGGGGATCGACGGATCATCCCTGGTGGTTTTGTCCTTGTCATACAACATCTAGTAGATTTTACCTGCTTAATTTTAGTCATTTGACTATGTTTTAGCAAAAGTAGTGTGTTGGATTGCTTTTTTAGAGATTCCTCTAGCACCAAAGCACTGTTGGTCATGACACAGTGCTCTGCATAGCATTGTTGGCTTAGGGGCAGTGCTCTGCATAGCATTGCTGGCTTAGGGACAGTGCTCTGCAATGCACTTCCTCCCACTCAGGGGTGCGTTGCCCCTGTGACAAACCAAACTGTATCATATTTTGTGTTTTTCAAATTCATTTCAGTGTCTTGCTTGCTGAAGTTTTCAGTGATTGATTCCCTCTAGAGACCAGATTGCCTCTACTCTTCTTGCCTCACTTTGGAATTATTTGGTCAATATTTCTTTTTGTTTTCTTTGTCATTGTCGAATAGTTCCAAAGTTAAATTTTAAATTTGATCAATTCATTATTTTCAAAAAGAGGAATTGTCACTTCAGCCTTCATTTCTCTTGAAAGTTTTGAGTGATTGTTTGTGCATTAGTTTCCTTTTTGTTCATCTAAACTTAAAAGAAATTGAAAAGAAAAACATGAATTTGCATATAGGGATTGTGAGTGCTTCATAGGAATAGTTTAGGGAAATTTCATTTAGATGTGCTCATTGTTGATTGCATACAATCTAATTTCTCTATCTCACGATGAACCTGAAAGACAAACTGATAAGCAAGATCAACATTAAATTTATCTAAATTTATCTAAGGAAGCGTTGTAACATTAACGATAACATTTAGACGTCTAGGCTAGAAGACGTGTTTTGGCATCTTTAAACATAGCAAGTGTCATTAATTGTTTGTGATACATTCTGAGTGTGATACATCATTCCACGTACATAAGTATATCAGAGCTCGTCCATGTACTTTCGGGTATATTAAGCAGTGTTCTAGTACGAAAAGTATAAGGGGATGCTCTCAGTGTGTGGTTTCGCATTAGATAACACTAATACGAATTGGGCCTCCACGTACATTCACGTATATTTGGGAGGAAAAATTTAGGTTGCTTACCATCCATAGGTAACTGAGTCAGCTGCCTTGTACCTGTGATACACTGAACACAACATTCGAGGATATTTCCTGCACGTACATCAGTCCTTGGTTTTCTGGGGTAGTATATTGCAGTTCACAGTTGCTTGGTAAACCTTTTTCCTAGCATTACCCTTATTTTTGTTTTTTTGTATAAAATCAATCAACAATCGTGGAATAAGATCAACCCTTTCCCCGTCATTCGTGTAGGATAGTAAATAAACCACCGTTACCGCCAGAAGCTACACCTAGTAGAAGAAGGCACGCTCGTCCTACTGAGTCTAGTACCTCTAGAAATATTGGTGCTACATCATATGATATACCAGAGACATTTGATCCTTTGAGTACTAAGTCTCGAGTCGTTTCGAATGATCCCAGTTTATCTACAACTGTCGAGACGGAACCCTCACAGTTACTTGAGGACACTGAAATTCAATCCAATGAAACGGTAAATCTAGAACCCAAGCTTGTTAAACTGGAAGTTGATCTGGAACCCATTTCTCTTTTACCAAAACATCTTGATCCCGAAGTTTAAAAACAAGAAGTTGTTCTGGTGCAACCGTTTGATCCTCAGTCATCCGTAAATGTCGAGTATCCCTCTTTACCACATATTTTACCACGTGAAATTTATCTCAGGCCTGACGGTGAAGTGCCTCCACCTGGTTTGTTTTCGATAGAGGAAGAACATCAGGAAGAGACAACCCCTTCAACTCCCACTCGTTTTGGGTCAGGGATTCATTTATATCTGTCTTTTCCTCGTTTGACCTACTCTGCTCCTTTTGATCCTTTTCACTCTCAAGTTCCCATAGATTCGTTAGAGTATTTGTTGGGTTATTTAACCATGGAAAAGACATCGTCCCAGAATTTACCATCTGTTACAGTTGCGATAACATCTATTGTTGCTTCATATTTGATGTTTTTGACAACACCCGAGTCTCATATTTATGGTGGTCCATCTGTCCCACTAAGTTACCAGGCTTTAAATGGAACCTACTCTGATGTCTCCTCTTGTCCATGGACTTCGAGCATGTCATCATATGGAATTCTATCTGGTTCATATCTTACGAGTACTGAACGACTTGATCCTTTATTGACATCATCAGCTCAATATCAGGCTGGTCCATCCAATTACCGTCCATCTTATCCAGTATGTAGAAATTATACAACGAGCATGTATATCTTGGATTCACTCGATCTAAAAATGTACTAAAGTTAAATAATGAATCGCTTCTACAAATATTTTGCGGAATTAAAAACACAATCGCTAATCACATGAACATGAAGAAAGATCAATCACACACAACATACATAATTTCCCGAGGAAATCTTATAGCTAAAAACCCCACTATCTTCTATTGTATATTAAGCATGGATCATGAAACAATTACATACAAAACTCTTCTCATAATATCCTTCTAGTACTCAACTAATTCTCTCACACTGTCATATGCAAAACTGACCAACACATAACCAATTCTCAACCTCTAGACAACCTACCTTTCCTGCACAATCCCTGATGGTAAAGATCCATAAAAGATAGGAATTCTTGCCTGCCTTGACTGTGCAAGTATCATGGGAACTCTAATGGGTGTTTTCCTGCGTTTGTGCAAGCAGATAATCCTGCAACTAATAGTCAACATCCCTTTCACCTATAACTCAACTGGGTCTCCACTGGATCTGACATGGATGCAACTAATAATAGTAAATGCTCAGTTGCATGTGAGATCACTGATTGTGAATTAATTAATATTTAATTCACTAGATCTCTCACCAGTGTATCTTCAATTACAACTAGCACAACTGAGTTTAACTCACTTAACTGAGTTTAAATATTTAAAACTTGCACCAACTCATGCACCACTGCACTTCGAACTCTGTTACAACTAGAATTACTTTGCATGCCTCACCACCAACCTCTAACTCAAAATCCACTAGCTAACTAAATTTATCACTTTCAGTTAACTCATTCAAGTCCACAATAAGAAAAGATTACAATTTAATGTCCATCTAAATTAAAGGATAATAAAAATAGACATGCACCCAAACATAGCAGTGTGGGCCCCACCCTAATCTGGGTGCTTAATGCAACTAGGTGATGAATGAAACCAAGTGCTTAATGCACTAGGCGTGGGTGTTGAATCTTCTTCTTAAATCTCAACACAATATCTACTAGATACCCATCATATGAAAATTAGTATGTACAATATCCTTACACTCCATATGCTGGAGGACCACAAATGTTCGGTCCATATGGCAGCACTCCGCCGTTTGTAGGTCAATCATATGTTGTAATTCCTTTTTGTCAATGGTAGCCTACTTTTCCTATTCAGCCACAAACGGTTGTGTATCAATATCATCCATTTCAACTTGTTGCATATGTGCCTACTACGCTTGTTATTTCTTCTATGGTTGTTGCTCAGTCTGCACAAGTGGGTCCTTTAACCCCTAACCCTAAAGTTTCGGGTCTACAGACTCTGTCTTCCCAGGCTGGTATTCAACAACCATCTATATCAAGAATTTCACAACCGCAGGCTAGTTTGCCTTTTTAATAGGGTTCTATTGGCCCTATTTATTCACAACCGGGTCCGAATTTTCCTAGCGAGAAACCATTTTATTAGATTCCATGGCAGCCACAACAACCATTCCCAAAGTATCAAGCTTATCCAGGTCCTACCCCTATCTGGGTTACCAATAAGAGAATCCATTTGTTGGTATGCAACGGCCTATTGCCAAGGTGATTCCATCTTATCCTAATTATGCTCAACCTGACCTTAATCGATAATTGTCATTTGTTGCAACGTTAGAGTTACCTTATTTAAAACAGCTTACCAATGATCCCATTCATTATTTTCCTTGGTGTCCATTGATTCCTCATAAATTACCCTCGGACATTCCAAAATTCAATGGAAATTCTAGAGAAGACCCATCTATGCATGTCATGACTTATCATTTATGGTGTTCATCTAATTCCTTAAATGATGATTCTGTTAAATTGCATATTTTCCAACAAACACTTATTGGTCTAGATGCAAAGTGGTACATTGAATTACCATGAGCTTCGTTTGATAAATTTACAGCTTTAGCCACTACTTTTTTAAACCACTTCCATTTACCCATCAGATATGAAACTGGAACAAAACATTTGACCAGCCTTAAACAGACCACTACTACTCATATATTGGACCATATACATGAGTGGCATCGTTGTCATCGAATGGTTAAAACATTTTTTCCTGATTAGCTTTTAGCTGAGTGGTTTGTTATCACTCTAGTAATTCTAAAGTTGTGAGATTTTGGTTTAAAGTCTAAGAACACTAGAGGTAAGCATAGACCAAATTTTAAACTCTAAGATCTAGCCTTCTTAGGGTTTAGATAGGGCTCTCTCTATAAGATTTAACTTTGTTTGTTTTATAAAATATTAGGCTAGTTATGATTATGCAATTTGGTTTTGGTTTGATTGATTTGGTGGGAAAAATCACCTAATGAGATGGATAGTGGGAAATATGTTGGTCCATTGGGCTGAGGAGTCAAAAATCAAGAAGACAGAGCTAGGATCAAGGTCAAGAAGTCAAATGTTTTCAGGGCAAGATAGATAACCCATGAAGATCTTACAAGGTTGTTTGGTGAGGTGATATGATTGGGATAAAGAGCAATGAAGGTTTCTTTGATCCAAAAAATGAAGTAGTAGACAGGGGTCAAACGAAAGAGGGAGAAATTAAGGGTTACCTACATTGGAAATCAATAGAAAACATAAAAATGATAAACAGTAAAGACAGGGTGCTTTTAACAAATCCTGAAGTAATACTCTTGTTTATTCATTCAAATTTGGAAAACATTCATGGATGTAGGTAACAAAGAAAGATAACAATGACAAGAAGGAAATACTTCACTTCAATAGCTCATCACATGAATCCTGAAATATGATGCTACTTGGTCTGATCCAGTCTGCTACTCTAGATTTGAAACACAAAAGCCTTCAAGTCCAATAAAAAATGACTATAGAAATCTTCAGCAATTTATTCCACAATAATACTTCTAAATATGACGTATTTATACATAATTGTTTACAAAATATTCTATAATTCTTCTAGGAATATCTAAGGAAAATAAAAATATCTTTACAACAAAATAGAGACGGTTGCTTAACAAATCAGCAAGTTGTCCTATCTATCCAAAAGAAATAGTAACGGATTATGGATGAGGTGCAGATGGCTGCCTTGGTGTCCTTCTTGTTGGCTTTAGATATTTCAAGTTGGTTTTGAAATCTAATCTGCTTATCTTATACTCTTTCACTGATTCTCTTTAATCTCTGATGCTCTTTTAAACTCGGATACTCTTTAGCCACTGTAAATATGTTTACTGCTGTAAAAAATCTGTTTTGACTGTAATTCAGCAAACTGTTTTTCTCTTTTATCTTTCTGCCTTTTTATCTTTCATAGTAAATCTGTTAATGACTCCCAATCTTAATCACTTGGAATTTGTATTTTCTTCAACTTCTTGAAATATTCATCTGCTTTTGTATACCTGGAAAAATTTGGTTTAATGACAAACAAGTGTCTTATCTCATGCTGCAAATAAAATAAGTCCTTAAAACTTCTGAGTACGACTTTTCTTGTTGGAGTACCTCGTCCACGTAATTTTTCAACTTGCTCCTTTGCATATTCTTTGATCTATTTATTGTAATCCTCTTGAGGCATTAGTTTGTCATTGATGACCAAAATATTAGACAAGCTCCTTTACCTTAAATTCTCAAATTTGACCATAAACCTGGTTATGGTGATGTTCATATTCTCACACTTTTCCTCAAGCTGCTTCATCATGTTCTTTTTGGTGATGACTTTCCTTATCTCAAGGATAGTTTTAGTCCTGTCAGTAATTTCAAGTTCTTCTAGCTCTTGCTGGTTTTTGTTGTTAAGAAACTTGATCAATTCTATAGCTTGTTCTGGTTTGTTATCAAGTTCCTCTTTAGTCTTTTGAATCTCTTCTAATGTTGCTTTGAGTAAATATCTCTGTTCAAAAATCACTTGAATTGAGGGCCACACATCATTGATGGCTTCTATGATCTTGTTCCACAAATGATTTTTCACATATGAAATATGTTCCTTTAAGGTTAATTTCTTCTGTAACTTCTTCAATTCTTCATTTAGTCTAATAGCATTTTTCTCATGTGTTTTGGCATTTATTTGAGCCAACTTGTTTGTATTTTCAAGGTTATCAACCATGTTTTTCAATCTGTTGATTTCACTTGTCTGAAGTGACTTTTCTTCCATATCTTTCACTAGTTTGTTGGCCTCATCTGTAGGGTGAGCTGCTGTAGTGGATGACTCTGTAGCTGATGTTGTGGATGACATCATTGGCACTATAGTAGCCAGTGGCTCTTTGGGTGCCAACTCTTCTGGTAGAGTTGATGGCACAACTGTAGTGATTACAGGAATAACTGTAGGAATTTCTGGTACTTTTGGTGTTTCTTTTTCTGGGACAAGTTTATCCATTTGAATCTCCATTTCTCTGATTTTTGCTTTCAACTGAAAAATCAAATTCATCATGTCATCCTTCTCATTCTGTCCTTCTATTATTTCCTTGGCTTGAGGATGTTCACTTGATGGCAATTTAAGTTGTTTCCTCAATGCTTCAATGTCCTCATTTTTCTTTTTCACTAACTGCTTTGATGCTTTGACATTTGCAGGGTCATATCCAACCTGTAAGACCAATTATTCCAAGGATTTGATTCTAATATCTTTAACATATAAGGATGCTTTGTCCAGTTTCATTTGATATTTCATGTTTGTGATAGTGTTCTGAAGTTTCTGAACACTCATAGCTTTGGTTGTAACAATAGAGTAAAACATCTCTGAACTCTGTCTATGAAATTCTATTTGATCAAGAGCATGAATTTTTTTTGTTTGAACTTCTAAATCAATCTTCTTATAATCTGCCACTGTCTTTGGAATTTTTACTGTAGGCTACAATACTGACATGATTATTTTTTTGTTTGAATAAACAAAGGCAAAAAAAAGTCTATTTTGAACACTTGGTGTTTGTTTCAGATATTGAGAGTAGATATTATTTTTGGTCTCTTCATTTTTTAATTTGATCTGTTTGTACTTTTCCCTGATATCTAGATCTTTTTCCTCAGCTGTTTGTGAGGATGAAGCTTCCATGTTTCGTTGTTTTTCTATCAATTGTGTATTTCCATTATCAACCTATTCTTCATTTCTATTCTCTGTATTGTGCTCATTTCTAATAATAGTGGCAGCATTTGTGTTGGTGTCTTGGAGATCTGTTTCTTCAACATCAATGGTTACCTTCTCTTTACCCACTGAATCTGTTTTGGGCCTTGTATTATATCTTATCTTGAACCTAGTTTCAGTAGGGTTTCAGCAACATAAGTTTCTTCTTCTCTTACCCTCTTAGTGGATTTTTCTGGCTGATCTGTAGTTTGTAAAGTGTGACTAGTATCACTTTTCTTCACTGCATCTACTAAAGTATTTTCTTTCCACTCAATCTGATTGGCATATTTCTCTATCTCTAGTTTTGTCTCATGAATGTAGGGTGTCACTTTTCACTTAACCTTCATTTTACTTAGTATCCCTTGTGGATCATAATTCCAAGAAAATCTCTCTTCAAACCTGTATTCCAATAATTGTTTAACTGCTTCTGCCTCATCTCTATGATTGCAAATGAATAGTCCCACTTGATTCTTCAATTTAAACTGTGTTTTCTTCTTTGCTGCTAGGAAATTGATAGAATCAGAGTTTAATATTTGCCTGATATACTCCAAGGCAAAAACTCTCATTGATACAAATTTGGGTAACTTGTAGGGTAACAAATTTGATCCAAACATTCTAATCTCAGTGTGTTTTTCATACAAGTACCAATCACCAGTCTTGGTCTGCTCTGACAACTGTAAAATATTCTTCATATCATCATTTATCCTTGGCTATTCAAAAATTTTCAATATTTTTATCATTGGATGGATGAAGAAATCTGAAAAATCTACATAGGTGAACTATGTGGACTCTTTCCTAATCAAAGAGATCCATAAATTAACTGAAAGAGGATTCCCTTCTACATCAAGCTTTTGAAGGGTTAATGGAAAATTATCTGCTTGAAAATACAAGAACATGTGGAAAAGGAAGGATGTGTATCTAAACAATCCTTCAATTGGAAATTTAACCAATTGGTCATGAATATTATCAGCAATATATCCATCATAATCATAGATAACAGATGGAGGTTGTCCTGGTGTGAAAGTGGATAGGAAACCTAAGAAGGATTCATTTGTATGTTCATAAGTAAAGTACCCTAGGATGAAAGATAACATGGAAATTACATGCCTAGAACCCTCCAAAAATTTTGAGGTGGAGTATGGAGGATTAATTTGAGGAATTTCTACATGCAAGGGCATGAATATTTGGAAGATTTGGAATCCTTTAGGAAAGTCAAGTACAATATACAGCTTAGTAAGTGCTTCAATGGACAGAGGAAATGCTTGAGGATCAGGCTTGAGCTGTACCATTTTATTAATGGATTCATTAATAATGGTAACAAGTATTTCTTTATTGGAATTGACTATTGCTCTTTGCTCATGTATATAATGATGATGGCATAACCTAATGAATTATGGGCATGAGTTGGTAACTGGAACCACATATTTGGGTAAGTGTGATTCCAAAATTTTAACTTCTTCAACATTATCCAAAGATTTTTCATAGCTCCAGTTATGAAGTTCCATCAAATTTAATTCTACAATAGGATCTGCTATCTTATAATCAATATCTGCTAATGGAGTGTGCTCAATATCTACAACAGGGGGTGTTGGCTTGAGGGGTCCTGACTCAGGTTCAGTGTGCAAGGTTTTCCAATAAACCCCTATACTACTGGCCCTTTCGGCAGTGACCCGAAGTAGTATGGGTGGGTGCTGGAACCAGGTTTCCGCACCCTGAGAAATGATGGGTAAGGCAAGCAGAGCTGCACTAGATCCTGTGATTCCTAGATTACCTTGTTATGCGCAGAGTTAATTAATTCTCTATTCACATCCACGTGCACTAGATCTATAGTTATATGCTTGTTATAACATCAACACAGCAGTACATAAATAGAACACAACAGATCTAGATCCAAGAACGCAGTACACATATGTTTCGTAGCTTAAAGACAGAAAATGCATAATACAGCAATTATGAGTAATTCACACAAAGTACTCACAGAATCAGTTCTCTAACAATCTTCCGCATTCATTCATTCATCAATTCTCCCTTACAATTCCCTTCCCAACCTGCGCACACAGTAGCAAGGTCCGCACACAGTTAGAATTGGATCTCTGCGCACACAGCCAGTAGGAGTCCTTTCCCCAAAACCCAAATAGATATCTTAAACCACTATTCGCATCAAGAGCTCATCATTTCTTATCCTTTTACAATACAAAATTCATCTCTATTTATAACAATCTAGCCTAGACTTTCCTATGGTCCGCAACCCATGGTTTTCGGACCCCTAGTTTACCCTTTCATCCATTACAATGCTTTCGGGGCTTTGACCCACCCCAAAACCCCTGCGCTAGACTAAATATAATAAAAAATATTCAAAATGGACCAGTTTCGTAGCTTGTTAGGAGACCCCATTCCAACAGTCCCCCAACACAATCTTGTGACTCGTCCCGAATCACTGCAGTGGTGCAGCCTCTATTTGCGCACGCAAGGTAGCCAGAACGCGGATGAGTGGAGGGAGTACTTCCTGACTTTGGGCCGCAGCTCGTTACACAATGTTGACATGTGTCAGGGAGGCAGGGCCGTCTGGAGCCGCGGTAACCCTTTCTTACAGCCGGTGGAGGCGCACAATGGCAGACTGAGCGTCTTCTGTGAGCTGGAGTGTAGTGTTGGCCCATGGTTTCAACCATTTTCAGATGACATGCTTGTTGTGGTGAAGGTTCTCAAGCTTGTTCAAGATGGCTAGACGTTGTGCGGAGATGGTGGAGACTCTAACTTGATCCAGAGTAGCTTTTTCCTACTGTAATTCCTTCTGGATATGCTGAAGCGTAGAATGGTGCTGGACGACCGTCCATAGTTCGGTAGTTGTTTCGACCAATTGTGCACCTCGCGTCAGCTGCTCCTGAATGATATGCGTTGCGTCTGTTACCACTGCAATTCGCTGGTCCCGTACTTTCGGAGGTATGTCATACTGTTGTTGTGTGGCCCGGTCACGGTGGCGAACCTCGTGTAACACTCTGGTGTATAGTACTTGTAGCTCTGTGCAAGATAGCTGCGCTAAATATATTTGGATGTCCCCAGTATTTGGATCCTGATTGTTAACTAGGGCAGTGCGAGGGAGTGAACATACATTGATTTTATTGGGCGGTACTCTGGAGTTGCAGAGAAGTCGCAGCATGTCCCTAAATATCAGCATTCCTCCTTGGCGCAGAACTAGTTGTGACCTTATTGTGATGCTGCGGGCGGGGGACTGTGGTACTAGCAGGCCTTCCTCTGCTATACCTTCTAAGGCCATCCGACTGGGTCCCGCGGATGTCCCTGGAGTGCGAAGGTCAGTTATTCCTATCGTGCAGTACTGGTGCCTCTTTGTGCATGGCTCGCAACCAATTCTTTCTGCAGGAAGCCAGTGCTCACTCCCTTGACTGTACTCAGCATTCCCATGGCCTCTCGAGATGATACCTGTGGGTACCGAGCAGCCCTGGACCATATCATTAAGCGGGTTAGGGTCCATCATAGCAACAAGAAAACAGGTATCCCAGAGAATGTTAATGAGTGCAAAAACCCAGTACGCAGATAGCAGGAGCATGTTGTAGAGTGAATAAATAGCATGGTGCAACGTCATGCAGCCACCCGCACACCGTCCGAAGTTATTTAATGGTGGAGTATCCCGTTCGTGAGACTGACCTTGGCTCATGCAGATCAATCTTACCATAAATGGCTGCCTTGATGATCTGCTGCCTATTTTGCGTACTTGTAAGGTTCCTTTTTTATCACATTGAGAGGTGCTGACGGACGTCCCTCGTGTCTGAAGTCGCTTCCACGGAATGTCAGACCGTAGGTGACGCCTGCGTGCCATTTGCGTTCCTTGAATTAAGGTCGATGCTAGGTGTCTCAGGACATGGTGCAGGTACCAAATTTGCAAGTTGGCCACCAATCTTCTTGAGCCATGTGCATCGCCCTTGGTTGGGACGTTTCTGTATGATAGGGCTACGTCATGCATTGTCAGGCCATCTGTCACTTAAGGCATCCGCAAATTCTCCCAATTGCACTTGGGTTTAGGTAGGTCCGTAATCGAGCGCACACTTAGGTCAACGGTACCCAGGCGAGCCTGTCCATGCAAGGTTTTCTCGCACCCTTGAGTGTTGTATGTCAGCAAGTATCATAGGTCAACTAACCTTGGAGTCCATCTGGAAACCGGGGTCCCTAAGCGCAGGATCACCCTGCTCTAATACTTCTCCTGAGTGAAGAATACCGACCCTTGCGTAGGTGCTCCACGTAGTGTTAGTGGCAGTGCTCCTGGCCTACGTTCCGTAGGAATTTTAGTTTCAACAGTCTTATTATTATCACCTGCATTCGTATGGCAAGGCAAGTCTCTTTCCGTGGTAGAGATGCGACGGAAGTTCCTGGTGGTCCGAAGATATCGTAGTGCCGAAACCTTGTGCAGTCGACCTTGCCAATTTTCCAGATCTTCATCAGAGTCGGAAAAACATTCACTATCCTTTTCCTAGCAGAACATTCCTTCATATGTGGGGTTAACTCGATCTTCATCCTGCGTAGTTAATTTGTAAATGTGATCTAAGTCCTCCTCCTCATAGGCTGGCTCTGTATACTGCGCAACTTCTGCTGGATCTAGTGGTACTATGACACGCGTACCTTTGCTTTCAAACACCATGCTGCACTTCTTGAGATTGATGACACCCCCCATGTCTATTTCCCAGTCTAGTCCAAGGAGCACAAGGTAGGGATCCGTATCTTCCACAATTTCTATTACTTCAAAGTCAGCTAGGACCCTTACCCCTGCGATGTCAACCATGACTTTTGGTAACCTCCCTAGAGGGATGATTTTTTGTTGATTTCCCATTCGCAGCTGGATGGTGGACCATTCTAATTTAGGCTCTCCCATTCGTTGCCATGTCTATTTTGGTAATACATTCGCATCTGACCCAAGATCGAAGATAACCCGATCCATCTCGTAGTCACCAATTTGCGCAGTCAATCGCATCTCTCTTCCGGTGCCCTTCTTATAGCTGTATAGTTTGTGTACATCCTGGGTCTCAGGGATCAAATTGGACCGAGCTGCGCAGGTATTCACTAGTGCTTGGAGATTTCCTACAACCTGCGGATTTCGTAGCAGCTTCAGACATGCCTTTAAAAAGGGCTCAACTCCTTCCTCTATCTGAGGTTGCATCGGCAGCTGTGCGGGGGCTGCCAGTGGTGTTTGTTCTTTGAAAGGCACTCCTTCCGGGGAGGCAAGCTCCTCTTTTTCTCCCTGGGTGACCAGCCTGCTGCATGTCATGACTTTTACACAGGGATCCGCCTTTCTTAGCTCGGTTTTAACTCTTTGTATGTTTTGCGTAGGGGTGGGCTGCTTTTCCTATATCTTGGCTATTAAAATTGGGTAGTCGTCTACCACATGGTCCAACTGCCTACAATATTTGCACGATGGCCTGGTGGGATTTGGGAATTCTCTGGCAAAGTGCCCTATTTCTCCACAGTTATAACAGATTAGTTGCCCACGTGCTCACCCTGCGCTTCCTCCCTGACCTCCTCTACCTTGGGCTAGTGATCCTCCAAAGTGCGCAGAAAGTCTCGGCGACGCAGGGTCCGATTATACCCTATATAAGTTCCCACAATCCATCATTAAGTCATAAGTACGATAGTTCTACTCATCATGTACCACTGATAAGCAGAATCGACACCATTGTTGCTTTAGTTCTAGGACATACGCACCTAGCCAAGGGCAATGGTTCGTATCATGTAGTCTTGCTACCTGACAATCATCACACCATAGCGCAGGTCTACTTGAACTTGGTCGTAACAGGACGGGTTCCCTACTTGCCCCTGGGCGTACCGGACTAGGTCCTCTTGCTTGCATGTAATCCGTCAGCAGAGGGCACTGATCCTTCGTATGGCTAGACACCCGGCATCGTATGCACCAGAGATCTGCGCAACTGTCCTTTCCTCGCTCTTTTCGCAGGTTCTGTATCTCCATATGCATAGCCCCAAGTTGTTCCTGGATTTGTTGTACCCCTACTGACGTATCCTCTCGGGGGGCAGCCTCTAGTTTCATAGCAACTTCCACAGCCTTCTCCTGTGACTCAAAGGTCTGATGACTCATTGGCATGCGCAGGTGAGGTAACAACATAGCGATGAACCATTCCGTATGCTATCTATCATCATATTCGAATCCTCCTTTCCTGATTGCTTTCTTCAATCGTTGATCAGCCTCCCATACTGACTCAGACGCACCTTGTTTGAAGTCCTTCACTTCTGCTACCAGCTGGGAATAAGATTTTGGCTTCCTGAACTGGTGCTTCAAAGTGTCCTTGATATCTTGAATAGATGCATTCCCATTCTGGGCAATATACCGCATATACCAGTCCAGGGCCCTGTCCTCGAATGCCAACGACAGTTGCACCCTTTTTACCGTATCACTCGCCACATTCTGCGCAGTCCATACAGAATCTGCAACGAACCAAAACCGGTCCATATCCTCATCTTCTAAACCCTTGAAGGTAGGTATTTTTAGATGCGCAGCCATATCACTGTCTAGGGGGGGTGGTGGTATAGGCGAATTCTTACCTTTGCGCAACCTAGGTGGCGATGTAGCTGGGGGATCTTGCGCAACTGGTTCCTGCAACAGATTGTAGGTGGATCTCCCTTTGTCAAGGTTGGTCCGATAGTATTTACCACTACGCATCGCGCTCCCATCTAGATCCGAGGTCATTCAGTTAGTATGACTACACAAAATTCTCTTTTCGCATAGTAATTTCTTGATCAGCAACGGTAACGTCCTCAGAAATTTTACCCGAAACCCTTTGAAGAATCATTGTTCGGCCTCAGAGTATGATACAAACTGATTAATGGCAAATTTTGTCACAAATCCTCCCAGCACACTATCCACCCAGTGATCCACCGTGCGCGTGATAGTATTATCAGTTTTTTCCAGCTGCTCGAGCAGCTCTAGGGTCCACTGAGTGACTCGCTCGTCCTTCCAGCACTTCTGGAATTCCACAAGTCTGGCCAGCCACTCCTGGAGTTCAATCGCAAAGGTCACAAAGAATATTTCGTAGATTTAATTAAGGATGTGCCTATTTTTCCACCTTTCCGCCGTTAACTTCCCACTGCGATTTTCTTTTACCGCGAACTCCTGGATCTGCCTCTCAAACCAATCTTCGATTTCTTTTCCTTTAGGATTCTATTGTTCTCTTGTCATTACCCGATCCCTCTCTCAGACTTCTTCGGGTCCCAGCAACAGAACCATTTTTTGGCTTGAGGGGTCCTGACCTAGGTTCGGTGTGCAAGGTTTGCCAACAAACCCCTATACTACTGGCCCTTTCGGCAGTGACCTGCTTGCGCAGGTCAAAGTCTCACCCGAAGTAGTATGGGTGGGTGCTGGAACCAGGTTTCCGCACCTTGAGAAAGGATGGGTAAGGCAAGTAGAGCTGCGCTAGATCCTGTGATTCCCATATTACCTTGTTCTACGCAGAGTTAATTAAGTCTCTATTCGCATCCACATGCACTAGATCTATAGTTATATGCTTGTTATAACATCAACACAGCAGTACATAAATAGAACACAACATATCTAGATCCAAGAACGCAGTACACAGATCTTTCGGAGCTTAAAGACAGAAAACGCACAATACAGTAATTATCAGTAATTCACACAAAAGTACTCATAGATTCAGTTCTCTAACAATATTCCGCATTCATTCATTCATCAATTCTCCCTTACAATTCCCTTCCCAACCTGCGCACATAGCAGCAGGGTCCGCACACAACTGGACTTGGATCTCTATGCACACAGCCAGTAGGAGTCCTTTCCCCAAAACCCAAACAGATATCTTAAACCACTATTTTCATCAATAGCTCATCATTTCTTATCCTTTTACAATACAAAATGCATCTCTATTTATAACAATCTAGCCTAGACTTTCCTATGGTCTGCAACCCATGGTTTTTGGACCCCTAGTTTACCCTTTCACCCATTACAATGCTTTCGAGGCTTTGATCCACCCCAAAACCCCTGCATTAGACTAAATGTAATAAAAAATATTCAAAATGGACCAGTTTCGCAGCTTGTTAGGAGACCCCGTTCCAATAGGGGGTTTTAGAAGATTTATAACTATGGCAGTCTTAGAAGATGCAGTTGGAGTAGGTTTAGGCATTTTGAAACTTTTTTTGGACTACTAAACTCTATTTTATGGCTTTTTTAGTTACTTATGCAAGATTAAACAATTTTCAGAAGTATTTTTCACTCTGGCAAGGATTTCTTGGATGAAAATAGCAAAAATATGGTCTTTCCTTGGGTTTTTCCTTTCAATTTGGGACTCTACAACTTGATTCACAGACTTTTACTGGTTTAGAAACAAGAAACAGGGGTTTCTTGGGATTTTTCAATGATTAATTGGGCTAAAACATCTTTTGAGATTAGACACAGAGGCTTAGACTACCTTCAGAGGGTTTCTAGACTCAATTTGGAGTTTAAGACAATGCGCAGCATAAACAGGGTTTTTTCAGAAATTTTGACAGGGTTTGGCCTGTTTTTTGGATATTTTTAATAGGCTTATTTGAATGGATTTGAACTCTGAAAATAATTTTTCTTTTAAAAGGTCCTTTAAAATCGAAACAGGTTTAATTTCTGGAAGAATACTTGTTATACGCAGGTACTGTTCTTTGAAGACGTATCTGAAGGTTTTGAACAATTTTTGTGGTGTCTTTTCAATCTCTGGAGCAATGCAAAGCTCCTCACAATCTTCAATAGGTTTGGGCTGAAATTTGCAGGTTTTTTTGGCCTCAAAATGGTGGAAAATGATTGTTTCAAATTCGGGATAGTTTATACAGTGGTTATGCGTAGAAAAGATAAAAAATCAGTGCATTTCCAATGTTATTTAGGCATATTAGGTTAATAGGCGCGTGCAATAAATGGTGGTCATATAAAAAATGGCGGTTTTCAGGCTCAAAGGGTCAAAAACCATGAGTGGTTATTGCGTTCACTTTGGGTGGTAAGCTGTTTTGGAGGAAACGAACGCGATCCAGTAGGAAGGGACCACATGGAGGAGGGATAAAGTCAAATACTGCCCATTTTGCGTAGAAATGAGATGGGTAATATCGCACAACTTTATTTGCAATTTTTTTTGCTAGTCGTCGGATCATGGGGTTCAATTGTGCACGACCCTGATCTACTTTGGGAGCTGCATCGGGTTTTGGGAGTGGGGTCCAGGTGTATTAACACAATGGGAACAAGTTTAAACTACGTAAATATGATTTTACAACGTTTAAAACTTTATATTATATGATGGCGAAGGGGTATAGTAATATACGCTTTAATTAAAACATTTAAGAAATGTTTCATTAATATGCGGGCGCGGATTTTATATTATATAGTTTTTTAAACATTTGATAGTTGTTTAATAACTATAGAGGGTGGGGAATATTTTAATGATATGTTTTAAACCAATGGGATAAGGGTGGGTTTTTATTTCGCACATGGGATATTTAAACATTGGCTTAAACATAAAAGAGGGTTTTGTGGGTTATTTTAAATATAAGGGTTTAATACTATACGGGAGGGTGTAGTTTAGGGAGTTAATAAATATAGTTAGAAGTTAATATGAAAAGAGATAATGTATATAATGAATAAAATACATATTTTAACACTAAGTAAAGTGCAAAATAAAGCATAGATTGTCTTTGTTGTATCTTTCACACTTTAACTTAGGATAAATGCATTTTATGGGTTTTTGAATGATTTTTTGAAAGGAAATGAAATTAGTTATTTAGGGTTTTACTTTTACTAAGTAAAAATGAGTTTTTACTTAGGAAAAAGGGATTATGATTTCTAGATGAAGGGTAAATGTTGATGAATATGGGTTTTATGTAGAAACTCAATATTTTTAATCAATCAGTCATCGAGCCTTGGGTCTGGTCCCAACAAAAGTTAGAGAAGTGCTCTGAGCCTTTTTTTATTGATAGTTTAGAATAATGAATAATTGCAGGGGAGGGGAAATTAGTGATTTTTTCCCGATGATACTTTATTACATGCTTGCACAACTTCTTTCTACCTACCCATCATTATTTCTAACATTTTTTACTTCATTTTCCTGGGTGCATTTAGGCTTGCAACCCTAAATCAATTTTCTTTCAAAACATAAAAACTATCTAAGTCTAACCTTATTTCATCTGAGGGCTCATATTAAACTGTTGAGCTCCTCATTTATTCTCTATTTAATCTACTGTTTTGTCAAGTTTATACTGTTTTACATATCTTTATTCTCTATCTAAAACATGAAATTCAAAGCATGAAAAGTTAAGATTAAATTGTTTAACTAATCATGGATTATGGCATTTATTGACAATTTGCACATAATCATTATTCTTGCAGTAAAGTAAATAGTAGTGGCATTTTGACTTGCTTACTTTCAGGTCTTATTTTATTTCTTTTTTCTTTTGTGGTTTATTTTTTCTAAGTCCTTTGATCATTCTTTTAGGACATTTACCCTCTTTTCATTTTTTATTATTTTTCATTTTTCAAAATATGGGAAAACAACTTGCAGAAAGCAAGTTATGTACATATTTACAAGACTATCAAAGTCAATTCAAAAATTATGAACCCTATTATTATAGGACCTTAATAGTGGCTCCACATGGGGATGGCATTTCCTGGTGAAATGTCAAAAACTTTAAGACTAGTAGCCTTTTAAATTTGACTATGGTGACCCTGTAAGTATTTTTCTGATCTCTGCAATTATTCATACTTATGATATTTTACCTCTCAAATCTTAGGGCCTTCTCTCCAGGCTTCAATTTTGTTAGGAAAACATCTAATCCAATCTAAACTCTTCAATGTATATGTACAATGATCAAAGTAAATGAAACTAACTATTTGTTAACTCAGGAGAGTAGTAGTGCTTCAGCATTCTGCCATTTACTGGTCCATCTAGCATAGCTGATCCATCCATTTCTTTCAGGTAGAAAGCATTATTGCCTCTGTATCCATAAATCACAAAAGGTCCTCTCCACAGACAATAAAATTTTCCATGTTTACCTTTGTCTTCTCTTCTTGAATCCCACTTTAACACTTTATCTCCAATGTAGAAATCGTCTTCTTTAGTCTTTTTATCAAAAAAATTCTTTATCTTATCCTAGATAACTTGAGATTTGATATAAACTTCTTCCCTTGTTTGTTGCAAGTGAATAGTTTGATTGATCCTTCTTTGAGTTTCATTTGTTTCAACTTGTAACTCTTGGATAATCTTCATTACTGGTACTCCTAGGGAGGATGGAAAAACAACATCCATTCCATAGACAAGTTAGTAAGTCTATCTACCCATAAGGCATTGACTAACTTCTTATTCAAAGTCTTTTTGCTATCTTCCAGTAACTTTTTGATGATGTTTACAAGGATTTTATTTGAAGATTCAGCTAGGCCATTACCTTGGGGGTAATATGCAGTAGAATGACCTAGGGTAATATGGTATTTATGGAAAAATTCAATCATTTTCTTATATTTGAATGTTGCTGCATTATCAGTAATTATTTTTTGGGGACATCCAAATCTTGAAAGAATGTTACTTTATAGGAATGAGATAATGACAGTATCTGTGGCTTGCCTAGAGGGTATGGCTTCAATCCACTTGGTAAAATAATCAATGGCTGTCAGAATCCACTTATGTTGGGCTGATGATGGGGGGTGAATTTCTCCAATAAAGTTAAGACCCCATTGTTGAAATGGAATTTATATAGATATGGGCTTTAATGGCAGGGGTAACAACTTTTTCTTACCCTCAAAGATTTGGCACTTATTATAGGAGGTCACATATTTTTTGATATTTGCAAACAAGGTAGGCCAGTAAAAACCAACTCTCAGGATCTTGTTTGCAGTAGTTTTCCAATATATATGTCCTCCATAGTCACCTGCATGAAATTATTGTAGCACTTTGTCAGCTTCTTCTTTTAACAAACAATTTAATAAAATCCCACTTTGATCTTTCCAAAAAAGTACATTGTTTAAAATACAAAATCTTACTGCCTTAAGCTTTAGAAATCTTGCTTTTGTTCTAGATAAACCAGGAGGACCTTGTAAGTTTAGTAATACAAATATAATATCTGCATACCATGGTGAGTCTGAAAAGGCTTCACTGATCTCTGGAGTCGCCATCTCTTCCTGATCATCTATTTGGGAAATAAAATTTATGTCTAGGGCATGACAATTTGATTCAACCATAAGTCTGGCTAAAACTTGACCTTTTATCAACTTTGTGGGTTTTATCTCTATGTCATAGTCTAAGATAATGGCAATCCACTTACCTCTTCTTGCATCAGGACCATCTCGATTAAGAATGTCTTTTACAACAGCATTTGGGACATAGGCAATGATGTGAGAATAGAGAATGTAAACTCTGAAGTCTTTAATGGCCTTTACCAAAGCTAAGGCTTGTTTTTCGATAATATTGTACTTCAAATATGCATCTCTAAGTGTTCTGCTAAAGAAAGCTATGGGTTGTTCATAACCCTGGTCATTTTTCTGCAGTAAAACTACAACAATGTGTGTTCTGAAGCAAATGAAAACATGATGAAATCTTTTTTGAAATCAAGACTTATAAGGACTGGGGTTTTGGTTAAGGCCTGTTTGATGGATTCAAAATATTGTTTCGCCTCAACATTCCATTTAAGAACTGAATCATTTTTAAGCATGCTATTTAATTATCTAATTATCTCAGCTAAATTGGATATGAATCTTCTTGAAAAATTAATCTTTTCTAGAAAGGCTTGTAATTCTTTTGTTTCTTGGTGGATTGATGTTAAGAATTGCTTCTATTCTTGCAGAATCTATTCTAATTCCTTCTTTAGAAATTATGTATCCTAGGAACTTGCCTTCTTCTAATCCAAATAAGGTTTTCTTAGGATTTAATGAGATGCCAAACTTTCTGCATTTGATAAAAACTTGTCTAAGATGATCTAAGTGTTAATAATCAGTCTTAGAAAATACAGTTATGTAATCTAAGTAAATTACCAATAATTCATGAATTTCCTTTGCAAAGTCTATATCCATAGCTCTTTGAAAGGTTGCCCCTGCATTCATTAAACCAAAGGGAATTTTTACATACATAAAAGTGCCCCAAGGAGTATTAAAAGTTTTTTTGGATTGATCCTCTGGTTGAACTAAAATCTGGTTATATCCTAAAAATCCATCTAAAAGAGAAATCCTAGAAGATCCAACTACCCTTTGTAAAATATGATCCATTTTTTGTAAAGGATAATTATCTTTTAAGGATACTTTATTTAGATTCCTAAAGTCAACACATAATCTAATCTCTCATGTTTTCTTTCTGGTTGGAACTAGGTTAGAAACCCAATCAGAATATCTGATTGGTGCAATTATTTGTGCATCATATATTCTTTTAACTTCTTTTTCTATTAAGGGCATCAAAACATGGTTTATTCTCCTTAATTTTTGTCTAAAGAGCTTTTGATCTTCTTTTACATGAATTTTATGTTGAAATATGTTGGTGTCATAGGATTTAAGGTCCTCATAACTCCAAGCAAAAACATCTTGAAATTCCTCAACAAGAGTAATATATTTTTCCTTTTCTTGTTGAGGTAAGGCTTTGGAAAGTTTTATCATTTTGGGTTTCAGTTCTGTGCCTATGTTGCATTCTTCAATGTCAGATCTAAGTGGCTCCATTTTCGGTTTTCTAGAAACATCATTTGAGTCAAATAAATATTCTAATGGATTTAAACCTTTTGGTAAGAAATTGTCTTTGAGATTTAATATATCAGATTCTTCATCAATTATCTCATCAATTTCTATTCTCTCTAATTTATCTATATCTGATTGATTGAATTTAGTTGGTCTAGAAAACTTTAATTTATTTATATCTATATTATATAAATCTATTTCACTATATAAATCTTGATCTATGGTACAACCAGTGTCTATCTTACAGTTCTGAAATTCACCTTCAATATTCATAAAATTATAAATTTGTTGATCTTGTGAAAAAATCTGCCAATATTTGAGGTTGTCTGGGATTATTGGTCTATGTTTTAATTCTGCAGTATACATATGATTAGGCTGAAAAGGTAAATTAAAAGTACTAGCAAAGGTTGCTAAAGAATGTACTTATAAATTTTTCCTTCTTGGTATTGCATAGAAATTACATTCCAATAAATCATCAATCAAATCTAATACAGTCTCTCTATATCGGCCTAATCTAGGATTGTAAACAAAATATTCACCTTTAATTTGTTTTACAATCAACTCTGAGTCTCCCATTATTGCCATTCTTTCACCTCCTAAATTTCTAATTATTTGGAGAACTAAAATGAAGGCTTCATACTCAGCCATATTGTTTGTGCATTTGAAATTCAGTCTAAAAGCATGGCCTTCTGCATGATTTTTCTCTATATTGGTTATCCATACTCTTGCTCCTACTCCTAACTTGTTTACTGAGCCATCAAAATCTAAATGCCATAAATATTCATGAAAGATGTTATCATTGTTTTGTGTTTTTTTCTTCCTTTAGTTCAGTCTTGATTTCATTATCAGTTTCATCATTGCATAGGATGAATGAATCTAGGTTAGTAAGTGTAGCATAAATTAGTATTCATTGAAATCTTAACATGTACATTACTTACAATATGTTTTCTTCAATATTTCTATAATATTTTAATTGTTAAAAACTAATATAAATAGCACAAGATGTGTCAGGTAGCAGAATCCTTGTAGCTTTGCTCCCCATGAGTGAGAGATAATAACATTCCATATTTGGTTGGAATGCTCGGCTACTATACATGGTATACTCTTGAGATATTGAACTAGTGTACATAAATACTTGATTAATCTAGGCATTTAGTTTGTGGAAATCAAGACAATAAATCATATACAGTATTTTTGTCTAGTTGAGGTTTCATTTAAAAACTTGGGCATTAAATTATGTGAAGCTCCTGAATCTAACACTGTGTTGTGTAAAATTTGATCATGAATGGTTAAAATGATGTAAAATGGAGGAACTGATCCATCTTGATGTTTTCCATTTACATCTGGGCCAAATATCAACTTTGATTGATCATCATTCAAGTCTATGGAGTCTTCTCCATCATTTATGTTTAATGTTTCAGTGATGGTTGATTTATACAAATCATGTTTTATCAATTTTGTTAAAGGGATTGGTATTTTTAACTTTGCAATCTCAGTTTGTATGTTGAAATAAGGTTGAGATTTACTTATTTGAATTAACTCTTCTTTGGTAACTATAGTTTGTGTTGGTTTATCTTGTTTTTCTACAGTTATGTTTTCATTTTCAGTTTGAGTTTCTTGTATTTTACTGCTTTTTGTTTTCTTTTCAGGAATGGTTTGTGAAGAAGTAGATGTTTTTTTTAGATTTAGAATTGTCAGAAGCTGTTTTTGCAGTGGCAGCTTTTGGATCTGCTGATTTTGGATCAGCAGTGGGTGTTTTAGGATCTAAGTTTGTTGTTTTAGCAGAATCAAATACTTTTGCAGCAGCATATTTTTGTAAATCTTTTGTAGCTTGAGCAACTTCATCTGTTATGTCAACAATCTTAGGGCTTGGTGAAATTTTAGGATCAGAAACTTTTTGGGTAGAACTAGAGTTTTGCTTATTTTCCCTAGGGAGAATTTGCAGAACTTTTGTTGCTGGGGCTTCTACTTTTTTCTTGTTTTCAATTTGTGTTGTTTTCTTAGTAGAACTTTCAGTATTTTTCTTACTCCTAAGTTTATATTTCTTATTAACTTCATTTATGGCAAAATCATCACCTTGTTTATAATCAAAGGATTCCCCTGAATCTAATTGGAGTTGTTTTAGTTCAAATAACTCTTGATATTCCTGTGTGAGAAATATAGTGTTATTATCATCTATTCCCATTAAATTTATGTATCCTTATCCTCAACATTGTTTTGAGAACTCTTAGCATAGTTCTCTTGAAATGGAGGTCTTATTATTTGGTCTGGGACTCATTCTTTTGATTTTCCTGAATTTATGTTTTTCCTAAAATTAGGATTTTTGATTTGCTGTTGATTATCCCATTGATGCCTTCTTTCTATGTTATCTAATCTATCCATCATTATCTCTAAAGTCTTAGCTAACATATCTAATTTTGTGTTTGAACTGGAAGCTTCTTATTTCATGGTTACTCTCCTCTCATATGTCAATCTAGATTTCTTAGCTAAAATGTTTACTTCTACACCTACAACATCTGTTTGCATTCTTTCTAATGTTTTTGCATTTCTTTCTCTTAACTGATATGCCATGTCAGTGTCAAATCCATCTAGGAATTTGAGCAAGACAAATTCAGGAGTGGGTTTTATATTTTTAGGAATTGAATTGTAAACATTGTTATATCTAGTGCAGTAGTCTTGTACTGATTCATTGGGAGCTCTTTTCATTGCATCAAATTTAGACAATATTTGTAGGGGGTTTTTCTTCTTTTCCCATTTATTTAAAAATAATCTATAGAAAACAGCTAAATCAGCTATACTACCTGCAATAAGACCTTTAAACCATTTCTTTATTTCTCCCGTTATTGTTTATGCAAACAACCTCATTTGTACATCTGATTCATCTATTTCATGGAGTTCAAAGTAATCTGTCATTTTGTTTATGTGTTGTTGTGCAGTATAATGTGTAGTAGCATCAAACTGTGGTATTTTACTTTGTTAATCTTGGGGCATGTCATGAAGTTGTCCTGGAAGAACTAGGGGAGCATATCTAGCAGCCATAGCTTGAATTCTAGCTTAGCTAGGAGGTAAAGTGGAAGTACTTGGGGCTGAACTAGAGGAAGAGGTTGATGAAACTGGATTATAAAATGTTGAACTAGAAAAAATAGTGAAAGAACTAAAATATGAGATGGAGGTATTAGGAAGTGAAACTGAAATATATGAGGAACTAGTAGGAAATGAGAATGATGTGTTTGAAAAAGTAGAAGGTAAACTAGTGGATGAAATGGATGTAGGGGATGAAGGAAATAATATTCTAAGTTGCAAGGGTAATCTAGGACTAAATGGATTTATAGATCATATCGTAGTAGAAACTATAGATGATTTAGTGCTATCTAAATGAGGAATGGAAGGTTTAGATGTATATGCTAACAGTTGAGCTAATTCTATGGCTTCATCAATTTCTTTAAGAATAGTGGCATTAATCTCTTCAAGTTTGTTTTGATTTTTTACTTTCTTTAATTCAGAGTTTGCTCCAATATTTTTCTGTTTTGATTCCAAAAATGAAATAAAAACAGGATCTAAAACAACAGTACTTAAATTACTTTCAGATTTGCTTCTGAACAAAGAATTTTCAAATTTCAAATCAAACTCTATATCCTGTAAACTCACTAATTCCTGTGGTAATGAATTGACTCTATTAAATGAAATTTTTATATCTAAATCTTCTATCTGTTTTTTATTTTTTCCAATTCTATCTGGGTTGTCCACTATAACAGTAGGTTTAGGATTCGAGTTAGACTTGGTATAATAAACTTTCCTAAAAGCTAGAATTACCAATGTTTTGATAAAATGATACTCACAACTTATAAAACAGTCTTAAAGGCAAAAAGATGATGGAAAATTTTTCTTTAAGACTTATTTTATGACTGAGGATTGGTTAGTCCCCAGTATGGTCACCAGTATGTTATCACTCTAGTAATTCTAAAGTTGTGAGATTTTGGTTCAAAGTCTAAGAACACTAGAGGTAACCACAAACCAACTTTTAAACTCTAAGATCTAGCCTTCTTAGGGTTCAGAGAGGGCTCTCTCTATAAGATTTAACTTTATTTATTTTATAAAATATTAGGTTAGTTATGATTGTGAAATTTGGTTTTGGTTTGATCGATTTGGTGGGAAAAATCACCTAATGAGATGGATAGTGGGAAATTTTTTTGTCCATTGGGCTGAGGAGTCAAAAATCAAGCAGATAGAGCTAGGTTTAAGGTCAAGAAGTCAAATTTTTTTAGGACAATATAGATAACCCATGAAGATCTTGGAAGGATGTTTTGTGAGGTGATATGATCGGGATAAAGAGAAATAAAGGGTTCTTTGATCCGGAAAAAGGTAGTAGGCAGAGGTCAAATGAAAGAGGGAGAAATTAAGGGTTCCTTACTCTGGAATTCAGCAGAAAACATAAAAATGATAAACAGTAAAGACATGGTGCTTTTAACAAATCCTAAAGTAATACTCCTATTTATTCATTCAAATTTGGAAAACATTCATGGATGTATGTAACAAAGAAAGATAACAATGACAAGAAGGAAATACTTCACTTCAATAGCTCATTACATGAATCCTGAAATATGATGCTACTTGGTTTGATCCAATCTGATACTCGAGATTTGAAACACAAAAGCCTTCAAGTCCAATAAAAAATGACTATAGAAATCTTCATCAATTTATTCCATAATAATACTTCTAAAGATTAAGTATTTATACATAATTGTTTACAAAATATCCTAGAATGCTTCTAGGAATCATCTAAGGAAAATAAAAATATCTTTACAACAAAATATAGACAGTTGCTTAAAAAATCAACAAGTTGTCTTATCTATCCAAAAGAAATAGTAACTGATTATGGATGCGGTGCAGCTAGCTGCCTTGGTGTCCTTCTTGCTGGCTTTAGATATTTCAAGTTGGTTTTGAAATCTAATCTGCTTATCTTATACTCTTTCACTGATTCTCTTTAATATTTGATATTCTTTTAAACTCGGATACTCTTTAGCCACTGTAAAAAATCTGTTTTGACTATAATTCAGCAAAATGTTTTTTCTCTTTTATCTTTCATAGTAAATATGTTAATGACTCCCAATCTTCATCACTTCGAATTTGTATTTTCTTTAGCTTCTTGAAATTTTCATCTACTTCTGTATACCTGGAAAAAGTTGGTTTAATGACAAACAAGTGTCTTATCTCATGCTGCAAATAAAATAATTCCTCAAAACTTCTGAGTAAGACTTTTCTTGTTGGATTACCTTGTCCACCTGATTTTTCAATTTGCTCCTTTGCATATTCTCTGATCTTTTTATTGTAATCCTCCTGAGGCATTAATTTGTCATTGATGACCAAAATATTAGGCATAATTATTTGCCTTAAATTCTCAAATTTGACCATAAACCTGGTTATGGTGATGTTCATATTCTCACATTTTTCCTCAAGCTGTTTCATCAAGTTCTTTTTGGTGATGATTTTCCTTATCTCAAGGATAGTTTCAGTCCTGTCAGTAATTTCAAGTCCTTCTAGCTCTTGCTTGTTTTTGTTGTTAAGAAACTTGATCAATTCTATAGTTTGTTCTGGTTTGTTATCAAGTTCCTCTTTAGTCTTTTGAATCTTTTCGAATGCTTCTTTGAGTAAATCTCTTTGTTAAAAAATCACTTGAATTGAGGGCCACACATCATTGATGGCTTCTATGATCTTGTTCCACAAATGATTTTTCACATATGAAATCTATTCCTTTAAGGTTAATTCCTTCTGTAACTTTCTCAATTCTTCATTTATTCTAATAGCCTTTTTCTCATGTGTTTTGGCATTTATTTGAGCCAACTTGTTTGTATTTTCAAGGTTATCAACCATCTTTCTCAATCTGTTGATTTCACTTGTTTGAAGTGACATTTCTTCCATAGCTTTCACTAGTTTTTTGGCCTCATCTGTAGGGTGAGCTGCTATAGTGGATGACTCTGTAGTTGATGTTGTGGATGATGTCACTGGCACTGCAGTAGCTAGTGGCTCTTTGGGTGCCAACTCTTCTGCTAGAGTTGATGGCACAACTATAGTGATTACAAGAATAACTGTAGGAATTTCTGGTACTTTTGGTGTTTCTTTTTCCTGGACAATTTTATCCATTTGAATATCCATTTCTTTGATTTGTGTTTTCAACTGAAAAATCAAGTTCATCATGTCATCCTTCTCATTTTTTCCTTCTATTATTTCCTTGGCTTGAGGATGTTCACTTGATGGAAATTTAAGTTGTTTCCTCAACGCTGCAATGTCCTCATTTTTCTTTTTCACTAACTGCTCTGATGCTTTGACATTTGCAAGGTCATATCCAACATGCAAGACCAATTCTTCTAAGGATTTGATTCTAAGATCTTTAGCATATAAGGATGCTTTGTCCAGTTTCATTTGATATTTCATGTTTGTGATAGTGTTCTGAAGTTTTTGAATACTCATAGCTTTGGTTGTAACAGTAGAGTACAACATCTCTGAACTCTGTCTATGAAATTCTATCTGATCAAGAGCATGAATTTTTTCTGTTTGAACTTTTAAATCAATCTTCTTATAATCTGCCACTATCTTTGGAATTTTACTATAGGTTGCAATACTGACATGATTATTTTTTTGTTTGAATAATCAAAGACAAACAAAAGTCTATTTTGAACACTTTGTGTTTGTTTCAGATATTGAGAGTAGATATTATTTTTTATATCTTCATTTTTTAATTTGATCTATTTGTAATTTTCCCTGAAATCTAGATCTTTTTCCTCGGCTGTTTTTGAGGACGAAGCTTCCATGTTCTGTTTTTTTTCTATCAACTATGTATTTCCATTATCAACCTATTCTTCATTTATATTCTCTGTATTCTGCTCATTTCTGATAATAGTGGCAACATCTGTGTTTATGTCTGGGAGATCTGTTTCTTCAACATCAATGGTTACCTTCTCTTTACCCACTAAATCTATTTTGGGCCTTTTATTATATCTTATCTTGAACCTAGTTTCAGTAGTGGTTTCAGCAACATAAGTTTCTTCTTCTCTTACCCTCTTGGTGGCTTTTTCTGGCTGGTCTGTAGTTTGTAAAGTGTGACTAGTATCACTTTTCTTCATTGCTTCTACTAAAGTATTTTCTGTCCACTCAATCTGATTGGCATATTTCTCTATCTCTGGCTTTGTCTTATGAATTTAGGGTGTCATTTTGCACTTAATCCTCATTTTACTTAGTATCCCTTGTGGATCATAATTCCAAGAAAAGCTCTCTTAAAACCTGTATTCCAATAACTACTTAGTTGCTTCTGCCTCTGCATCTCTATGATTGCAAATGAATGGTCCCACTTGATTCTTCAATTTAAACTATGTTTTCTTCTTTACTGCTAGGAAATTGATAGAATCAGATTTTAATATTTTCCTGATATACTCCAAGGAAAAAACTCTCATTGATACAAATTTGGGTAACAAATTTGATCCAAACACTCTAATCTTAGTGTGTTTTTCATACAAGTACCGATCACCAGTCTTTTTCTGCTCTGAAAAGTGTAAAATCTTCTTCATGTCATCATTTATCCTTGATTGTTCAGCATTTGTCAATATTTTTATCACTGGATGGATGAAGAAGTCTAAAAACTCTGCATAGGTGAACTTTGTGGACTCTTTCCTGATAAAAGATGTCCATAAAATAACTGAAAAAGGATTCCATTCTACATCAAGCTTTTGAAGGGTTAATGGAAAATTATCTGCTTGAAAGTACAAGAACATGTGGAAAAGGAAGGATGTGTATCTAAACACTCCTTCAATTGGAAATTTAACCAATCGGTCATGAATATTATCAGCAATATATCCAGCATAATCATAGATAATAGATGGAGGTTGTCCTGGTGTGAAAGTAGATAGGAAACCTAATATGGATTCATTTGTATGTTCATCAGTAAAGTACCCTAGGATGAAAGATAACATGGAAATTACATGCCTAGAACCCTCTGGAAATTTTGAGGTGGAGTATGTAGGATTAATTTGAAGAATTTCTACATGCAAGGGCATGAATATTTGGAATATTTGGAATCTTTTAGGAAATTCAAGGCCAATATACATCTTAGTAAGTGCTTCAATGGACAGAGGATCTGCTTGAGGATCAGGCTTGAGCTGTAACATTTGATTAATGGATTCAGCAGTAATGGTAAAAAGCATTTCTTTATTGGCATTGACTATTGCTCTTTGTTCAGGTATATAATGATGATGGCATAACCTAATGACTTCTGGGCATGAGTGGGTAACTAGAACAACATATTTGAGTAAGTGTGATTCCCAAATTTTAACTTCTTCAACATTATCCAAAGATTTTTCATAGCTCCATTTATGAAGTTCCAGTAAATTGAATTCTACAATAGGATCTTTATTTTATAATCAATATCTGCTAATGGAGTGTGCTCAATATCTACAACAGGGGGTTGTAGAGGATTTATAACTATGGAGATCTTAGAAGATGCAGCTGGAGTAGGTTTAGGCATTTTGAAACTTTTTTTGGACTAACAAACTCTGTTTTTTGGCTTTTTTGGTTACTTCTGCAAGATTAAACAATTTGCAGAAGTATTTTTCACTCTGACAGGGATTTCTTGGATGAAAATAGACAAAATATGGTCTTTCCTTGGGTTTTTCCTTTCAATTTTAGACTCTTCAACTTGATTCACAAACTTTTACTGGTTTATAAATAAGAAATAGGGGTTTCTTGGGTTTTTTCAATGAGTAATTGGGCTAAAAATTCTTTTGAGATTAGACACAGAGGCTTATACTACCTTCAGAGGGTTTCTGGACTCAATTTGGAGTTTAAGACAATGCGCAGCATAAACAAGGTGTTTTCAGAAATTTTGACAGGGTTTGGCCTATTTTTTGGATATTTTTAACAGGCTTCTTTGAATGGATTCGAACTCTAAAAATAAATTTTCTTTTAAAAGGTCCTTTAAAATCGAAACAGGTTTAATTTCTGAAAGAATACCTATTATACGCAGGTACTGGGCTTTGAAGATGTATTTGAAGGTTTTGAAGTTTCAGTGGTGTCTTTTCAATCTCTGGAGCAATGCAAAGCTCCTCACAATCTTCAATAGGTTCAGACTGAAATTTGTAAGTTTTTTTGGCCTAAAAATGGTGGAAAATGGTTGTTTCAAAGTCAGGATAGTTTATACTGTGGTTACGTGCAGAAAATATAAAAAATCAATGCATTTCCAATGTTATTTAGGTGTATTAGGTTAACAGGAGCCTGCAATAAATGGAAGTCATATAAAAAATGGCAGTTTTCGGGCTCAAAGAGTCAAAAACCACGAGTGGTTATCGCCTTCACTTTGGGTGGTAAGCTGTTTTGGAGGAAACAAACGCGATCCAGTAGGAAGGGACCATGTGGAGGAGGGAGAAAGTCAAATACCACCCATTTCGCATAGAAATGAGATGGGGAATATCGCGCAACTTTATTTGCGATTTCGTTTGCTAGCCGTCGGATCATGGGGTTCGATTGCGAACGACCCCGATCTACTTTGGGAGTTGCATCGGGTTTTAAGAGTGGGGTCCAGGTGTATTAACGCGACGGGAACAAGTTTAAACTACGCAAATATGATTTTACAACGTTTAAAACTTTATATTATATGATGGCAAAGGGGTATAGTAATATACTTTAATTAAAAAATTTAAGAAATGTTTCATTAATATGCGGGCGCGGATTTTATATTATATAGTTTTTTAAACATTTGATAGTTGTTTAATAACTATAGGGGGCGGGGAATATTTTAATGATATGTTTTAAACCAATGGGACAAGGGCGGGATTTTATTTCACACATGGGATATTTAAACATTGGCTTAAACATAAAATAGAGGGTTTTGTGGGTTATTTTAAATATAAGGGTTTAATACTATACGAGAGGGTGTAGTTTAGGGAGTTAATAAATATAGTTAGAAGTTAATATGAAAAGGGATAATGTATATAATGAATAAAATACATATTTTAACACTAAGTAAAGTGCAAAATAAAGCATAGATTGTCTTTGTCGTATCTTTCACACTTTAACTTAGAATAAATGCATTTTATGGGTTTTTGAATGATTTTTTGAAAGGAAATGAAATTAGTTATTTAGGGTTTTACTTTTACTAAGTAAAAATGGGTTTTTACTTAAGAAAATGGGATTATGATTTATGGATGAGGGGTAAATGCTGATGAATATGGGTTTTATGTAGGAATTCAATATTTTTAACCAATCAGTCATCAAGCCTTGGGTCTGGTCCCAACAAAAGTCAGAGAAATTATCTTAGCCTTTTTGACTGATAGTTTAGAATACTGAATAATTGTAGGGGAGGGGATATTAGTGATTTTTGCCCGATGATACTTCATTACATGCTTGCACAACTTCTTTCTACCTACCCATCATTATTTCTAACATTTTTTACTTCATTTTCCTAGGTGCATTTAGGCTTGCAACCCTAAATCAATTTTCTTTCAAAACATAAAACTATCTAAGTCTAACCTTATTTCATCTGAGGGCTCATATTAAACTGTTGAGCTCCTCATTTATTCTCTATTTAATCTTATGATTTTTCAAGTTTATATTGTTTGACATATCTTTATTCTCTATCTAAAACATGAAATTCAAAGCATGAAAAGTTAATATTAAGTTGTTTAAATGATCATGGATTATGGCATTTATTGACAATCTGCACATAATCATTATTCTTGCAGTAAAGTAAATAGTATTGGCATTTTGACTTGTTCACTTTCAGGTCTTATTTTATTTCTTTTTTCTTTTGGGGTCTATTTTTTCTAAGTCCTTTGATCATTCTTTTATGACTTTTACCCTCTTTTCATATTTTATTATTTTTCATTTTTCAAAATATGGGAAAACAACTTGCATAAAGAAAGGTATGTACATATTTACAAGACTATCAAAGTCAATTCAAAAATTATGAACCCTATTATTATAGGACCTTAACATGGTTTAAGTCCTTGTTGCCATCTATCACCGATGATGTGGCCAAAGGCGGTGTTGTCACTGAAGAGAAAGTAATTTCTCGTGCCCAGTATCTAGATTTGATTTACACTCAGTCTAGCATGCTCTATGAAAATATTCCAAATGCACCGTGACCAAATTTTACTGTTCCTCCTACTCCATCTGGTCAGGAAATTCATGTTGGCGATGGTGTGATTGGTTTTGCTAGCGCTCTGACAACAAGTCGACCATCTGGTTCCACACTTGTTGTTTCAAATCAAAACCCTATTTCATCTGATCCTGTCTCTTCTTCTGAAATCCATGCCATGTCATCTGACAAAGGAAAAAGTGACAAGCAACTTGAAAATAGGAAGAAGGGGAAAGATAAGAAGAAATCAAATTCACCTCTGCAGGAAAAATCATTTGATTTATCTGGTTCTTTTCGGAAAACTTGTTACCCTTGCTTGATATGTAATGAGGAGAATTTTACGCGGGATTTTCCTCACTGCTCAGAAGTCCCAAATATTCCTAAGACTTCTGTCGCATCTACACTGTTGACAAATCCTTTTCCGAACCCAGAAACACATATGGTTGCTACGGATCCTAGTTCTAGTTCGCAAGTGCTTATGCTATCTGCCACTAAGCCCAAAATTGATGTTTTGGTGTCGACTCAATGTAAATGTTATAGTAATATGTTTTCATCATCAAATGGTCAGGCTACAGATCAACCTACCATTTCGAATTCGACCTCATATGACTCGGCTCCACCGCCTATCATTCCAAAGTTAACAATAAAGGCGCCAAAGGGAGTCATTCATAAATCGGCATTCAAACCTCGAGCTCGTGCAACTCAAAATTATAATGAAGTAGAAGATCTGGCTCAATCACCTTCCACTATGTCAACCCTTGAGGTTCTTTAGAATTTTTCCTCCCAGAAGTAAGCTTTGTTTTCTGCAATTGGTGGATTGATCCAACGAATTCAAATCTTGTAGTCTTTAATCACACGGGCTACGTGCCACAATTACCAGCATAATTGGCATTCTTGATTCAAGTACATGTCCTGAAACGCCTCATTGATCGGAATATCATTGATGAACACGCATCTATTTGTATCATGTCTATGAGTTGCTGGAATTCACTTGGCTCGCTGACTTTGTTACAATCATCTATGACATTGAAAGCTTTTGACAATCGTACATATAAGCCTTATGGAATTGTTAGTAACCTACAAGTCGAACTAGGGGGAAATCAGTTATTATTGAAGTTGAGGTCGTTGACATACCCCTCGTTTACAATATATTACTTCGAAGACTGTGGGTTTACGCTATGGTTGTGTTAGTATCTACTTATTTTCATATGATCGTATTCCCCCATAAAGGAAGTATCACAACCATTAATCATCTCTATTTCTTCGCCTCTAGTTCCTAGGAAACTGGAAGCACTCCATTTGTTCACGGACCCCCACCTTCTCTTCAGAACATTGGTGTAGGGCTCTTTAAGGATCCTTCCCTAATGGGAACCATTTCGTTATTGTCGCCTACGACATCGGCATAAATCGCAAATATAGAGACCTGCAATATGATATCTTCCACTTCATCTAACTTAAGGTAGATTCCCAATAATTATGAAGTAGATAGGCTAGGCAACATCATGCCGCTAAGTCCAATTGAGCTAACATAGCAATCAATTTTCTTGGCTTATGTTTCCAATACAAATCCTTTTTCGTCGATTGTTTGGGTTGATCATTCTTTGGATTTTGGTACTTCTTATGATCCTTTTTCATGTGTATTCTTGATTGATGAGAGCATTATGGAATCCATGATGCCGAAAGAAGAACCATGGGAAGAATCACATCAATGATCCCATCTTCTAGATTACAATGAAGATAATCCAACTGAACTATATCACCCTACTGCCATTGATTCTTGACGAATTATATTCCTATCCACGTCGTCGATTATGAGTGAAACTGATCAAATATCGAAGAAACAATTTCTATCGATATTTCGACCAAACCTGGTATTGTAGAAAACATTCATCTCGGTGCATCTTGTTCTCCATCTGAACTTGACACTTACCGCACTCTTTTTCATGAATTATGAGATGTATTCGCTTGCTCTTATGAGGAGATGACAGGCATTGATTCCAAAATTGTTGAACATGAGATTAAAATGTATCCTAATGTCAAGTTGGTACAACAATGCCTTAGTCCTGTTCACCCTAATAAAGATGTTTCCATTAAAGTATAGGTTGAAAAAAATTTGTGTGCTAGATTCATTTACCCTGTTCCGCTTACCGATTGGGTTTCCAAAATTGTCCCTATCATGAAAAAAACAGGGGACAATTAGAGTGTGTGTCGATTATCGGGATTTTAATCATGCTTGTCTGAAAGAAAACTATCCCACTCCCTTTATAGACCAAATTATTTATGAATGTGCCAGATGTGAAACATTTTATTTCATGGATGGATTCTCTGGCTACAATCAGATTAATATTCGCCCAAAGGACCAACATAAAACCACTTTTATCTATCCCTGGGGCACATTCGCTTATCGAAAGCTCCCTTTTGGTTTAAATAATGTTGGGCCTACATTTTAGAGGGAAATGAATTATGATTTTCATGACATCAAGCACATATTTCAACCATATCTGTATAACTTACCTGGACATTCACAGAAACGGGCTGACACCCGTGACATCTGAAAGTGATCTTTTTACGATGTCGTTACTATAAAATACACCTCAATCCGCACAAATGTGTGTTTGGTGTTGGTTCTGGTCGTTTTCTTGAATTCGTCGTGTCGAAAGACAAAATTTGGCTTGATCCATTGATGGTCCAGGCCATTCTTGATTTTCCTACTCCTTCCAATCTGCTTCAGTTATAGAGACTCCAAGCGAAGGCTAAATTTCTAAGGAGGTTAATTCCTAACTACGCTGAAATGGCTAAAGGATTGACTTGAATCTTTAAAAAGGGGGTTCCCTTCCATTGGGATGAGGTTGCACAAGCTTCCTTTGGTGTTCTTAAAGATACCCTGATTCGAGCATCATTAATCTATCGCCCAAAATATTAGAGTGATTATTTTGTGTATCTCGCCACTGCAGATACAACCATCGCTACAGTTTTAGTCCAAGAAGTAGATGGGATTGAACATCTGATCTATTATTTGAGTCATAATCTCAATGATATCGAAGTTAATTACACATACATTGAGAATCTCACTTTGGCATCCATTCAAGCTGTACAAATATTTTGCCATTATATCCTGCTCCGAAAGACCATTATCTTTTCGGATTGCAACCCTATGACATACATTTTGTCACATCAATTTCTTGTGGGGGGGGGGGGGGGGGGGCCCCAATATTCAAAATGGATCATTTTTTTTCTAGAATTTGATTTGGAATTCATCAAATCCAAGTCAAAGAAGTCTTTGGTGTTTGTAGACTTTATATGTGACCTTCCTTCGAGTAGCACGTAGCCTACTACAGAACCATCAATTCAGGATGAGTCTTTGTTTCTGATAGAGTCATCTGACCCACTCGCAACAACGACCTATTTGATACCAAGTCAAAGATTACCTGATCATCGGCGATACACTTTATCATCGTGGTGTCAATACGATATTACGTAGGTGCCTCACGCATGAGGAGGTCAAAAAAGTTTTAAATGATTTCCACTTTGGTGCATGTGGTGGACGTTCGTGTGGTTATGCTACCGTGCAGAATATTCTCTGCGCTGGTTACTTCTGGAATACCATAATTCGTGATTGCATTATCACGGTTAGAAGTTGTCATGCTTGCCAGATATTTGATCATAAAATCGGTTTGCCGCTAGCACCAATGCATCCTGTCGTTGTTGTTGGACCATTTGCAAAATGGGGCATTGACTTCATGACATGTAACCCCCGCTCAGCTGAGGGGCATGGGTATATTAATGTCGTTGTCAATTATTTTACCAAGTGGGCCGAGGCGATGCCTACATTCAACAACATATGATATACAACTGCATTGTTCTTGTAATCATGTGGTTACACAGTTTGGTGTGCCACAAGCCATAGTCACAAATCATGGAAAACATTTTCGCAATAACATGATGGACGAGTTGACTACCAAGTTAGGACTGTTGCATGATATTTCTACCCCTTATTATCTGAAAGCTAATGGAAAAGTTGAAGCTATCAAAAAGATTCTTAAACGTATGCTTCAACGCATGATTGGGGTTCATAAATGAAATTGGAATTATATCCTGTAATTGAATTTGTGGGCATATCAAACCTCAGTGAGAAATGATACAGGATTTACTCCCTTTCAGCTAGTTTACGGTCTGGAAGCTTTCTTACCGATACAATGTGAAATACCATCATTGAAACTCGTGATTGACCTGCTACCTGATACTTTTGATGAAGAGGCGCATCTTTTAGATATCATCCATCTAGATGAAACACGTCGTGAATCCACATTGGCCAACAAAGCACATAAGAGACGAATTAAAGCACAATATGACCATAATGTTAAGCCTCGCACCTTCTCGAAAGGAGACCTGGTCTTGCTTTATGATCAGGAAGCTGATAAGATAGGAATAAATAAATTTGAACCATTATGGCACGAACCCTACATTGTCAAGCACATTCTGGCTAAGGGTGCCTACAAGTTGGTAGATTATGATGGGATTCCATTGTCGTAACCTCAAAATGGGTTGTATCTTAAACGTTAATATGCCTGATTTTTCATAGTAAACACTATATTATATGCTTTGATTTCATGTGTGTAGTCATGTGTATTTTAGAGTTTTTCATGTGGTTATTAATCCGATTTGCATTTTTTGCAGATGTCAGAATCTTCGGAACCATTTTTTGGATATGCCGACGGTGCTAGTTGTAGTACTTATGATCTATCCTCTGCAACATGGGCCATCTTTGCTCCAAGTGGTGAGTTAGTGAGTTTCTATGGGATTTGTATTGGTCGGTCAACCAACAATATTGCTGAGTATAGCGGGTTGATCGAACTCCTCTCTGATGCCATTTCACTTGGCATTCACCGCATCATCATCAGGCTGGACTCACAACTTTTCATACTGCATCTTACTAGCATTTATACTGTCTGAAATTCAGCAATTCATCGCATGGTCCTTAGAGTTCATCTTTTGGAAAGACATTTTGATTACATTCAATATCAACATATTTTCAGAAACTTTAACACTTTGGTTTATTCTTTGGCGAATTATGTGTGAAATATACATTTGCAACATATGTAAAGATATATTTTCAATTCACATCACACAATTGAATAGGATTGCACATAATCATAGATAAACACTGAAAGTAAAATAGATTTATATCGATTTTTTTACAAAAATTGTGTCCAAGACACATTGGTCATCTGACCTCAAAATGTATACAGACATAGCATAATCTAAGAAGACCTAGTGATTCTCATGATAGCAGGTCACTGCTTGGGCTATCATCCACAATAGCCTCATCCAACGGCTAGGCACACCAATGGTATGGCGTTGCAGCCTCATAGGTAACTCCTCAATCTGAGCATCCAGTATCCCAAGATTCAATCCCTCCACATGATGCTCCAACTCAGTAAGAGTCTCGGCTAAATCCAAATTCTGAAGGACTTCTCTCCCGACAGTCCTCTCTATTGGTTCTCCTGCCTGCCGTGCACGAACCACTAGTCGAATGGTAACTACATTTGCATACATAAAACGTCTTTAGTTTAGTCTTGGAAACATCAAAAAACACAAAAATATGTAAAAAACCCCAAAAAATAAAAAATATGGTCAATAGTTGACCTATAGCACCCCATTGAGCACTGGTTGGTAAAATCAAATGTGGATCTCCACGAAAATCCATCCCTACATATGGATGGTCCTCTATGAAGATATTATGTCTTCAGAGTCAACTGAAGAATGTAGTGGAAAACGAGATTGATGACTGACCAACATGGCTAGCCATTAGCTCAACCCACCGCTGCATCTGTGGATCTCTAGGACCAGCTAATCCCAACATCACATGTTGTGGCTGCATCAACGGAACTCGCTCCAAAACAAAAGTGATCAAGATCGACCCATAGCTGAAATTGTTGGTATTTCCACTTTTTACCTTGGTCAGTTGTTCTTTCATCTGAATGAGTACTACTTCAGCCCAGTTGAACATGGTTGGAGTGTTCACAAAGGCATATCACATACATCTTTGATATTTGTCTTTCCATCTTTGCTAGGCTCAGTTCCTAGTCGAAAAAACTGTTGAATGCAGTCCTTCGTTGTTTCACCTCCACGGATGGATCTCACAAGGGAAATGGGGGCACCACGTCTCGACAAACCTATCAGATTTTAATGTCATCAAAAATTATTGGGAGCACTTTGTCCCCAATGTGAAATGCCTGTAGTGTTGGGTCCCATGAACGGATCAAGAACTGCAATAGTTCCATGTGTTTCCTCATCCTTGACAATCTGAAGTACTTAAGCAACCCATAGTCCTTGAGGGCTCTCACAATGCCATGATCATTTAGGGAAACCATATCTTGTTCCTTGTGTTCTCTTTCTCGCCATGTAATTGACATTCTGATCCGATCAAAGTCTGAAATCGCACCATAGTCTTAGTTAGGATCCATTCCATGCAAAAAACTGGAGAAATTTTGGGCAGAAAACAAGATGGAAGTTTATGAAATGCGCCCAACGCACTCCTGAGTGGAAGACAAAGCATTGCATAGGAACTAGGCCTCTTTCTAGCCTCTCTGCAATGCGCTTTTCAACATCCAAGGGTGTGTTGGTCCTAGGGCATTGTATATTTACCCTAGAAGCCCCAAAACCCTAAAAAATTGCATGAAACTGAACAAGAATGCAACCAATAGAAAGAGGAAGGTAATATCTCCTACTTGGTCCGGACGGCACGAGAAATGATCCACATAATCTGTTGCAATCATCCATTGAAGTTCAAGGGTAAAAGTGGCTCAGAGCACTAAAATTTGAATGGTAAATGTGAAATGTTAAAAATGACTTGGTAATTTCTTATTTTAATAGTCTTTTTGATTAATTTATGCATATTTAATGAAATGACTATGCTTTTTACCCATTTTTACTATTTAAACAGGTATTGTTAATCCATTTGATGGTTCTTTGAGCAGGTTTACAGCTGAATATAGTGAGTTCATCGTGCATGATTGTGAAATGCAATTTTGACCACAAAGCACACTTTTATCTCCTTTTCATGCTTTGTTAAACATGAAAAAGGAACTCAAAGCAAAATTTTACTTCTTTTTCGAGATTTTTTAAACACAAAAAAGGAACCCCCCTGGAGTTCTCTTTCATTTCTTTTTCAAACTCCCAAAACATGAAAATATTGTCGAGCACTTGTCCTTTTGAGCTCGTAAAAGGAATTGAAACAACATCTACTCAGTATAAGTCTAACCCTTTTCCAGACTGGGATAGATTATGTTTATGAAAAAGGAAAACCCTAGTCGAACATGGCTAGGAGGTAGCAAGTCGCTCTTGAACATGACACTTATTCACTTCATCACCGTGATTTTTGGGTTGGGTAATCTGCTTGACAATCTATCATACTTATGGTCTATCACGCCATCCATCACTTCGATTTTGGGTCAAATTCTTCCAATTCATTCAGTTTCACCGATATGTTCAAGAGAAGTCACTAAGTTGTTCCTCATCCTTTTCAATACTCATAAACCTTCATTTCATGACTTCCATCCCTAACATTGCTTCATCAGTCACATTTTGTCTCCAAAATCATTACTCTCGTTTCGTGTCGTTGATGGGGGAATCATCAAGGCCCTCCTGCAACGAGTCGCTTTCTGTCGACATCAACTCATCATCCAAGAAGTTGACTTAGAAACAACCTTTCAGTACCTTGGAGATTTCTTACATCAACGATAGGTTTCTTTCTTGCAGCGACATGTTGACATCACAGGCCTTCGACCGAAAGACTTTGTATGGTGTTCGACATCAAATCATCTATTCACACCATGCAGCATGTATTGCAGTACCTTGATAGCCATTATCATCAACGGTGGTTTCTCTCGCATCTGTTAACGGCTCACATCAATGGCTGGTAATTAGACGGTGTCTTCCCATGGTTGACTTCAGATCACATATTTTCATAGTTAGACTCATATTTTAGCGATCAAGTGAACAAGATAGAAGACCCGGAATCTATTTTCATCCATTCGGGCTACGATTTCAGGAGTAGTACCAAATCATCCATACGATGGCATTTACTCAGATGGTCATGCTATCATGGGTCTATATCTATAGACAAGTCTGTATCTGTAGACAACTTTCTAATGTTATGATATTTTATGTGTTGAGTATGGGATATGCCTCCCTTAGCAATTCATGTCCAAGATGAATAGATATCATGATGTAATGTATTATAATTTATGCAGGTCACCGTTCTCTTCAAATCCTCCTCATCAAATCATGAAGAAAATCAATCAACATTATCATTTTTGACTTCATGCTTTAGGGGGCAATCATTACAGGTCAATTGGGGCATCATCCCAAAACACAAATCAGTATCCATTAGGGTCTATAAAGTATTTGCTACATGCCCTAAACAAGTCATCACATTGATGTTTTTCCTTCATGAAAGTTTCATTGCTTAGATGCCAGTTGAAGTGCCCCATTGAGCCATCAATGCACCCCTAGACTGCAGTAACTGCTTTGCAGAGCATCTACTCCCATGCAAGGCTACGTTGCAGAGGATCTAGGCCCACTTTAGACTGTGTTGGTCGATTGGGAGTGAACTGTTCATTGGATTCCAGGAATCTTCCCAACCTCTAGTGGCTTATAAAAGTTGTTCCAGATTTCACCTCATTTGATAGCTTCGAATATGGACACCATGAAGCCATTAAACCTCTTATCCTCCTATTCCCATGAGCGAGGAAACCTCTTCATCCATTTTAGGAAATTCATTCAATGATTCATTTATGTCAAACTACCTTCATCTACTTATAAATAGAGCATTGATCATAGTGCACAAGGAAGCAAGAATTTGTGTTAAGTAGAGTTATGCTGGTGAGATCACAACTCTTGGAGGTATTGTGCATGTACTGTGATGTTGCTGGATTGTTGATGTCGGATGTGATGATGATGGGACTAAAGTTGGATGAGTGACATCGAATTGATCAATTGGTTGTACTCTTCCTTCTACTTCATAATAAAGACATTTTTTCCTTTCCTAATGCATGTGTCAATGATGTTATATGTGTATTTATGAATTCAATCAATTCAATTTGTTTAACTTGAATAGATCATATTTCCTTTATGTTGTTTTCTATCTTCTGTTTTCCATTACAGGTATCAATCAAGCAAGTTCAGTTAGATTGAGAGTGACGGAAGCGACAAAGGGAGGCGAGGAAAAGCGAACAGATTACAAGTAGGTTTTCTTCCCTTTATCTATTCATTTTAAGGAAAAGGTTAGATATATTTCTTTTTGTTGTTCTAAGTGCACCACCACACTTAGGGAAAGCATACTTATCCGTAGGTTTGATTTCCATAAAACATTGATCTCTTCAAGGATTTCCTTTTATCTATCCGAGCCAAATCATGAAGAAAACCGTTCGATTGCATGGTCAAAGGAGCAAGTCAACACGTTGTTGAACATGCGAGTGGGAGTCCAAGTTAATCACACTTCACAATTTTCTTTTCCAAATAGCAAATCGTGAAGAAACACTATTTTGTTATATGTTAAAAGTTCAAGATAGGATTTTTTTATTCTAAGTAGGTGTGAAAGACTCGAATATTTATACACATGCTTTTATAAATACAAGGCAAACAAAGACCTGAACAGTGTGAAATTATGATGCGATTGTGAAGTTTTAAACTCTATTTTTATTCCTTTTAATGAAGAAATATCTTGGAGATTTGATGTGCAGCTAATTGTTGGATTTGATCGTTGAAACCACCTGTTTGTGGAGGGCCCCTACAAACAGAGAAGGTTCTACATTTTATGTTTTTAATGTAGATTTTTTTGTGCCTTTAAATTATCATTTGATTTAGTTTAAGTTCATGTTTTCATTTTGTCAATTTTTGTAGTTCTTTCCAGAATTCCACATTGCCATTTGAAGTAGAAGCTTACATAGTTTTCCTTTTTCATTTGATGTAGATTCTGTTAGGATATTCCAACACATAGGAAATAGTTAAGTATAACTTGGTCCAATGTAGATTTAGGTAAAGCGTGTTTCTTTAGTATGCACTTTTGTAACTTATAATCTGACGGTCATGATATGTAATGATTTGACGGTTCATTCTATCCTTGGTATTACCGATACTTGATCTGTGGCTTAGCACTCGATTGGTCCATGATCTCTATTTAAAGAGCACGGAGGGTCATTTTTCTGGTGACTGTTTATGAGAGAAGCTTATGTAAATTTTCTTTATTTATATTAATAAATTGCCTGAAGTGGCCACTTTGGCTTAGGTCGTGGACTGTCTCCCTCTTCTGTTGAAAAGTGTAACTAGGATCGGTCTTCATACTAACTATGTAATTATGTATTTATTAAAAGAAGAATACAAAGATAATGATATGCTTGTCTCATGCGTTTCATAGAAATTTTTTAGGTCAAAGGACTTCTTCTTGATGTCCTCTAGGTTTTTGTTTTCTAGTCATAAATGTCCTATTAAAGGAGTCATGTATGAAGTGTCTAGTCCATAAAGTATGCTCCAAATCGTGTCACAAAATCCTTGAAAGAACAGCGTTAAACACCTTCCAAGGAAAAACCTATAAGCAGTGAATAAAGTTTCCCTACATACAGTGACGAAGTCGGCCCTCAATCATGTTGAAGGATCAGCCTAAAATTTGGAGTAATTTACACTATATGTAGTAATGTACTGTGGCTCATTTGAACATAGAAATTTTTGGATTTCTCAGAGGTTTTTACAGAGTTTAAAGTGCGGATTTGCGAATAGGAAGAAGTGCAGATTTCAGGACGAAGAGTAGTCTGATATATATTTGTATTAGGACCAAAGTTTGCGGATTAGGGAGACTCTACATGGACAGCTCTGAAGGAAGTTAAATTGCGGAGAGTTATGAAGAGATGACAGTGTAACAAGATCTGAAATAAAAGTGAAATTAAAGGGCAGCATTCAATTATTATAAGTGCGGATATTTTGAAGAAGGGTTTGCTAAATGTCGTGAGGTAAAATTGCATATCAGTATACACCTACAGTTCATGAAGTTGAGACAGTGATATCAAGAAGAGAGCAGTCTGAAAAGTGTAAGAAAGTAAGGAAGGTAAATCTGTGATTTACCTTCCTAACTATAGTTCAAGAAATAAAGTTCCAAGAGTATGAAAAGTAAAGAATATTTTGGTCTCCAATATTTGACTAAGCAATAAGAAGTAAAAATTAGAGACTGAGTTTTCTAGTATTGGTGCAGGATAGTGCAGTTTGGTGCAGAAAAGAAGGATCTTCGTTGGAGGTCAACAAAGAAACAGTGATAAGTTATTGGAGGCATACATAGGTCAAGGGTCCGAGTCTTGGTCATGGTACTTGTCATTTGAAAATCTATAAGAAGAATTTATTGTGGGTTTTCCTCTCCAAGAGGGATAGGTTTTTCCCTGGCTCGAATAGCCTAACTTTGTATCTCTTGTATTTTGGTAATTGACTTGATGAAAGACTAAATAAGATAAGAAGATAAGACATAAGTAAATCAAGTAAGATCACAAGTAATTATCAAGAAGAGAATTTGAATTAATCACCATCCCTCTCAATTCTCAACATGGAATTAGAGCTAAGGTGTTGAACACAAGGACTACTTGACAAGAAGGCACTCGAGGAAGTGAAGATCAAAGTTTGCATTGAAAAGTCTAATCAGATTACCAAGAAGACTCTCAAGCTATCTCATTCAAAGGATCAACTAATTCAAGAAAATAATCTTTGCCATAAAATATTTACATTCAAGACATTGTTGGAAAAAACATCATCTTTTGAAGATATCCTTCATCATCAAGGAAGCTGCAAGTCACCCTACTAGAGTAAGTATCTATGAACTTACTTAAATCTGTCAAGATGACTTACTATAAAAAGAGAAACAAATTGTTTGGGCCATCAAACTTTACTGCTTGGAAGAAGACAACATATTTGAATCTAATTGAAGACGAAGTTATGGACTACATCGAAGGATCTACAATTCAACCCTCAAAATAAGATGCTCCGACTCACGCCAAGTACATGAAGGGAGAAATCAGGGCCCATAGGATTCTCATAGAATCAATTAAGTACTCTCCCATTCCCTATGCATCAAAACTAAAGTCTTCAAAATAAATATATGAGAAACTAGTGGAGCTATTCTCTTTGAGTGCTACAAGAGAAACAATATCTCTGAGACAAGAACTATACAAAATGAAATTGTTAAGAGAAGAAGGAATCACTTCATACTTTATGAGTATTTCTGAAATAATAGACCAACTGCAGGAATTGGGAGATTTAATGTCTGACACTGAGATGAAAACAGTGGTGTTGAATTCTCTACCAGAAGAATGGGGAAACTTCACTTCAAGTTTATACTGGAAGAAAGAAGCCATATCATTCCATGATTTATGGTCTCTATGTAAAACAGAGGAAACAAGATTGAAATCCAAAGCTGATACATGATCAAGTGAAGGGAATCAAGCCTTTGCATCCATATCCAAGAAGAAAGGAAGATTCGAAAATTTTGGTCCTTAGAATAAAAGAAGAAATATGGATAAAGTACGATGCTTTGGATGTAATGAACTTGGGCATTATAAAAGAGATTGTCCTAAATCTGGAAAGGACAAGAGGAAAAAGGAATAAGCCCATGTCACAGATATAAGGGAAGAACCTAATGCAAATAAATCTAAGAAAGCAGAAGTGAGATATCTCTATTATGATTGAGATCATCTTCCTCTTTAAGTGATTTCTGTTGGTTGTAAAATAGTATGATAGGAAGAAATGTATATTAATAGCATCATGATAGAAGCATGGTAGGAGCTCTTGGTGAAACAGCTCCTGGAAAACCTCACTGATAATAATACTGATGAAGGGCAGTCATCAAGATCAAGGGTCATCATGGAAACAAGTGCTAGCATTTTCTAATGGAATTATCTATGAATTCACTAGTTATAAAGAAAGCGAAAAGGTTTCATCAAATAATTCTATGCTACAGAATTCTGGGATTAGGATGTGATGACATATTGATGAAGGAGGTCAATGGAATGAAGTTCCTCATTCTAGTAAAATTTCTACAGGATGAATCAAAGGAAAAAGGTCTGAGGTATATATATTCATATGTTGACACTGGATGTTGTATATTCATATCATATGGTTGCATGTAATGAAATTTAGAAGTATGGTCTCTCACGGTGCACATACAGATGAAATCAACATAATATATCCTCATATGGAATATGAGGTGGATGTATATGGATAAGGAACTGGAAAAGTGGAAGTTCCTGGGAATGAAGATGTGCAGAAAGGAAGAGATCACGAAGATAAACCATGTCAAGAGGCAATTATCATCCAGAAGCCAAGAAGATGTGACTAGAATATCTCCTGGGAGGATATGCAGACTCTGATAGAAGTCTGGTAAAGAAGAATACCCTTGATAAAACATATCATTAGGAGATGTGTCAATTTGAATAGGATGTCGATGCCTACAATAAGATGTCATGGTGAAATATCATCACTGAGGTAAATTTTGTTTAAAATTTAATACGTATATGTTTATCTAGATGAATTTGTGCAGGGCTGACAATCATGTGAAAGGATGTAAGGTCCTTAGAGATGGTTCGAAAGAAAACAACATGGCATAAACGTGGACTAGATAAGGAAGTTTGATGAATCACTTTATGATAGCTGACATGAATCGTGGATGAAAGTGATGGATGATATATGCCCTATGAAGCCAAAGTTTTAAGATTCCTCAATATAAAAATCCATGACATCTGGGGGAGGAGTTCTTCATGAGCAGCTGGGTGTCTCACCATTTTTGCTGCAGGTCCTTGGTTAAGAGGGATCCTAGTGATAAGTTTCTTGCTTGGAATAAACTTGAAGCATGTCCTTCCTAAGTTAAGAGGGAGTGACATATATGATTCTCTAATACATGTGTTATGCACTAGACCAGGACTAACAACTGTAAGTCTTAGTGTAGTTCATGTGGAGAGAATGGATAGATGCATAATTCTGGTCTTCACTTGGGAAGACAGAATGGAGGATTGGGTAATCATCGCACATTCGATACTCTTTGAGAATGTGATAGGGCATTCAAGATAAGAGTAGTTGGGGACCGATACTCTTTGAGGGTTATCTACCCAAGAGAAGAATATTCCAAGAAGGTCATACTTTGGGAACACCTGGGTGGAGTATGTACCTTAGAGAGACAATGACTATGGTGTCTATAATTCATGTGTCTTGCCAACATTGTAGCCCATTGTATCATTGAGAGATGGGGTTGTTAGTCAAGGCCTTGCACTAGGACAATGTTGGTTGATATGATGCTATACATATGTGATTACCAATCCGATTCTTCTGCTTAAAAGTGACAATGTACCTGTATGAATACCTCCCTAGTTAAGAGGGAGTGTTGAAAAGTGTAACTAAGATCGGTCTTCATACTGACTATGTAATTATGTATTTATGAAAAGAAGAAGACAAAGATAATAATATATATTTTTGATATGCTTGTCTCATGGGTTTCATGGGCAAGGTTTTAGGTCAAAGGACTTCTTCTTGATGTCCTCTAGGTTTTTTTTTCTGGTCATAAATTTCCAATTTAAGTAGTCATGTATGAACTGTCTAGTCCATAAATTATGCCCCAAACCGTGTCACAGAAGCCTTGAAATACCAGCATTAAACACCTTCCAAAGAACAACCCATAAGAAGTGAATAAAGTCAGCCTATAAACAGTGATAAATTCGGCCTTCAATCATGTTGAAGGGTCAACCTAAAATTTGGAGTAATGTACACTATATATAGTAATGTATTTCGGCTCATTTGAACACATAAATTTGTGGATTTCTAGAAGGTTTTTACAGAGTTTAAAGTACGGATTTGGGAACAGGAAGAAGTGCAGATTTTAGGAAAAAGAGTAGTTAGATATATATTAGGATTAGGGCCAAAGATTTCAGATTAGGGATACTCTACATGGACAAATCTGAAGGAAGTTAAATTGCAGAGAGTTATGAAGTGATGACAGTGTGACAAGATCTTAAATAAAAGTGAAATTAAAGGGAAGCGTTTAAGTATTATAAGTGCAGATCTTTTGAAGAAGGGTTTGTTGACTGTCCTGAGGTAAAATTGTGAATCAATATACACCTACAGTTCATGAATTTGAGACAGTGATCTCAAGAAGAGAGAAGTATGAAAAGTGTAAGAAAGTGAGGAAGGTAAATATATGATTTACCTTCCTAACTACAATTCAAGAAATAAAGTTCCAAGTGTATGAAAAGTAAATAATATTTTTGTCTCTAATATTTGACTAAGAAATAAGAAGTAAAACTTAGAGACCGAGTTCTCTTGTATTGGTGCAAAACTGTGCAGGTTGGTGCAGAAAAGAAGGATCAACGTTGGAGGTCAACAAAGAAGTAGTGCCAAGGTCTTGGAAGCATACATAGGTCAAGGGCTTGAGTCTTGGTCATGGTACTTGTCATTTTAATTTAAATCTATAAGAAGAATTTCTCGTGGGTTTTCCTCTCCAAGAGGGAGAGGTTTTGCCTTGGATCAAAGAGCCTAACTTTGTGTCTCTTGTATTTTGGTAATTGACTTGATGAAATACAAAATAATTTAAGAAGAGAAGACATAAGTAAATCAAGTAAGATCACAAGTAATTATCAAGAAAAGAATTTGAATTAATCACCAGCCCTCTATATTCTCAACATCTTTGAGGGTTTTAACCACGTCAAATACTATTGTATTGATCTGTGATATGTTTGTGAGTGGTGACCTTTGGTGTTTGATATAAGGAGCTTACCCTGTAAATTCCTACATCGTATCAAAGTTGTTTTGAGGTTCGCATCTGTTGCTGATCCAAATCTGAAGCCGGTTTGACTGCATGCGACTTCTGTTTTCCAGATCTATTGTTTCTGACCACTTTCAGGCCAGGAGAACTACTCTGTTGTGTCTAGAGCCTCTGTTCTAGCGAGGAAACCCTTTCATTTCATGCGAAAATATTTCCAGTTTCCCAAAATATGTCATTATATATATATATATATATATATATATATATATATATATATTTCAGTTATATTTATTTATCTCTCTGTTTTATTTCGGTTTATAGTCATTTTTTCTATTACTGAATCTATACCCTCTTCTCTATGTATGCTCTTTGATTTGCGCTTTGTGCAATATGACAAACCAGAAACATGAAGACGAGAATTTTCTCCTACGTATGCTCTTTCACCGCGACTTTGTGCAATCTCGAGAAATCAGAAATAGTGAGAAAAAGATTTAGTTTTCGGGCGGACTAACCAGAAATCTAACATTCTACCGTAAGGCCTGTATATATATATATATATATATATTGCGTGGTTTTTTTTTGTAGAAAAAAAGTACACACCCCAAAGAGCAAAAAAAAAAACCCCTTCTTCATTCTCAACAATTACTAAATCCTTTTACTAGCTCACTTGGTCTAACATTACTTTACGAGAATAGAGGTCTTGGGCTCAATTCTTATTGTCAAGTTAATTTTTCTAAAAAGATTTTAGTCAAGTTATTTTTTCTAAAAAGTTTTTTGTCAAGTTACTTTTTGAAAAATAGATTTTTGTTAAGTTATTTTTTATAAAAAAAAACTCATGTAACTTATGTTTTAAAGTTATTTTATGTAATAGTGTTTCTCACCCATTATAAAAAGTGAGTCAGTTATAGTTTAAAATCACTTTATCTTTTATTTAAGTTACAATCTACTTGGTCATTAGTTCATAAAGTAACATTGTAAAAGTGACTCGCTTATTTATAAAAGTGGATCACATAAAATAGTTTTTTTCAAAAAACTGAGTTTATTATATTAAGTTTGGAAAGGGGGGAATTTAAAAAAAAATACAAATTCATGATCAAACTTCAACCTATCACATGACTAATCGACATATACTACAACTTTTCTTCAAAAAGGCATAACTGCTTCATCTGGAAGCCATTTTCAGAACCGTATTTTTTTAACCAGCCTAATTTTTTGAGATCTTTCCATTGAAGTAGTTAGTTTCGGCCAGCCTTATTTCCTGGGATATACATTATTAAATGCAGTTGGGTATATACTGCCCACCATTAGATTTAAATTAATTTAAATCTAACGGTGGCTAGTAAATGCCCAGCCGCATTTAATAACATATAGCCAAAGAAATATGTATCGCCATTAGTTTCAACCTTTACAGCTTCATTTTTTAAAAATGAAAAGTACATGCCCGATTATTCTTAACAACACCAATTATTTCCAATGGATATCCTACATGGTAGACTTACTTAGAAGTAAAGGACTTTATAGAATAACCTCATGACTAAAATCTAAACATACTAATGAAGATAAACATGTTAAATGAGAAAATAAAAAAGATTAAGAACAAGGGTTGATAGGAATGTCCATTGTTCAAGATCTTATTTTTCATATCCAAGAAATTGACTCACACGATGAAGCTATGAAAAAGACGAATATTGTTTTTGGCATTCAAAATGAATTCAGAGCCCACCAGCTTGAAAATGATTTTCTTACTTTGGACCCCAATAATTTCTCCTCTATTGAATATTTTTTGTCCAAATTCAAGACCCTTAGATTTCTCTTAGAAGTTTGTAAGGTCAAAAATGAAGATGGTAGTCTTATATATTCCATTCTTTCTAAGCTAGGCCCTACATACTTTGTATTTTTTTCCACCTTCCATTCCACTAGAAAAGCCATCATTTCTCAAGGAACACCCTAAAAGTCCCCCTCTTTTTATGCCTTTTGCGATTATTTGAAAAGAGAACAAGAAAAACCCTTACACCTTAGTCTTATTAATACTGGAAACTCTTCTAAGAAAGCCTTAGCAGCCCAACAGCAACCAAATCCAAATAATCCTAAGAAACAACATCCTAAAAAGAATGGTCCTAAACAAAACAAGGGTCTTAAGCAATCTCAACCGCAAATTGAAAAAAACAACTCAAAAATTTGATAAGGAAAATAAAAACAAAGGGAAGAAGGAAAATAGGCATTGCAAATTTTTTAATCGTGATGACCACGTAGAGTCAACATTTTTAAGAATATGGAAGCCTTGGAAGCAACAAACGAAGAAGCACAACATTCATTTGGAGAGCTCTGCAACTTCATCTTCGGGAATGGAAATTTATGCATGTGGTTGTCAAACATCAATATCTGGTTATGCATTGGATGTATCTTCTTCTTCTCATTCTCATGAGTGGCTCATTGATTCTGGAGCCTCTTACCACATGACCAAAAATAAAGCCATGTTTTCTTCTTTAAATGATTGTAACACCAAAAATATTTATGTTAGTGATGATAGATCTCTTAGTGTGGTAGGGTCTAGAACTATTCATCTAGTTCAGTTTTGGATTCATTACAATGAAGGAGCAGCTCCATTGTTGATTGGTTTCACTCATTTTGATTGGGCTAGTGACTCTGATGATCAAAAATCTACTGTAGGTTGTGTATTCACTTTTGTTTCATGACCTATTAATGACCTATTACATGGTATTTTAGAAACAAAGTGTCATCTCTCTTTCTTCGGCAGAAACAGAGTATCGTAGTGATGTTGAAGCCAGCAAGGAAGCCATATGGCTTTGTCAGATCCTGTGCAAATTTGGTATTCATCAACAACATCCAGCTACATTTTGGTGTGATAATCAGAGTGTCATTCAACTATGCAAAGATCTAGTTCAACATCAACGCATGAAACACATTGAGCTACACATACACTTCATCAGAAAGCTCATTCATGGTCGCATACTTGAAGTGCACTATTGTTCAACCAATTATCAAGTTGCTAATATCTTTACAAAGGCTCTCACAAAAGCGAACTTTACCAAACTTCGATCTATGATTGGAGTTCAGGAAAGTTATCATTAAGAGGGGATAGGCTCTAATGCCTCCTTCCTTCTCCTATTGTGTCACCTTTGTAAATCCTTCAATCCTATCCCAATTTGTTCTTAAGGGGGGATGTTAGGATATTCTGACACATAGGAAATAGTTAAGTATAACCTGGTCTACCGTAAATTTAGGTAAAGTGTGTTTCTTTAGTATGTACTTTTGTAACTTATAATCTGACAGTCACGATATGTAGTGATCCGACGGTTCATTCTCTCCTCGGTATTACCGACAGTTGATCCATGGCTTAGCACCCGATTGGTCCATGATATCTATTTAAAGAGCATGGAGGGTCATTTTTCTAGCGACCGTTTATGAGAGAAGCTTATGTAAATTTTATTTCTTTATATTAATAAATTTCTAGCAGTGGCTATTGTGCAGAATTATGAATTGCAAATAAATCATTCTTCCCTAGATAGGTGCTAATCTAGAACAACAGGTCAAAGACTTTATGACTATCTTTCCTAACTGTAAACAGACACACAGAATGAAATAAGAAGCTTACTTGGGATCCAAGCGCTTCCAAAGTCTCCTTCTGTCGCTTTTGCTATAGCTTCAAATTCCAGTCGGTTGTGCAAAATATTTCCCGGAAGAATGAACACTAAACAGCAAGAGATAACAGTAATACAGATGTCTATTCAATTTATTTAGCTAAATCAATAAAGCATAAACCATATACATCAAATACGAAATCATGATATGGAAAATCAAAGCTTATACAGATGCATATAGGGAAAAATAAGCAGTAATATTTATTAATGATAGAAGGGGAGGTTGCAACCCAGTGATTGATTTAGTGTCACCATCTCCAGTAGCATCCCAGCCTCATCACAATGCAGATATCTCCAGCAATATGTCACTCAAATAAAATCCTCAATTGAAATTCCACCAGCATTTCTCTACTCAAATTCTTCCTTATCAATCACTAAGATCTGTGTTCAATTTATAGAGGAGCTGAAGGTAGTTTTACAATCAATGACTTTCCAATAATAGGCAAGACATGTTCCCAATATTGTAGATGTCAAATGGACACATGGATTTTAATTTTGACACATGTGAACTCTTCTAGAAGGCACTGGCCAAGAGGAGATTCTGGAACAATGAGAATTTCGCTCCCAATGTGACCAACGCACCCATGAATGTCGAGAAGTGCTTTGCAGAGCATCCTTGCATGGGGCTAACTGCATATGCAACGCACTTAGTCCCTTTAGGGGTGGTGTTGATGAGCTCTCACATGATATATTATAAACTTCAAATCTTGGAAACCTTTGCAGATGAAAGTCTTTGAATGATTTGTCTTTTTCTTTGTCTTAGGGCATATAACAACTGAAATGATAGGGAATGATAGACCCTATTCATTGGTCTTGTAGATGATGTCCAGTTAACTAGGTCATTGGGAATGATGCCCAAATTGACCTATAACAGTGGCCACGTTGCCTCAGGACGTGGACTGTTTCCCTCTTCGAGGGTTTTAACCACGTCAAATACTGGTGTACTCATATGTGATCTGTTTGTGAGTGGTGACCTTTGGTGTTTGATCTAAGGAACTTACCCTGTAAATTCCTACATATTCATTTCCCTTTCAAATTATTGAATTGCATAGTGATTCATAGATTTTCTTCCAAGCAACAGTAGTTTATTGCAGGGTATTTTTACAAGTTCATGTGTGGTTTATTTCAAGAGCATCGAGTGATTTATTTTCCAGTTTGTAGATAAGTTTATTTCAAAAAGCATTGAGTGATTTCTTTTCCATTTTTTGAGTGAGTTATTTTCGAAAGCACGAGTGATTTATTTCCAAGCAGTAGTGATTGAGTGATTTACTTTTCGTGTATGAGTAAGTGCTTTTCAGTTCAAGAGTGTTTTTTTTTTAGAGCAATAGTGATTTATTTATTTCTTTATAAGTTTCATTTACATAGAATTTCATTTCAAAAACATAAAAATATAAAAATTATCTTTTCTAGAGTTTGATTTTATCTTCATACACTAGACTTTTAGAAAAAACTAACAAATAAATTAGTTAAGATTTTTTCATAAGATAGAGAAGGTTGCTTCAATATAAAGCATGTTGATTTTTATAACCTAGTTGTAATTTAAATTTATCAATTTCATTAGGAACATAAGAATAAAAACATCCTTAGAATAAATTTCTACAAATTTCATCATCACACCAATAAACTGAATTAAAAGATGCTTCTAGCATATGCAGTGCACTTTCACTTCACAAGTTTAACAACTCCGGCCGATAATTTATGTGAGAAATTTAAGAAAATTAAATTTAGTAAAAAATTTGACGTCGCTGCCGGGGAAGTGTAAATAGGAGCATTTTTCCTTTCTAAAAAAACACACACACATAATAAAAACAGAAAAAAAAATAAAATAAAAAATGATATGTGTAGAGAAAGAGATTCTAGGGGTAGATTTGTAGCTAGAGGAAGAAGCTTATTTCCAACAACACCAATCATCCTATCAAGACCTCGTAGTGCCACACCATCCACCCAAACTTGCATACCATCCTTTGCAGGAAAATATAGACTTCCTGATGTATTGAGATCTGAAATCCAACTTAGAAATTCACCAACTTCATCAACCAAAGCAGTTGTGGAAGAACAAGATATTACATCCCCAACAAAAGGAGTAATCTTCCTAACTACAATTGGGGAATGAATTTGAGCTCAAGAACTAGAAGTCCCTAGTGAATAAGAGGAAGAAGAAATCTATTATAATATACCATTGATAGAGGAACCAGAAGAATTAGAAGAAAAACAAACAAGTCAAACTTTGGAACCTTATATTAGTTTTGAGGAATCTACAATGGTTGGGGAAGGAGAAGGAGAAGTACACAATGTAAATGATGAAAATTTGAGAATTGGAGTAGGTGGACCTAGGTTTGGAGGTGGAGGTGGAGGAAGAGGAAGAGGTGGAGGAAGGGGAAGAGGAAGAGGAGACAGAGGAGAACTAGATCTTGTTGGATTTCCTATCCTCGATGAAGATATTAAAACAACAATGAAAAATATTTCACCATATATCCTTCCTAACTTCCATGGATTAAGAAGTGAGGATCCTAAAACATTTCTTTTTGAATTTGAATTTTTATGTAGATTGTATGACTACTTACTCGATTCTCAGAAATTGAAATTGTTTCCAGCAACTCTTAAGGATGCAACATTAAAATGCTTCATGGGTTTAATAACAAACTCTATTAGAACATGGGAGGAGACAAAAATTGCATTCTTATCAAAATATAAGGATTACTACATGCCTCATAATTGTAAGGATGAAGTTTTTAAAATGATGTAGAGAGAAGATGAAAATCTTGAGGATTTAATTGAAAGATTCAGTTATAATCTTAAGAGGGCTAAAATGGAAAATTTGGATGAAGATACTTTGAAATCTCTCCTATTAAAATCCATTAGAGATGAATGGATATATATCTTTAACATGATGGGAAAAGGGGATATTTCTCAATGATCATTACCATAAATTTTTGAATTATGCATACATCTTTCAAGAGGTAAGTCAAGAGTTGGAAAGAGTTCAAGAGACCCTGTTATCTCTAGAATTAATAAATCTGTAGCTGGAACAATAAGTAGGGATGAAATATGAAATTTTCTTGATGAGTTTAAAATAGACATTTTAGGGAGTCTTAGTGAACAAATATACACCTTAAAATTACAAAACAAGCAAATATTTGAGGGTGATGTCTTATCTATTTTTTGTCCCAAGTGCAGAAAACAAAAAAAAACAAAAAAAAAACATTCTTTGAGAGAATGCCCTCTTGACTTGAAAAGTGTAGAAAATTGTGTTATATGTACAGAAAATCATGATACAAAAAAATGCCCTTCAATATGAGGTCTTAAAGTTGTTTACCAAGAGGAAGTGGTTCCAAATCAGATAGATAATTTTTGTTTTCTTGCTATAATACCATGTCAAGGATCACAAACTCAAGGATTCAACACTCAACCCCCACAAAATAGCTGGACTACACCAATACCATGGCAACCTTGGTCTCAATCTCAACCTTGGATACAAAGATGGAAAAATCCTTGTGTAATATATTATCAATATCACCAATATCCACAACCTTATCCAAACTTTCAACCATAACATTTTCCTCATTCTAGTCTCTTGATCAGTGGTTTTCATTGATGTCAACCCAAGCAACATCAGGGGCTACCCCGATCTTGCATGGGAATTTTGACTTGAAAACTTGCTCTATTCCGAGTCAAGGATATTTTTGATTGTTTCTACTTGTCGATATGTTTCAATTGATATATGGTACACCGTGTAATTCTTCATTGTTTGAGAGATATTTGTGTTTGAAGTTAGTACCTTGGTTAGTGGGATAAAACCCCGTGGGGTTGTAGCATGACACTAATCTTTGGTTGTGGTCATTGAATATTCAATAATTAATAATTTTTTAAACTCCTAAAATCCCTCCAATGTTCACTTGTTGAAGACCCTCTCAACCTAAGCATTTATATAAATTGTGACCCTCATATCCTCTTGATGCAAGGATTTCGCTACTTAAAACGGGTCATCGTGGAATTTTCGCTATAAATTTTTTTCTGCGAAGCTTCAGATGCTGAAAAAAACGCATTTGGGCCAAAATCCTGATGAAGCACGTGTCTGAATTTCAGATATTGGTTTGCTATATTTTCAGAGATATGATCTGAGGAATTTAGGGTTTTTGTAGGCTCCTAAATTTCAAGTCAAACAAGTGACCTTGGGAAAATCGTCATAACTTTCGCTCTGAGAATTGGATTCAAATTTCATAAAAACTGACAGAAAGAGGATGGGTTGTAGTTTTTTGGATATCATTTTCAGGACCAAAGGTTGAAACAATGAAACGTGGCACTTCTTACAAGTTCACTCTACTGAACTAGTCTATAATCAGGTCATCGTAGGAGATTGGGCATAACTATTTCTTGAAGAATCCAATATTGATCAAACTACGAGGTTGGAAATAAGACTCAAAGGGATACTACGGGATGCAATTTCAGACCTTGGATATCTAAAATTACATAGATATAGCAAATTAAATATCGATTTTCTAGAAGGAAAGAAAAAATATGCATTCAAGGATCACTGTATTAAGGACAACACATCAACAGTCAAGGGTAAGTATGCTACAACAAGGTATGTATGATTAGCGTTTGAATTTTACTTTGAATATCATCTCTGACATGTGTTTTTGTAGGACAATGTAAGTATTTTGTATGTATGTTTGATTGTGTTTTGTTCATAAATGTTGAACGTATTTACAATTGAATTTTCAATATTTCTCTCACATATGGTTCGCAGGATAGTGTAAGTATCTTTTTTGTATATCGGTTTGGGTATTGTACATTAATGCATGTGTAGGAAGGAGGACACAATAGGACAACTCAGATACATACTAAAATGACAATGCAACACCAAAGTGCCATTACTTGAAGCAAGCACAAAAATACCTCAGCAGCTGCTAGTGTTCAAAGAAGCTGTGTTAAGTCAACTATCAGGTCGTGTCAAAAGTTAGTATTGTAAAATCATCATTGTAAAATTTTAAAAGAGTCATTATCGTAAAAGAGTTAATCTTCCTAGAGTTGGAGAGGCATTGTTGGGAGGTACAAGTGTCATTGTTGGATAATGTTATGGTTGGGTTGCAATTCATAGTGTGATTGGGTGATTGGTCTAGTTCAAGAAAATCATTGTGAATCATATTGTATCATGGATCATTGTCCCTGGTACGAGATTCCACACTTTTGTCTTATTTCTGATCATTACAGAGTGGCATGGAGGTGCTATTTTGGTGCATGAAGTCACCTACAAGTTGGTACCTGTGAACACTTCAGGGTGGTAGGTTGGTCTAGGATGTCAGGGCATCCATTCAGTTGACTATTGAAGAAACCAGGGCGTTGGGGCATCCTTCCAGTGGGAGCTGGAGAAGAATTATTTTCTAAAATTATAGTAAGTTGTACCTTTCATTTCAGTTGGGGCTGAATATTAAAGTATTTATTAGAAAAGCGTTTGGTGGTTTTTGACCTGGAGGGGGTTTTCCACCTAAAATTCATGTGCCTATTGTTTTCTATTTTTTACTTTTGTTACTGGATAAACATCAAGAATAATTGAAGATTAACTAATTCTCTGAAAGTATTTAAAAGTGCTAATTGATAATAAATATTGATTTAACCCCCCTTCTCAATATTTCCAACATAGTCAACTACCTCAAACTTAGTTTCAAAATAAAAATCCACAACTTTCATTACCATTTCCACAATGACCAAATCAGTTGCCTGCCCAACCACTTCCAAACCCAAATAATAAAAATTCACAACCTGTTTACAACATGGAGGGACACAATTTCCAGATTTACATGATAACTCCATTAGATCTTAACAATGTTCAACTTAGATCTAGTACATTACTGGAAAATAAGTCACCATCTGTTGTTATTCAAGAAAAAACAAAGGATGATAATTCTGAAGAAGAGATACCTCTTCATCAAAATGAAAATTCTCAAAAGAAAGATGATCAATATGAAGAAGAGATATCTCTTCATAAAAAAGAAAATCTCCAAAAACAAGCCACTCCTACACATAATACTCTAATAAAATCAACTCCCATTATGTAACAACCATTAGTATCTGTCTCAAAACCAACTTTCCCTGAAAGACTGCAAATTGATAAAGGGGTAGAAAAACAAATCATGATGCCTAATTATGATATGTTAGATGAGCTGAAGAATGTTTGTATAAATATTCCTTTGCTACAAGCTATCAAATAAATTCCAATTCTTGCAAAGACAATTAGAGAATTAGGTATTAAAAAACTAGGAAGAAAAATAAAAAGAAGCCAACATAATTCAGTTAGTTGGAAAAAGTGCAAATATCATGACAGGAAAAACAAAAATTCAAAAATATTTGGATCCAAGAAGTCCCATTGTGAAAACACACATCAATAGTATTGAAATACCAAACACACTAATCGACTTAGGAGCAACTATAAACATCACGAGTAACAAACTATGGATCAACTAAAACTTCCTAATCTCCAATATACACCAATATTGTTACAACTAGAAAATAGATCTATAATTCACTACAAGGAAAATACCCTCTAGCGGAGGTTATAAAGGAGGTTTTAGTGTTATAAAATTGGCCAAAATTGACAAAAAAACATTTTCTGCAACATCCGTTTTTGGTAACGGAGGTTTTGGCGGAGCTTTTAATGGAATTTCAACACAACTAAAAAAAATGGGCGGCTGGAGGTTATTATGGATGTTTTTTTCATCGATGTGCTACTAAGGTGTCAACGCACCGTTGTGTGTCATCTAGAGGGCCGGCTCGGGGCGGTAGAAGGTGTATGCACAGGGTTGTAACGGTCTAAAATCGCACTGGGCGCACTGTAGGTGATACAACGCACGGGGCCATTCTAATTGGTATCGAGATTTATGCGGTGCCCATAGGTCATATCAATGCACCGATACATAGTCTTATAGAAATGTACCGATTTTTCTAATTCGTATTGGTATTTGTGCAGTGCCCATAGGTTGTACAAACGTACCGATGCGTAGTCTCACACAAACGCACCGGTGCGCAGTATCGCACAAACACACCAAGATTTATAATTGGTATTGGTATTTGTGCGGTGCCCATAGGTCGTATAAATGCACCTGTGCGCTGTGTCATACAAATGCACAGGTGTACAGTAACTAACACGCACCGGTGTTCATTTTGTATTTTTTAGAAACATCGACCTATGACAGTGCAATTATTGTGATTATTTAAAATTCATTTTTCATCAAAAGTCAACACATCTTATAACAGTATTCATATTAATTAAATTTTTATTAATTCATTTAAATGTGATGTTTGGATTAATTTGTTATATCATATCATAATTATTGTGATTTTTTAAAATTAATTCTTTATCAAAAGACGACACATATCTTATAATAAAATTCATATCAATGCAATTTTTATTAGTGCATTTGAATGTGATGTTTGGATTAATTTGTTATATCATATCATGAGATTTCACATCTCTTCATTATAATATTTAATCATCCATAAATTTAATCAGTGGTGTTACATTTCACAGTGATAATGGAGAATGCAATAGAATAAATTAAAACATACAAAATGGGATAGTTATTGGTATCCCTTTGTCTTTCAATTGGGACACTGTGTCCATTACATTAAACAAAATGTCTGATTTCACAGACAAATATTTCAAAAAATACAACGCCTTGCTTTGATATCCAAACATAATGATCATCATTCTTCGCTTGAACTGTTGTTACTGCTCGAGCTACTTCCATGACTTGGGGTTATTTTCAGGAATGTTTTGTTCACGGTGTTGATTATTTTCTTCTTCTTCACCTTCCATCTACAAACATAAAAATAAATTGTAATGAGTGTATATACATTGGTGAGAATAATGAAAATTGCAATATTAAATAATATACATAAATGTAAATTGAAAAGAAATGACGTACCATAGCAACAAATGACTCATGAACTATACACATTCTTTTAAAACCATGTAGTATGTCATCTTTCAATATTTCATCTGTTGGCACAGTTCCATACTTTGTTTCCTCCAAGTTTTATACCCCATAACAAATCATATATTTAATATAAAAAAATTTTTTGTTCTATTAATTATAGACGGAGCTAAGTAAAACAAGATCGATAGATGCTTACAAATTCCACAATTAATTTTCAATATGCCAACATATACTCACAACCCATATTTAACCCAATATCAATCAATTCATCTGATGGTTCTTCTTTGTATGTTAGCACCTATTTGAATACATTCCAGTTGTAAAAAAACTTAAGATATACAAAAATGAAATCTAGTTAACTGAAGTTACAATTACTCACAAACTTAGATATCAACCCTTTTCTTCCTTGTCATCCTGTTTTATGTGTTGAATGGGTTCCATTTTATTTTCTTTTTTGCAAGAAAATACTTGAAAATTAATATTTAATGCTAAATTGTTTATTTATTGTACCTAATGATCGAAAAATTCAATGATTACATATTACATTTGAAGTACGTTGTTGTTGAGATGTCTCCTCCTGCAATGCAATTTTGTCCATTTCTTTGACCATCTCCTTGTACACCTTTTTGGACATTCCTACTTGCATATTTCTGCTATCATCTCGTTCATCTTTTGAGATTTTCATAATCTTCCTGAAAATGTAACATGACAATAAACTATTTAATTTTTATATTGATATATGAAAAGTAAATATAACAAAAGTGATATTTATAAATAATTCTAGAAAAATATTTAAAGGAATATTACTTTTTCATTCCTTCTTTTTTGTTGTTGTATGTTTTTGCTATTAAAAGTCTGACATGTCTCATTGACCAATTCTTTGGAAACTCTTCCTATAGTTTAGATAAAATTTGGTTCTTGGAATCATTGGATTTATTTTTGTATTGCAAGTGGAAAGAACGTGTATACATTCGTTCCACTAGATCCCTCAAACATTTGTAAAAAAAATTCTCCCTTTAATTAACCTCCAACACCACTCCAAATGAGCTAAGGAGAAATTCATTTTCATTTGCATGTTCTATTTTTTTTATTTTCTTAGAACAACATTCCTTTTCTGAGTTGTTGGTCCCTGTAGAACATTAAGCATACATGAATTAATATATTGGTTGAGACATATTATTTAATAATTTTAAGTATATTATTAATGAAATTTTAAAAAAGAAACTCATATTGGATCAATAGTATTTTTTCAATTACATGATTCATGCTTTTGCAATTTTTTCATCAAGAATTTACGCTCTTCTGGTCCTAGATCAGAAATAATCTTATCGAGCTTTGTCATTTTGTGGCTCTGCATGATACACAATAAACAATACATATTAGTTAAACTTACATATAGTTCAAAAATAATATTTTTTGTAAAGAATTTATAAATAACTTGCCTTTTTTCTTTTCTTGATGTGTTATCAGTAATTTTGTTACTTGATCTCTTGTCAGCCATTTCCTTATCAATATGAAACTTGTACCAGATCATTCATTATAATATTTTATAAATAAATTATCAACTTTTCATGTAAAACAAAAAATATCAAGAAACTGGTGCGCTTTTCATGGTGTACGCACCAATGTCGGTGCGTCGTGTTCTTATAAACGCACTGCCAAAACAGTATAAAACACCGTACGGTTCTCTATGGCAACAAGGAGCACTAGTGCATTACATGTTAACCACCACACCGATTAAAACAAACAAAATAATAAAAATCGTAGTGTTAGTTTTTGTAGCATATGGTGTCGTGGAGGGGGCAGTGTGACCTATTCTTGTAAACGCCCCGCACAAAAAATGGACCACCGTATGGTGCTCTCTATCAACTAAGAGACCTGATGCGTTATATGTTACATGGTGCACCAATTAACACAAAATAAAAAATTATTTTTTCCAAACAGTATGTGAGCAGTGCGCTATAATGAAATAGCACACCGGTGCACTATTCACATATGGCGCACAGATTAAAAAAAATTGTTTTTAATTTTTTTATCAAACAATATGCGCATGGTGCGCTGGGATAAGCCAGCACATCGGTGCGCTAGGTTACGCAGGGCGCACTAATTAAAAAAATTATGTTTTTTAAAAATTCACGCAAGGGCCGACATGGATTGGGATCCGACTATGCAAGTCGTCACATGGGTTGGATGTCATAGGCCTATATATTTAGCAACAAAAACCCTATAAATCTAAAATGAAAAGCCCTAATTCTGAAATCACAGAAACAGGAAGAAGCAAGGGCAGAAACAAAAAGAATGAAGGGTTAAGGGTAAAAATCGATTTATTTATTTTTTGAAAATGAACAACAAATATAATTTTTTTACTTACTACGTAAAAAATACTGCAGAAAATGTAAAAAATAAAATAAAATTTAATCATGAGATCGTTTGAAATTCTATGCTACAGGGTTTGAATCACCAGAGGTTTGGAATTCTGATTTTCTGAATAGTTCTATTCGAAAATATTTTGTTGCTCCATAGTGCTCTCGTGCTCTCTTGCTCCAGGTATGTCTCGTGCAAATATTTGGCTGATTTTTTTTGCAAAAATAGGGAAATAATGAAAATTGTTTAGTATTTAAATAATTGTTTTATGAAATTAGATTTTTGAAAATATTTTGCTGCCCATTTTTCAATTTACCACTTTTTGTTTCACTTTAAAAAAATAAAGTTGCATTTTTTTTATTTGCGGATTTCCGTCATTGGTGCGTCAATTAATAACACTGCATTGGTGCGTTAGTTAATAACACGACACCGATGCGTAGTAACTAAAACAACACCGGTGCGGTTATCTGTACATAAGCAACAATAACAATAAGTCCATTTTTAAGGCACCGAAATTAATTTTAGGTGTGTGCACTAAAATATATTGTTGATTTTGCTCAAATGCAGGGAGAAAATATCATAATTATATCGAATGGAAAATTCTTCAAAATCCAGCTCGTTCCATAATATTTCTCGAAGTCCATCGCGGAGTTCTCCCTATCCATCTCGAGACGTAATATTTACTTCATATTTTATTTATATTTTCATTATCTAATTCAATTTATGTTTTTTTTCCATGTCAATCAACTTAATAAAATTTATAATGTATACAAATGTGCAGGTTCATACAGATTTAGAATCGAGTTCAGATGCACAAAATAATCAAATAGCTCCAAAACATTGGAAGCTCTTATCAGGAGCACCATACCACAAGGTGCATTTGGTAGATGAAAATGGACAGTCTCTTCACCCTGCCAATTGTAACAATATTGCATCTTCTAGCCACAATCACAAGATAATGATGGTAATAATAAGTTTTTGGTATATTAATATAATTATTTCAACGGCAAACCAATTAATCATGCATTGTCAACGTTCTTACTAATTGATATCATAAATTCTGTACTAATCATGTTCAAATATATTTTTTGAAATTATTAGGATTCTGGTGATGATGAGTGACTTACCTACTATCTTTCGTTGCACCCCATGACAATGTCAAATTGAGAGAAGGCTAAATTAAGAGAAAAAATCAGAGATGAACGATACCAAGAATGATCGAATCAACCACCGATTCAATTCCCGCTACGTCCAGATTCACCAATTAGGAATTACTACAACAATAGTAGTTCTTCACAAGCTGGCAATAGAGGCAATCAAATAGAGGTTGGTATGGATGAATACTTAAGGGATACGACTGTGATGGAGACAATGTTGTTAGATGCATTCAAAAACAATGATCAGCTAGGGGATGATGCTCATATCGCTGACTCCTTTTTCAAAAGCCTTAAATTTGATTCCACTGCCCCTCTCTTTGGACCTGGTGGTCAGTCAAAGTCTACCCAGTTGGGGACAACGATTTTATTGTACAACTTGAAAGCAAATTTTGGCTTGTTGAACGCATGTTTCTCGAAAATTTTGAGGTAAGTTACCATAAAGTCCTCCCTTATATAAATTTGAGAAATATAATCAGTACACAATGAACATTACAAATGGTCAATTTTATGAACGCTAATAATTATATCGGAATTAATGTACATTTAATATTTTCCATGATCACCAACTACAGGTTATTCAAAGATAAGGTTCTTCCGAGTGATAATGTCTTGCCCGGTTGCTGTGAAGAGGCAAAGAAATTGTTGAAAATGTTGGGTGTTGAGTACATATCATATCATGCATGCCCAAATGATTGCATTCTATATAGAGGAGAATATGCAGACAAAGAGATATGTCCAAAATGTGGGCATGACAGGTATGATAAATCAAAAAAGAAGGGTAAATCATGTGGTCCTCCTTTTAATATATTGAGGCACATGCCTATAATCCCAAGGATTCAAAGGCTCTTTCGTTGCAAAGAATTAGCTATGTTGCAAGGATGACATGCCTCACACATAAGTGAGTTGGGATTTATGTGAATCCCAACTAATTCAATAGCCAAGAAGCATATAGAGGATACATGGCCCGAAAAATTCAAGGATGAAGTACGAAGTCTACAAATATTCATAGTTATGGATGGCGTCAACCCATATTCTCTCCAAAACACCAACTATTCTATTTGGCCTGTAGTATTGATCAATAACAATATCCCCCCATGGTTGTCCGTGAAGAATGAACATCTTATGTTGGCTCTCATAGTCCCTGGTAGAAGGCAAGTGAAGAATATGGATGTCTACTTACAACCACTGGTAGATGAATTGAAGGAATTATGGGATGGGATAAATGTATATGATGTATCAATACCCATCGCAACATAGAGGAGTTTTATGTTGTATGGCATATGTGCTTACACGACACATGATTATCGAGGCTTAGGAGTTTTTGATGGTAAATTACATGTTTATTGATTTGCTTATATACATAACAATATTCTTTCGCATATTATTTATTTAATTTTTTGTAATTGTTTTGATCTTCATGATATTCTTTAACGTGCCATGCATATAAATTGTATACAATAATCTTGTAGATCTTGTAATAAAAGGGTATTTTGGATGTAAATTTTGTGGACCTTCTCTGAAAGCTAGATGGTCCAAGGACCTACGAAAGCCAGTGTATGATTGCTCCAGGGTATTCCTCCCAGAAGAACACCCTTACAGAAGAGCAGCATCCGCTTTCAATGGTAAACGAGAGAGAACCCAAAGGCCTCAAATAATGACACCAGCTGAATGGCTTAGAGCATATGAGAGAGAGAAAGAGAAGGAGTTCATAGAAATGTTCAATTCAAATTGGGATCCTATTTTCGATGATCCAGAATTCTTCGACACCTATGTTGAGAAATTTCCCATTGGGATGAAAAGGAAATATATATTTTATAACCTCCCATATTGGGAGCATCTTAATATTACCCACTTATTATATCCCATGCATATATTTAAAAATGTTTCATATTCTTTATTGAGGCACATATCATCGAAACAAAGTGACACATTGGCTATTAGGAAAGATCTTATTACTTCAAAAACTAAAAAGAAAGATTGGCCAATATGATTAGAAAGTACAGGATCAGAGGCAGGCACTGGTCCCTCTAGTTCATGGTATTTCAAAGAAGTTGATGTCCCATGCATTTTAAAAAAAGATGATCTTTCTTTGGAAAAGGAAGTTATAATGGGTGTGAGGGTTCCATCTTCACATGGGTCTTCACTACAGCGTTGCTTCACCGTGGATGACCATTTGTCGGGGTTGAAATTGCATGACCATTTGAATCTTCTAAGAGTACGTATAATGTCAAAAGCATGATTTTATTATTTGTTATATTAATAAATTTTATCCCATGCGTGGATCATAAAACATAAATAATTTTGTATATTATTGCACGTGTTTATAACTTTGCAGTGTCATTATCCTTTGTTCGTGTGTGGGTGTGTGAAACATGAATTCCCTCAAGACCTAGGACGTGCCATATCTAAATTATATGCATTTGTATGTTGGATCACGTCAAAAGAGATTCATGTGGCTAACATTCCATGGTGGCGTCAAGAGATAGTTGAGATTGTTTGTATGTTTGAGAAGGAACTATCGAAGAGTTTCATGGACTTGCAGGTTCATCTTCTAATCAACCTAGTAGATGAGGTTGAATTATTTGGGGTGGTTTCTTCTCGTTGGATGTTCTTCTTAGAGAGGTACATGAAGAAATTGAAAGGTTTTGTTCAACAAAGGGAAAAACCTGATGGGTCTATGGCAGAGGGGTACATATCGTATCAGTATTTCTATTATGCCAGTGAGTACATCAACCAGATCGACAACAGACCAGGTGCGGTGATTTGGGACGATGAAAGGGATGAAGATAAAAGAGAAGGGGAGTTTCTCCAAATGAATGGAAAAAAGTGCTTGATAAAGAGTAAGCGACTTATAATTTTTCAAATTTACACAGAAATATTCATGTTGAACTTCGATATAATGTATATTTTGATCTCTATGTACTATATAATGTCGGTTTGATTTCATCAACGAATGCAGAAATTTAAGTAATCAATAAATTCGTTCTTTACAATTTTGAAGCGACACAACCGTGGGTCGCATTGTACGAACAAAAGAGGATGAAATGGGATAGTGACATGAAAGAATTCAGACGGTTGAACGGTAGAAGTGTGCCTTGTCCCGATCATTTAAAAGAAAATATGCCAAAAATATGCCCCAACAATTGGGTTGCTGACCAAGTTAGAAAGAAATATAGTGCAACTGGTCGTTACCCGCGTGCTGAAAAGGATGCGCTAAACGTAGGGATTGGGTGCAACAACTCAGTAATAATCTATTTAATTTATATGTACATTTGAAACTTAATAATGCACCTTTAAAATGTAATTACATCTATATTTCATATTTTAATTGTTGGGTTATTATAAGACACATGACACTATGATTTTTTAACGTTTTTATTGGTGCATTTGTTCCCATCTATGTGGGCATATGGACACCATTTTCGCACAGAAAATGCCAATGATGGACACATCACACAAGGCTGTGGAGTGGAAGTTGAGTTTGATCAATCTAGTCGATCTAGCCACCGTGATCAAAACCTAGTACGAGGGACATTAGGTTATGTGGGAAAGATACAAGAGATCATTGAAGTGGATTTCTCTTCTTTCCAATGCGTTATTTTTAGGTGCAAGTGGTGGGACACCTTTGATCGGAATAATGTAAAGGAAGATCATGAAAGTAGGCTAACATGTATCAACTCTAGAAAGATGTGGGATGAAGCTAAGGAGTAGTATGATTTCCCCAAACACTGCAACCAAGTGTTTTTAAACCAGATGTGTTGGATAGGGATTAGTGGTTCGTATTGAGACATGACCCTAGATCAAAACATGTTTTTGAGAATAATAGTGTTATCATGCCATGCGAGCTGGAAGATAATGAGGGTGATCATGAGAACCGAGAGTGATATGGTACATGTGTTATTTCATCAATATTTATACTTTTTAAGATGGGTTTTTATAAAGAAGAAGACTTAACTACCTTATAACTTATAAGACTCTTTTTTTCGAAACATTATAATATGTATTTTGAATTAATTAGTAATTTGAATTGTCTTAATGTTAAAATTAATATTTCACTTGATAATTTGCAATTACGTTGATCTCAAAAAGAATGGCGTACTGTATAAAGTTTTTTTTTTTTTTGTATGTAAGATCATAATAAAATAATGATTATTCTAAAGTACATGAATTTATTTGCATTATTTTCTAAACTTTATTATGTTACAAAAAATCATATTATTCTAGATTTATTATTTTACAATTATTTAAAATTTTACAAATTTAAAAATTTAAAATTTTTAATAAAATCGTTTCACATTAATACAATTAAAATTTTCACATTAATACAATTAAAATTTTACAAACATTTTACATACAATTACAATTACAATTACAATTTTACAAATTCACATACAATTACAACTAAAATTACAATTACAACCATTTCACAGTAATACAATTTAAATTTTACAAATATTTTACATACAATTAGAATTAGAATTAGAAATAGAATTACAATTACAATTTTACAATTTCATGTACAATTACAATTACAATTTTAGAATTTTACATAAAATTTACAATTACAATTACAATTTTACATATATACCATTACAATTACAGTTTTAGAATTTTACATACAATTACATTTTTAGAATTACAATTTTACAATTTTACATATATACAATTACAATTACAATCATTTCACAATAAATTAAATATTACAATTACAATTACAATTTTACAAATATTTTACATACAATTACAATTAAAATTTTACAAATATTTTACATACAATTACAATTACAAATACAATTACAATTTTAGAATTTTACATACAATTAGAATTACAATTACAATTTTACAATTTGTCATATATACAATTACAATTACAATAATTCACAATAAATTAAATATTACAATTACAATTAAAATTTTACAAATATTTTATATACAATTACAATTAAAATTAAAATTACAAATACAAATACAATTTTACAATTTTGCATACAATTAAAATTAAAATTTCAATTACAATCACGACATAATATTTAATAAATATCATGATCATTTAATATTAAATTAAATAAACATCACGATCATGATAACCATCGTACAAACATCATATTCGACTAAAAAACACATTCAAATTCGCTAATATCATCTAATCATTGTGATCATGATCATCTAACAAAACAAAATTAACATTGTATAACATCATCACAACACAAACATCAAATATACATCTCATGTCAAATAACTGTTATCACGTAAACATTTATCTACAAGCTGCACATTAAATGAACATATATAACATGACCTAACAATATACACATCATGATGATCACCAACATGTAAATTAAGTACAACTGAAACATGAACATAAAATACATGGACCATATATATATTATATATAACTGTATAATGTCAAAAATATACAACTGTAATATAAATTGCAAATATCAGTTGGTGGTACATCATCAATAGTAGTACTAGTCGAGGTCTGCTCAGCAAATGGTGCAGCCTCGACAAGCTCAGATACATGCCAATCATCACGTGTTTGCTGATCTGGTACTGGTGCCTTATGCTGATCAGGATCAACTGTCGGCTGCTCATTGTGATGACTCGACATGGTCGATGGTCCAGCCTGCTCATGATGATGAGTACTGTTGGATGTTGCAGGCTGCTGACTCGACGTGGCCAACGGTCCAGCCTGCTCTCCATCATGACTGTTGGTCGATGATGCACACTGCTCATTTGGTGCGGCATGAGGTGAACGATGATCATTCCCTGGATCATGATCATCAGATGATGCATTGCTGCTCGCGGACTGTCGACATGTTGTGTCTCGACCACGCCTATAACATCGAAGGGCCCTCCTCAACCGCATAACTAAGCTCGTAGCTCCAACGACATGCCACATCAGGCTGAACATGTCACGCGACATGCCTCTCCACATCTGTACCAGCCTAGCATCAGCCTGTATATATCTCATAGTGGCGGGCCTGACTCCTGCCTCCACAAAAAATGCACAGAGTTGGTCGCCCGACTACATCCTCAATCTACTGTCAAGCCCGGCTAGAAAAATGTGGTACCGAAGCACCATGAGGATCGGGTCTGTCTGCACCGGCCTCATGATCCTCGACATCTGCCATATCTTGAGCGTCATCAGGATCCACACCTGGATTGTTTGGTGGCATTTAAATCTCATCGCCATCAAATGATCCAATGTCTACAAAATATATAGAAGTATACAACAATAATTAGACAATTTCATTAAACAGTTTAATAAAAACAAGTTAAAGAACATGCTAAAATAAATTTAAATAAAACAGTAATATTACCTCTATCATCTAGCGGCTCATCATCTGTGAAGAGGATGTTGGCACACCCTTGCCAATCCAAACCAGCATAAGGACATGGGACCATAACAAAGGGATGCTCATCAACACTAGCTAGCAACTCCAGTGCATCATGTGATATCCTCACGGAAAACTCAGACTCATCCCTCTTGGGCATCATCGGTCCCCACATGTGCATCCGTACATGTAGCATCGGCCTACGAGGTTGCTGAACAAAAGTAGGCCTCGTCTTTGGAAACCTCTCAAAAAATAAACAAAATAGCTCTGAAGCAAAAGGGAATTTCATCCTCCCTTGTGCGTGAGCACGAAATCTATCTAAAGTTGTACAGAACTGTCGCAAAAAAATGGCAGACCACCTCACAAGTCGTGGCTCCTGTACTAAAGAATCAACATAAAATAGAAGCGAGCAACTAATATGTTGCCCTTCACTGGTGTTGTGTGAAATGGTCGAAATCAGTAGTGAGAGGTACCTCACCTCCTCTCTACCAAATGAAGCAATACATAACTGACCTCTGAAGAATTGAAATTCTGAAGGAGACTGTATATCCGCGCTAATGTATCTCTGGGAGTACACCAACTGAATCCCTACTGCATAGCCAACTGGGACCTCTAGGAACGAGGGAAAATCCACCCCTCTCCTCGATAGGCCAGTAATGAAATAGATGTCCTCCTCAGTAGGCACGTACCACTGGTTAGGACCAACCCGGAAAGCCTATAGGTGGGCATTCCACCTGCGGATAAGATGTCGCAAAAACACACCATGGCCCTTTAGGGATGTAGCCTTGTTGTGAAACCAGCTCCAAAAATAGAAGAAAAGAGATATCAACGCCTTAGAAATAAGTCACTTCGAGGGGGAAACCTCCAATACATTACATGAATGAACAATTCTTGGATGATACAAATTACAAAACCTCCTTTCTATATATAGGAGTCCATGGGGCCACAATGTAATCCTAGCTGACCTAACAATAATAATTTAAGGGCACAATAATAAAAATGGTACAATAATAACAATAAGGGTGTTACACTAACAACAATAAGGGACTATACTAGTAATATAGGGACCTAACATGCCCCTCTCCTTCACAAAAGTGTTTTCCTCAACACTTGAGTAGCTCTGGGTGCTTCTATATAAAATTCTCATCCTCCCATGTAGAATCTTCAGTGGGTAAGTTCTTCCACTTGATGAGATACTCTGAAATTGATCGATTCCGTAGTTGTCGAGTTCTTGTTTCCGTGACCGCTTCCGGTTCCAATATGATTTTTCCTTCCTCATCAAGTTCTGGCAATATTGTTTGAACCGGAATATTTTCACCTATAACCTTCTTTAAGCATGAAACATGGAAAACTAGATGTACTCGCGAAGAAGCAGGAAGCTCCAATTTGTATGCCATAGTACCAATCTTTTGCAACACCTTGTAAGGACCATAGTACTTTGGCGATAATTTATTATCCTTCTTAGCTTGCTTGAGGGACATTTGTTTGTATGGTTGTAGCCGTAAAATTACCCAGTCTCCTACATCAAAACTTCTCTCGCTGCGATGTTGATCTGCCTGTTGTTTCATTCGATTTTGTGCCAAATTCAGGTTATCCTTTAAGAGTTGGAGAACTTCTTGTTGATGCTCGATGTGATCTTCCACTGCTTGAACCTTCAAATTTTCTCCTAAAGATGATGTGATGGACGGTGGATGATATCCATAAAGTGCCATAAATGGGGTCATTTTTGCTGCAGTATGGAAGGAAGTGTTATACCACCATTCAGTGAGAGGTAACCACTTGACCCATTGTGTTTGTTTATCAGGTACAAAATAACGAAGATATCCTTCCAAACATTTATTTACTATCTTAATTTGACCATCAGATTGAGGATGATAAGATGAGCTACGAGCTAATTGAGTACTCAAACAAGAAAATAACTCCGTCCAAAAATTTCTAGTAAAAATGGGATCTCTGTCGCTCACAATAACCTTTGGGTTTCCATGTAGCTTTTGAATTGTTTCCATAAATGTAGTAGCAACTATACTAGCTTTAAATGGATGAGATGATGCACAAAAGTGTGCATACTTGGTAAGTCTATCAACTACCACCATGATGACACTCTTTCCTTTAGACTTAGGTAAACTTGTGATAAAATCCATTGAAATCTCCTCCCAACGTTGACTTGGAATGGATAAAGGTTGTAGAAGTCCTGGGGTCTTAATTGTTTCCACTTTATTCTGCTGGCAAACCAAACATTCCGCCACAAACTTTTGAATATCGGATTTAAGGCCATCCCAAAAAAATTCTTTCTTCACCCTGTGGTAAGTTTTTAAAAATCTTGAGTGTCCTCCTAAAGGAGAAGTGTGCAATTCCAGAAGAATATTTTGTTTTAGTTGGGAATTCTTACAAAGATATAAGCAATCTTTGTACCATAAGGAATCATTTTTCCAACTAAATGTATCGGATGTACTAGGATCTTGTTGCAACTTTTGAATGAGTGTCCATACATCTTTGTCCTTCTTCCATTCATCTCTTGCTTCAGTTATCCAATCTGGTTGGATAATAGAAATGGCACAAAGCAATGCTTCCACCTCTTCATTCTTTCTTGAGAGTGCATCTGCAACAACATTAAGCTTTCCTTTTTTGTAGATTATTTCAAAGTCATAACCAAACATCTTTGTGACCCATTTTTGTTGCTCTTCTGATGATAGTCTTTGTTCCAAAAAGTGTTTAAGACTATCATGATCGGTTTTTACCTTGAAGTGTCTTCCCATTAGGTAAGTTCGCCATTTCTTTAGTGCATGCATTATTTCTAACATTTCCTTCTCATAAATAGGTTTCTGTAAATACTTTCCTTTGATTGGACGACTTTCAAAAGCAATGGGTCTTCCTTCCTGCATTAAAACTGCACCAATTCCATTTCTTGAGGCATCACATTCTACAATAAAGGTTTTTGTGAAGTCTGGTGTAGCTAAGACCGGTGCTAGGCACATTGCCTCTTTAAGACGTTCAAAGGCCTTAGTTGCTTCAGGAGTCCATGAAAATGCATCTTTCTTCAATAATGTTGTTAGAGGTGCTGCTATTCTCCCATAATTTTTAACAAACTTGCAATAATACCCTGTTAACCCGAGAAATCCTCGCAACTGCTTTATGGTTGTGGGGACTTTCCATTCCTTAATGGCTTTAATTTTGTTAGGGTCTACCTTAACACCCTCATGAGATACAATATGACCCAGATATTCCACCTCTTGTACTCCAAAGAAACATTTGGATGCCTTTGCATATAATTGTTTCTCGTGCAATAGTTTGAGCACCCTGTCAACATGTTGAACATGATCCTTCCAAGACCTGTTGTAGATTAGTATATCATCAAAAAAATACTAGAACAAATTTTCTAAGGAAGGGTTTGAAAATGGAATTCATCAACCCTTGAAATGTAGAAGGTGCATTGGTAAGGCCAAAAGGCATGACCAAAAATTCATAATGACCCTCATGATTTCGAAATGTTGTTTTCGGAATATCTTCAGTATTCATTCTAATTTGATGATATCCTGAACGAAGATCCAACTTGGTAAAATAAATTGCTCCATGTAATTCATCCAATAATTCATCAATCACAGGAATGGGAAATTTATCTTTAATGGTGAGCTTATTGAGCTCCCTATAATCCTAACACATGCACCATGATCCATCCTTCTTGTGTACCAATACTACAGGAGCAGAGAAAGAACTTTGACTAGGTTGAATTATACCCGCCTCTAACATTTCTGCAATCATACGTTCAATTTCGCTCTTTTGGAAGTAAGGATATCTATAAGGCTCGATGTTTGGAGGAACACTTCCTGGAATCAAATGAATAGCATGATCATGATCACGAATAGGTGGGAGTCCTTTGGGAGTTTCAAACACCTTGGAATGATTTTCCAAGACTTGTTGGAGATCTGCAGAAATAGATGATTTTGATGTTGGAACTTCGAGTGAGCATAATTGTGCAATTACGCCTCGTTGTTCTTTCTTTAGAAGCTTTGTCATGCCATTAGAGCTTATTATCCTTCCTGGCTTCCCTTCAATACCCCGTAGTTCGACTTCCTTTCCTTCTGAAAAGAATTTCAAGAAAAGTTCTTGAAAATTAAAAGCTACCGTCCACAAAGATTGTAACCATTGTACTCCTAGTACAACATCAGCACCTCCCATAGGAATGGAAAGCATTGGACTAGTCAATACATATTCCCCCATGGTTAGCTTAATATTATGGCATTTTCCAGAGCAATTTATAGTTCCTCCATTCGCAACCATCACTTGACATTCTGGTGCTGGGTATAGGAAACAATTCAATTCCTTGGCTACCTTACAATGAATAAAATTATGGGTACTACTCGAATCAATCAACACTATTACCTTTTTCTTCTTGATATGTCCTTCTATCTTGAGAGTTTGAGGAGTGGTAATTCCTGCCAATGCATTACACGATATGGTCAGACTCATTTCTTCCTCTTCTAGGGATGGTTCCTGGTGTATATCCTCTTCTTGTTCATTTTCTTCTTCCTCTTCACAATCTATGTAAAATAATTTCTTCTCAGCACACTTATGACCTTTAGTGTATTTTCTATCACAACTGTAGCAAAGCCCTTTGTTTGTGCTCAACTTAATGTTCCTAAATTGAGTTCATTAATTGTCAACCAGGGCTAGTAAACTGTTGAAGTGTGGTGCACTATATGTGCCTAGGTATTTGTTTCTCACTACGTTGTGTTTAGTGTTTTCTGATGTTTTTGGTTTTATGGTTTTATGTTTGAAAAGGGAAAGAACTAAATGCTGGTGAAAAGAAGCTATTGGTTATATTAAAGCAGAACAAGGCCTAAACTATGGATGGCAAACAACAAATGCAAATATTAAAACAGAACAAAGCCTAAACTATGGCTGGAAAACAACAAATGCAAAGCTTTATAATGACTTTATTGCAAGGAAATAAATCACAACATGAGCTTGAACTTATCCAATTCATTTATTAAAGATGTGTTGGAAGAGCTTGAGAAATGGACAAGTCAAGTGTGAATGAAGTTCTCCTAAATAAACAATCAACTTACAATGTTACAACATCTCATCCATGGTTAAAGGTTTATTGAAACATATTTGGAAAAGAACATTTGTAGCACAATAAGATTTCTACTCTAAACTAACTTCTAATTCTATTCTGCAACTCAATTTAGCACCACTAAGCCTCACTCAAAAGTTATAGGTTTCTTTTTAGAATAGTCCTTGAGAAAAGGCTTATTTGTGAAATGGTAAAAAGGTTGCAAAATACTCCAGGCCTTAGACTGATACTATCTTCTGTCCAGATGATTATGTATTAATATGAGGTTGGAACAAAAGAAGTTTTGTAAATAATGAAGACCGTGGTATCTAAATTTAACAACTAATACAATTTAGAATGCAATGGATAACAACTAAACTGTAATGCTAATACAGTGAGCTAAGACTAAACTAGAGTGCTACTAATCTACTTGAAGTATAGTGAACAGAGTTAAACTAAAATGCCATTATCAAAGCTTGAAATGTAGTGACAGAGCTGAACTAAATGCAATCAACCTCCGGAGTGTTATGACTAAATTAACATGCAGCTAGTCTATGGAATTCTACAGCCCATCTCGTTCAATGTGAATGATATTTTGGAAGAGTTTGTAAAAACGATTCTGGATGTATTATTCAATGCAATTGAACATAAACGTAAGATTTGAAAGCAAATACAATTAAAATCTAAGATACCACAGCTGTTTCTTATTCATTGTTAATGATGTTTTGGAAGAGTTTGTAGGAGTAAGACCGACTGTGACACTTAGTGTAAACAAGCATAAATCATAAAATTCGAAAGGAAATGCAACTAAAATCTACAACACCACAGCTATGCCTTATTCATCATGATGATATTTTGGAAGAGTTTATAAGAGTAAGTCTAGCTGTGATGATCAATGTAAACAAGCATGAAACATAAACTTCAGAAACGTGCTTAAGCTAGAAATGAAAAAAACGAGACTAAAATACTTATCTAAACCGTATAAACAAGGCTGCTGAGGAGGCAGGGGCCCTCTACCACCGGAGTAGCACACAAAATCTACTTCAATATTGACTCAGTGCTTCCAATAAAGTGATACTTCTTGCATTAGAGAGAAATTACTTCAAAACAGAGTGTTTTCGTCCTTCTGAAATCTAGCAGTCAAATACAAAATCTAACCTTGTCCCTCGGTTTCCCGAGCCATATTTATAATCAAAAATACATAATTGTCTTGAGATAACCTAGGGATAATTCTTTCCAAATTAAAATCGAACTAGGACTCTGATGGTGGTCTCGTAACATGATTAAGGACATCTGGACTGTCCTTGTCCTATTAGGAGTCTGCCTCCTAGTTTGAGTTCCCACGTGCATAACCACCTACAGAATTCCGTTCAAACTTCATGGAGAGCAAAAAATGATGAGGGAATGATGTGGAATACGCCCATGTGTTTTTTTCTCCAAGATGACACCTGGAACCTGCGTAGACATGAAGACAGCTGCAGAATCGGCAACTAGCTACAAAATGTCTGCATTATGTAGCTAGATCTAGTTCAAAAAGTACTACAATGAAAAAATCATAAAAACATAGCAAGTTAGTCATGATATTCATTCTTAAAGCAATTTTAACTAATTCTACTAATCATTTGAGCCTGTGATTAATAATGGACAAAGGAAATGGAGTGGAATGTGGTGGAAGAAAGAACATCTTTGGAGCTCAACATACCCCCACTGCTAGGTTCTTGCATGTCCTCATGCAACTATTCCATGAACTCTAAGACCTCTGCAAGGACATCCAACCCTCTTCTTCTGCTTTGCCTAGCAGACAAAGGCCTTCTGGGCTTTCTTATGACTAACTTGAATCTCAAATTTGTGAGTGCCCTAGTTAACTTTTTATTTCTCTTTTTCAATTTTTCACTGGCCTTGTCCAACTTTTGCATTTGTAGAGATAGAGTTGAATTCATATCAGTTTTCAGTTTAACCTGTTCTCTCAGAATTTCATTCTCATTCTTGATATTCCTGTTGAGTACTTCTAAATCATACTTATCTCTTCTTAGCATATTAATTTCAGACTTTGGTGGGCTAGGAGTTCTGTCTCTAGATTCTGAAGCTCTCCTCTCTAATGTTTCAACATAGTTGTAAATTTCTTGTTGTGCTGGGTCAATTTCTGGAACTTCTTCATCAAAATCCTCCTCAGTAGGTGTTTCTTCATCTTCTATGTTTATGACTCCAGTTTGTTTAACCTTTTTTTTCTTTAGTATCCCTCTAAGTTTGTGGCTCCTTCTCGGTTGAGATGGCCCTTCTCCTTTCTCTCTGGAAAATTTTCTTATTATCCTCTCTTTCCTAAGCTGCTTCTTAATCTAAGTCAATTTCTCAGAAATCATTTCTTCACTACTTTCTTGTATTGTTTTACCAGTTTCAGTTTTGGAGGTTTTCCATCTTCTGCTTCTTTTTGTAGGTTTGTCTTCAGGTGGAGGCTCCTTGGGTTCCTCAAAGTGATTTCTCACTAAGAACTCTTCCCAATTATCTCCCATTTTGTTCAAATGATGTTAAATCAAAATTTTTACTAAACCATGGTGGTATAAGGTTGTTTCCAGAAATTGAATTCTCTTTTGAACACTTGAGGCCATTTTCTTTAAACTATGAAACAAGAAAAAGAGCAAATTGAGTTCTTCTTCTAGGAAATGCATTATCAACCGAATATGATAGACATAGAAAGTACCATATCTTCCTTCACAAGTGATGAATTTTTGCAAGATAAGAAACATGTTCCTCCATTTGTTTTTTAGTGTAGAGCTAGGGATACCCTTTTTAAAAATGGTAACATCCATACCTGGTGACTTGAGTATCTGCTTCCATGTTTCGTTATGAAATTCTCTATTCTTGAACCACCTTTCTCCTTGTTTGGGAAATTCGGTTGCTTCTGCAATGGAAGCTTCTGTAATGGTGAATTTAATATCTCCTATCTCGACCTCAGCTCCCTTGAAGGATCTTGCAAACTTTTTGGTCACCTCTTTGTGAAACCCACTGAATTTTTCAAAGAATTGCAACCACCCTGATTGTTGTAACATTTCTCTGACTTGAGGATAACCTTCCAAGTACTTAGTGCCAACCGGTTCAGTCCTCACTATAAGACCCATAACTCCTCTTTCCAACCTTCAAATTTTTGCTCCTCTGTTCACGGTGATAATAGTTGTTACAGAGATGTTTTTGCCCCACAGATGTTTCCTCTGTTTTACAGACTGAAATGATTAAGAGTTGGCTACGGGAAAGAATGATATGGAGTGATTTCAGAATGAATATAATGAGGTGAGGATGATGTATATTAGTTGAAATATATCACGGCAGCAAAGACAGCGGAGATATTTTGTAACGAATTCAAAATCATCATTAAATGCTTTGGCCTAGTGACGTGACTAATCCAATCACTTCAGCACTTTAACCGTTTGGATTTTTAAATGATGATCGAATATGGGATTTGAAATGGTGGAATAGAAGGAGTTTTATCCAAAGTTTCTACGGGAGGTTTGTTAGGCATGATCAACAAAATTAATTAAAACAACTTTTTGAATTATTCACAACTTAACTATACTAAAAAATTTCATGATATGTCATTATAATCAAAACTTTTACCTTTGCCTTTCTTCTATTTTTTTTTTTTTTTGTAATATTCATAGGCTTTGTTCTATCCTGAAAATCATTATTTTTTTAGTCTTCATAACCTTCTTGATTTTTCTTGTTGTCATGGATATGCAGGATCATTTTATTGCAGATCAGGTGATTACTAGACAGTGCCTTCAGGATCTCTAGCTGCAGAATGTCTGATTGGTTGCAGAATGTCTGATTGATTGCAGAATGTACCTGTAGAGAACTTGAAACATGAAATGGAATGATTTGGAGCATGAATGGAATGTTGTATGGAATGAGTGAGGATGGATAATAAAATATGGTGTAATGGAATATGAATGAAGTGAGTAATGGAGTGGAATGGATCACAACTTATAAAATGGAGTGAAGTATGAGAAGTGGCTTACAATTCATGATATGTATTATTCAATTGCAGAAAAACAACAGACTTAAAAATCTGGGATGGAAATGAGGTGGACCATTGGGTGAAATGAATGAAGTGTGGATGAATGAAATGAAATGGAGTATGGAATGAAATGGAATATGGATGAATGGAGTGAAATGGATCATAAGTGGGATGTGAATCACTTATGATTTTGTAACAACTGCTTGCAAAGAGAAAAACAAACTTAAAAAGATAAAGTGTCAGAAATATTCTGATTTTCACTCTATCTTTTCTGTATAAACATGCTAATCAGTGATTAGTTTTCATGTTTATACCTTTTTCTTTTCTTTTTTCAATATCTGACTTCAGAAAATTCAATTAAGTTGATGAAGAAGAAAAATTCTTCTTCATTAACTTCATATCACTGCTTTCCTGGAATTTCTTGACAAATTCTTCTCTTGAGAGTGGCTTATGATACAGCTTCAATCTATGGCCATTCACAAGAAAAGTGACCTTCTCTTCATCTATTGTCTTGATTTTTATTGCTCCATTGTCAAAAATTCTTATGATTTCATATGGCCCAAGCCAATGTGTTTGGAATTTACCTTGAAAATCCTTGAACTTTGAATCAAACAAGAGAGCCCAGTCACCTTCCTTGAACTTCTTTTCCTTGATGTATTTGTCATGCCAGCTAGTCCTTTGTTGTTGGACTAGACTTGTTTTCTGAACTGCATCTTGTCTGATCTCATCCAATTCATTAATCTACTCCAATCTGTGCTTTTGTGCCTCTGATAGATCAAGTCCTAGCTGAACTGCCATTTTGAAAGTTTGAATTTGGAACTCTATGGGAAACAAAACTTGCTTTCCATAAACAAGTTCATAAGGAGTATGGCATGTTGTGCTTCTCCATGTAGTTCTATAGGCCCACAAGGCTTCAGGAAGCCTATCTACCCAATCTCTTCTATGTAAATGGACAGTCTTTGTTAGGATCCCTTCAATGACCTTATTAGTAGATTCCACTTGACCATTTTCTTGTGGATGATAGGGAGTATATTTTATGTGTCTAATTTTGTACCTCTCCATCATTTGTTCCACTAGCCTTGATGTGAATTGAGCTCCTTGATCTGTAACAATTTCCCTTGGGACACCAAAACAAGTAAAAATATCCTCAAAAAGAAAAATTAACTACAGATGCTTCAGTAGCAAAAAGTAATGGCTTGGCCTCTACCCATTTGGTAACATAATCAGTGCAAACTAATATATATCTCTTTTGTCTTGATGGAGGACTAATAGGTCCTACAAAATCCAAAGCCCATTTTTTCAAAAGGTTCAATATGTACCTGAGGTTGTAATGGCATCTCACCTGAAGGAGAAGGTTTCCCTACCCTTTGGCAACTGTCACACCTTTTGACATACTCTTTAACATCTTTAAACAAGGATGGCCAATAATATCCTAAATGAAGGATCTTATAGGCTGTCCTCTTATCAGCAAAGTGTCCGCCACAAGGTTCATCATGACATGCTTTGAGAATCTCAGGCATCTCATCTTCCCAAACACATCTCCTAATGATAAAATCTGGACCTGTCTTGTACAACTCATTAGCAAGCCATGAATATTTTGCACTGTCATAAATGATTTTTCTTTTGTCTCTTGCATTCATTATTGAAGGAAATTTCCCTGAAACTAAATAATTAGCAATGTCAGCAAACCAAGGAGTTTGAGTAGAAATTGAAAAAAGATATTCATCAGGAAATTGATCTTCAACTGGAGTGTCATCTTTGACATTTTTGAGTCTAGATAGGAAATCAGCTACTGTGTTTTGTTTTCCAGGCCTATCTAGAATGGTAATGTTGAATTCTTGTAAAAGCAATAACCATCTTATGACTCTGCCATTATTAATTGATTTGTTCATTAGGTATCTAATTGCAGAATGATCTGTGTGAACAAAAGTTTCATAGCCTGTTATATAGTGTCTGAATTTTTTTATGGCATGAACAACAACTAAAAATTATTTTTCAGTTACAGTATAGTTTAACTCTGAAGGAGTCAAATTTTTACTGGTATAGTAGATGGCATAAGGAATCAAGTCTTTTTGTCCCAATACTGCTCCTAGAGCTGTATCTGAGGCATCTGTTGAAATATGAAAAGGTAACTTCCAGTTAGGTCCCCTTAAAATAGGTGCTTCAGAAATTTTTGTTTTCAAGGTCTCAAAGGCTAACTGGCAATCAGAATTCCATTTGAATTCACAGTCTTTGGTAAGTAATTTGAAGAGTGGAGATGCTATCTTGGTGAAATTTTCTATAAATCTTCGATAATACCATGTAAATCCTAGAAAACTCCTAACATCTTTTTGACAACTTGGAATAGATAAGTTAGAGATGACTTCAACTTTTGACTCATCAACTCTAATCACATCCCCTGAAATGTGATGTCCTAAAACAATTCCTTCAGTAAACATCATAAAACATTTCTCATGACTAAGTGAAAGATTTGCTTCTTTACATCTTTTTAAAACTTTTTCCAAGTTTGCTAAGGCTTCTTCAAATGTGTTTCCATAAACTGTGAAATCATCCATATATACCTCTACACAATCATGTATTAGATCTGAAAATATTCCTAATACTGCCCTTTGAAATGTTGCAGGTGCATTGCATAATCCAAATGGAAATACTCGGTAAGCATAGGTACCCCAAGGACAGGTAAATGTGGTTTTGTCTTGATCCTCAAGTGCTACTTGAATTTTATTATATCCACTAAACCCATCTAGAAATGAGAAGTACTTTTTGCCAGCTAAGGTATCTAACACCTAATCTATGAAAGGTAGGGGAAAATGATCTTTAAGAGTAGCTTTGTTTAATTCTCAGTAGTCAATACATACCCTCCATTTACCATTTTTATTTGGCACAATTACCAAAGGAGAAACCCACTGACTATTTGAAATGGGATAGATAAAGTTAACATTTAACAATTTCTGCAATTCTTCCTTAACAATCTCCCTAAGATTTGGATTCATCCGTCTCTGAGGTTGTCTGATTGGTTTACAATTTTCCTCTATGTAGATGTGATGAGTGCAAGTCTTGGGGCTTATCCCTTTCATATCAGTGTACTCCCATGCATATGCAGAAGAATGTCTCTGTAAAATCTTGACTAGTTCTTCTTGTTGAGATTTTTCTAGGTTCTTGTTTATGTTTAAAGTTTTGCCGAGAAATATCTCACTTGTAGAGCTGCCAAATTTATCCATAGAATGAAGAGACATCTGTCTTGATGACAAAAACTCAATGTTGGATTCTTCTTGAAATTGTTCATGTTTATATTTCGAAGAGGATTCAAAGTTTTCTAAAGTATTCAGAATTTGACTATCTTCACTAATTTCTGAAATTGTGAAGAGAGGTTGCAAGTCTTCTTCATCCTCTATCCATTGAGTATCATCTAAATCTGTAATTGTCCTTTCTAGAGGATACAAAGTGAATTTCTTAGTTGAACTACCATCAGAGATGTACATATCACCGGATCTACAACTAATGAAAGCATCAACTGTAACTAACCAAAGTCTTCCTAATATAATAGGGTGTCCTCCTAGATTATTCTTAGGAGTTAGGATCATGAAATCCACAGGGTACTCCCAGGAATCTAGGGACACTGGAATGTATTCTATTACCCCATCAGGTTTGATCACAGATCTATCTGCTAATTGTAATAATGTGGATGTAAAGAGAAGATTAGGAAGTTTCAGTTTATCCATGATTTGTCTACCATTATATTGATTGTTACTCCTAAATCAATGAGTGTGTTTTGGATCTCAATTCCATTGATGTGAATTTTAACAACTGGATTTCCTAGGTCTAGATACTTTGGAATAGAAATCTTACCCATCATGATATCTGTTATTTTTCCTGCCAGTTGAATTTTCTTTGTCTCTCTTATTCTTTTTCTTGTTTTCTTCATGCTCAACTCCTTTATCGTCTTTGCTAAAATTGGAATTTCCTTGATAGCTTCTAATAATGGAATCTTAATACAGACATTTCTTAGCTCATCTAGGAAATCATAATTAGGCACCATAATTTTTTTTTCTACACCTCCATCAATTTGTAATCTTTCTGGAAAGGGAGGTGTAGGAGTGGATGTTGATGACTGCTCTAATACAGGAGTTGAAATTATTGGTTCTTTTTGTTTTGATTTTTCAATGTTTGGGTCCTGAAAATATGTGTCTTCTTCAAGACTTTTATTTTCCCGTAGAGAATCTTCCTCAGAGTTGTCTTGTTCTTGTATGATCACAGAAGGTTTCCTCTTTTCAAGTATTCTTCTAGACCTAAGTTGAACATCACTAAGGTCTAGAGGAGTGATTAAATAAGTTGGAAACTGTTGGCCTTCTATCATGTATGTGTTCTGAGGATTTTTATTGTTAGGGTTTGGTATGGGTTGAGCAGGCAACTGATTTGATTTCTGAGGAAATGGTAATGGAAGTGGTTGATTTTGATGTTGTGGATTTTGAGGATTCTGTTGAGGATTTTGTTGAAGATTTTGAGGAGAAAAATGTGGGTATGGTGGATAGGATAGTGGATATTTATAGTACTGGGAATATCTTCCATAGGGATTTTGTGCTCCTTGTGCCCAATCTTGAGATTGATTTTGAAATTGGGGCCAAGGTTGCTGCCAAGAATTCCAGTTTGGTGAGGGTTGATTATACATTTGATCATGAAATCCTTGTGTTTGAGGTCCTTGCCAAGGCCTTCTAGAGACAAAATTGAGAGATTCTGTGGAACTTGTAGGAGTATCTTCTTGAAAGATAGCTTTAAGACCAGGAAGTGAAGGAAAACTCTTGGTCTCATGTTTTTCTGAACAAATTACACAGGTCTCTACAAATTTTGCATCCAAAGGACATTCTCTCAAGGCATGCTTCTTTCTACATTTGGGACAAAAGATTGCTAAAGCATCAGATTCAACTTTTTGCTTGTTTTGTAACTTAAGGGTGTCTATTTTTTCACTAATACTCCCTAATATGTCATATTTTAATTCATCAAGCATATGCCCTATCTCTGCCCTACTTACTGTCCCAGAAGCAGACTTACTTGCCCTTGCAAGAGCAGGGTCTCTTGGTCCTTTCACAGTTTTAGATTTCCCTCTTGAAAGGTTAATACATAACTCAGATATTTCAGGTAATGTGAGCTGAGATATATCCCCTTTTCCCATCATGTTAAGGATATCCAACCATTCATCCCTAATTGTCTTCAACAAGAGAGCTTTTAAAGTGTCTTGATCTAAGTTCTCCATTTTTGCTCTTTTGATGTTGTAATGAAATCTCTCCAACAAATCTTCCAGGTTTTCATCCTCTTTTTGTATCATCTTGAACACTTCTTCCTTATGATTGACTGGCATACAATAATCCAAATACCTTTCTAGAAATGTTTGTTTCATATCTTCCCATGTCCTAATAGAACTGTTGATCAAACTCATAAACCACTTCAATGTTGCTCCTTTCAATGTTGAAGGAAATAGTTTAAGTTTTTGAGCATCTTGTAAGTAGTCATAAGTTCTACACAGGACTTAAAATTCAAATAGGAAGGTTTCAGGATCTTCAGTTTTAAGTCCATAGAAGTTTGGAAGGACAGAGGGTGAAATGTTTTTCATAGTTGTATTGGTTTCTTCATCTACTATAGGAAACCCAAAAGAGCTTCCCATTTCTCTTCTACCTCTTCCTCTACCTCATTCTCCTTTTGCACCTCTACCTATACCTCTACCCCCTCCAAATAATGTGTGTTCTCCATTAAAGACTCCTCCTCCCCTTTTTTCTGCCATAGTTGATTCTTCTGTGGAAGTAGAAAAGTTTGTGTCTCTAGCAAGGGTCCTTGAATCTTCTTCTAAGACAGGTTCAGTGGATGAAGTGGAAGGTATTTTTAATGGAATATCTGATCTTAAGTCTTCTGGAAGTCTAGGATCAGTAAAGGATGGAATGTGGGTCTGAGTTGGAGGTGTGCTGGCTCTAGGTCTAGGTGAAACAAGTGGTGTTCTAGGAATCAAGCTTCTGCTTCTGCTTCTTATGAATCTACCCCTTGAGTCTCTCTCTCTATGCATATCATTGTTTTTGGGTGGTAAGAAACAAGGCTACCTAGTTACAATTCCCCGGAAACGACGCCAAAATGTTTGTGCTCAACTTAGTGTTCCTAAATTGAGTTAATTAATTGTCAACCAGGGCTAGTAAACTGCTGAAGTGTGGTGCACTGTATGTGCCTAGGTATTTGTTTCTCACTACGTTGTGTTTAGTGTTTTCTGATGTTTTTGGTTTTATGGTTTATGTTTGAAAAGGGAAAGAACTAAATGCTGGTGAAAAGAAGCTATTGGTTATATTAAAGCAGAACAAGGCCTAAACTATGGATGGCAAACAACAAATGCAAATATTAAAACAGAACAAAGCCTAAACTATGGCTGGCAAACAACAAAAGCAAAGCTTGATAATGACTTTATTGCAAGGAAATAAATCACAACATGAGCTTGAACTTATCCAAATCATTTATTAAAGATGTGTTGGAAGAGCTTGAGAAATGGACAAGTCAAGTGTGAATGAAGTTCTCCTAAATAAACAATCAACTTACAATGTTACAACATATCATCCATGGTTAAAGGTTTATTGAAACATATTTGGAAAAGAACATTTGTAGCACAATAAGATTTCTACTCTAAACTAACTTCTAATTCTGTTCTGCAACTCAATTTAGCACCACTAAGCCTCACTCAAAAGTTATATGTTTCTTTTTAGAATAGTCCTTGAGAAAATGCTTATTTGTGAAATGGTAAAAAGGTTGCAAAATACTCCAGGCCTTAGACTGATACTAGCTTATGTCCAGATGATTATGTATTAATATGAGGTTGGAACAAAAGAAGTTTTGTAAATAATGAAGACCGTGGTATCTAAATTTAACAACTAATACAATTTAGAATGCAATGGATAACAACTAAACTGTAATGCTAATACAGTGAGCTAAGACTAAACTGGAGTGCTACTAATCTACTTGAAGTACAGTGAACAGAGTTAAACTAAAATGCCATTATGAAAGCTTGAAATGTAGTGACAGAGCTGAACTAAATGCAATCAACCTCCGGAGTGTTATGACTAAATTAACATGCAGCTAGTCTATGGAATTCTACAGCTCATCTCGTTCAATGTGAATGATATTTTGGAAGAGTTTGTAAAAATGATTCTGGCTGTATTATTCAATGCAATTGAACATAAACGTAAGATTTGAAAGCAAATACAATTAAAATCTAAGATACCACAGTTGTTTCTTATTCATTGTTAATGATGTTTTGGAAGAGTTTGTAGGAGTAAGACCGGCTGTGACACTTAGTGTAAACAAGCATAAATCATAAAATTCGAAAGGAAATGCAACTAAAATATACAACACCACAGCGATGCCTTATTCATCATGATGATATTTTGGAAGAGTTTATAAGAGTAAGTCTAGCTGTGATGATCAATGTAAACAAGCATGAAACATAAACTTCAGAAACGTGCTTAAGCTAGAAATGAAAAAAACGAGACTAAAATACTTATCTAAACCGTATAAACAAGGCTGCTCAGGAGGCAGGGGCCCTCTACCACCGGAGTAGCACGCAAAATCTACTTCAAGATTGACTCAATGCTTTCAATAAAGTGATACTTCTTGCATTAGAGAGAAATTACTTCAAAACAGAGTGTTTTCGGACTTCTGAAATCTAGCAATCAATCACAAAATCTAACCTTGTCCCTTGGTTTCCCGAGCCATATTTATAATCAAAATTACATAACTGTCTTGAGATAACCTAGGGATAATTTTCTTTCCAAATAAAAACCAAACTAGGACTCTGATGGTGGTCATGTAATAGAATTAAGGACATCTGGACTATCCTTGTCATATTAGGAGTCTCTCTCCTAGTTTGAATTCCCACATACATAACTGCCTACAGAATTCCGTTCAAACTTCGTGGAGAGAAAAAAATGATGAGGGAATGATGTGGAATACGCCCATATGTGTTTTTCTCCAAGATGACACCTGGAACCTGCATAGACATGAAGATAGCTGCAGAATCGGCAACTAGCTACAGAATGTCTACATTATGTAGCTAGATCTAGTTCAAAAAGTACTACAATGACAAAATCATAAAAACATAGCAAGTTAGTCATGATATTCATTCTTAAAGCAATTTTAACTAATTCTACTGATCATTTGAGCCTGTGATTAATAATGGACAAAGGAAATGAAGTGGAATGTGGTGGAAGAAAGAACATCTTTGGAGCTCAACACCCTTTTGCTCTTTTTTCTTCCAATTTTTGTGGTGTCAACCTTGTAGGTTGTGGAAATTTAGGAGTAGCAACACTTCCATCTTTATAGAAGTGAGTGGTAGGCTTCCTTGTCACCATACTTTTACATTCAATTTTTCTTTCCAACCTGAATGCCTTCTCCAATGAATCATGTTCCAAACGCGAACTTCATGTTGGATGTTATCCTTTAAAGTACCTATGAAGAGATCAATCCTGTGTTCCTTTGAAATATCAGGTACCCTTATATTCAATTTTTGGAAGTCCTCAATGTGTTCCCCCACTGAACACTTTTTCTTGAGATTTATCAATTGGCTAAAGAAAGTGTTTCTCTTTGTATCCTCATAATGTGCTATCATTTCCTCCGTAAAAATTGACCAAGTGACAATTTTTTTACGGGAGCAAAGCCATCGATACCATACAAATGTATTTTTTTCTAAATGTAAAGTTGCAATGCGTAACTTTTGTGTGTTTTGCACATTATTGAGATCAAAATATTTCTCCATCTGTAGTATCCATGTTACAGGATCCTTTCCATCAAACTTCCTCATATCCATTTTTGGAATATGGTGGTTCTTCCCTCCAACATTAGAGTTTATGAAATCACAATTAAAATTTATTTTTTTCTCATCATGAGTTTCCTCTACTATCTTTTCACCATTAGGAAACATTTCTTGTATCAACTTTGTCAAACCTTCCATGTCTGCTTTTAGATCATTCTTCATGTTTTCCATCTTAGCTTCCATGTCATCCATCTTAGATTCCATGCCAGCTTCCATGCCATCCATCTTAGCTTCCATGTCATTCTTCAAACCATCCATATTAGATTCCACACCTTTCTTCAAACCAACCATCTTAGTTTCCATGCCTTTCTTCAAAACTTCCATGTCATTTTTTGTTGCTCTTTGCGAGAGCGAAATTTGTTGCACTTGCTCTTGTAATTTTGATATGTCATGTTGCCATTCTTCGTCTTCATGAGTCATAGTAGAGACTTCTAAAGGTTTAATGGGTGTTGAATTCTTTTTAGGGGCCATTTTAGAATCCAATACTGATATCTATTCTACAATATGCCCTTCGAATCAATTCAACTTGATTCTTCAAACAAGACTTATGCAATTTGGGAAAAAAAAATACACACCTTTTACTTGCTTTTGAGGACCTTGATATTGAAATTGACTTATCTCTATCCTTGCAGATCCTCAATATCTGAAATTAGGCCCTGTAGTAGTCCTCCGAATCTTCTTTCAAATTCCACAGGTCTGACTTGATTTGGATTCTTCAAGACAAAGTTATGTCCAATCTCCCACAATGACCTAATTATGGACTAGTTCAGTAGAGCGAACTTGTACGACTTGCCACGTGTCACTGTTTGCTCCTTTGGATCTGAAATTTATAGACAGGAAACTAAAGTCCGTTTAATTTCAGTCACTTTTTACAGAATTCCAATCCGATGCTCAGAGAGAGAGTTATGAATATTTTCCCACGATCACCTCTTTGAGATGAAATTCGGGAGCCTGAAAAATACCTAACTTCCACAGATCATATCTCCTAAATTATTGCGAACCAAGCCCTGAAATTTTGTGACGATGTTCCTCAGGATTTTAGCTTCGTGCTCTAAAAATTTCAGCTTTTGAACCTTCGTAGAAAAAACGTTATAGCGAAAATTCCGCGATGACCTTTTTAAGTGAAATTCAGGAGCCTGCAAAAATCTTTATCTTCCACAGATCATATCTCCGAAAATATTGCGAACCAAGCTCTGAAATTTTGCGACGATGTTCCTCAGGATTTCATCTTCGCACTCTAAAAATTTCAGCTTTGGAACCTGTTGTCCTCTACAACAACCCCCCCATTTCGTATAATTTTTATTCACAAACATTATAATATGAAATGGGTCCCTTTTAGTTTTAATTGGTATCAATTTTGTGTTATTCAAAAAAGGTCTAAAAATGAAATGAAAACATTACAAAGTTACCTTTTTGACAAACCAATAATGGCCTTAAGATATAAATAATTAAATCTTTTATCATTGCGATAAAGCGATCGCAAGATCGCATATCGCAATGACAAAGGAGGCATAACTTAAAAATCATTGGTTTGCTCCGACGCGATAACACGCAATAGGTGATCGGCGATATACTATGCATGCTTTTAAATGAGCCCCAGTTAAATGCTCCCGATGTGATGCGATATCGCTATCGGCGATCGAAGATTCCAAGAGATGCCAATATAACAATAGCGCCTTTCGCCCTGATGCGATGCGATAAAGCCAAAAAGCACGAACTTCAAAAAAGTTGTTAAAATGGGGATATTACGATTAATTCGTATTAAAAGCCTTATCTTTCAAATAGTGTTTCACCTGCGCTCAACCGCCAAAACGGCCAAGGCACGCTTAAACAAATCATTCCGCCAATAAACGACGTGATGGACATTTAAAAGATTGACAGGTTTTTACGGCCATTTAATGAAATAGTAAGTCTAAAATCTTTTCACGGATTGGATCCACGACCACCTTAAGTTAATTCTTCATCATGCATTAATCAATATATTTCGCTCGTATTTGGTTTTCACTGCCAATTCTATGTGTTACGCTTATTTTTGCTCCTGTGAAGAATTCTCCCAAGCTAATAGATACAAGCAAAATGGGGAAGAAGTCCAAGAAAACTGTAAACGCTTCCGCCTCGCCAGCCATGGGACAAGCCATCACTGATCCAGGAAATAAAAAGAAAGGGTTGATATCTGATACTACATGTTCGGGTCTCGGCAAAACTTCTTGGCAAAGTACCTATAATTTGATAGAAGCTGAAGAACCTGAAGTGACAACAGTAGAAGCCACAGTAGATACGACTCAAAAATCTGAAGGTACTTTAAAGGACTTAGCCGACTCTTTCCTTCATCGGATAGCAGCTCGGGAACAAATTCTCCCATATACGGATGTAGTAAGGTGGGCAATTGAGGAACTCCCAATTACAGACAGAACCTTCTGCACCAGAGATGGGAGAATCTTCGGTTCATTCCAAGCTAATGATTTGAGGCAAATGTATCATTTGCCTGAGCCAGAGAAGAAGTACAACAAGGCATTTCTGGAGAAATTCCGAAATGAAAACGAAACTGAATCCGAACCCATTCGGAATTGGAGGCAGAATCCGGAAAAACACAAGCATAAATCTTCCGGTATGTATTCTGTTGATTCTCTATGTTCTCCTTATTGTTATGTTGGGATCATGATGTGTAGATTATGGGGTTTGCACGACTCCTCTAATTTCACTATAGAAATGGTTCCTTTGATAGAGGCAGCGTGTAATAGTGAAATTATGGATTGGGGAACTATACTGTCCGATAAGTTAGCCACCGCAGTTATTGATTTCAGAAGCAAGACCCGCATTACTGAAAGGCTTATTCCCCCATTCTACTACAGCGCTTATATCCTGGACACCCTGTGTTTTAATTCTGAATTTCCCGTGCTCGGCTGGAGGTGGACTCCACAAGACCCTATGCCCATTCACATATACTATCAGAAATTATGGAAAACCTCCCATAGGCACCATTTATACCAAATCTGCAATGGCTTCATGTTACCCATTCATTACTCTATTTTTGATAAACCTGCTCCCAAGATTTCCTACCAAGCAGGGATTGATTTAACTGGCTTAGGGAGATGGTTTGCAGAGGAAAAATTTACTTACATAAGAATTTTCGGCAGTCAAGCCAAACCTCATGTTCTTCCTTTATACATACCTAATAAACTGCTGGCAAGGGAGATAGCCTATCAGATTATTTCCGAGGGCGTTACACAAACTCTAAAGAAAAATAAGAAGCAGGTCTGGCCTTCTTTTCCTCTTAGAAGTGGTGTCTACACCTTGAATGATCTCAAACATGCAGAGAAAGAAGCTACAAAGATGAAATCATTAACTCTAGCAACTCTCCCTAATAGGAAATTTGATCCCGACAAAGTTGCCTATAATGCCCTTGAACAGGCCAAATTGGCAAAGTTTGATCATAAAGAAGATATGTTTGATGATCTGTTCTCCACAGCTGAGTCAATGTCCCAAGTTAGATCGTTGGCCAGAATGAAATATCAAGATGAAGGGTTAGTTGAATTCAATAGACTTAGAGAACAGAGGTTGCAAACTCTGCCCCTAGATCTGTTAGCAACAAGCCCAGCAGCAGGATCAAGCGAGCCTGAACAGCGACATACTAAGGAACCTCCGATTATAATAAAAGAACAGGAGAAAGTGCAAGAGGAAACCCAGACGAAAGAGCAGGAACAGAGCACTATAAAGGTAAATCAAGATACTCAAATTGATCCCAAATTGCTCCAGGAATGGCAGCAATTCGATTCAATTATCAACAATCCTGAGGGTTCAAAGGAAGCCCAAACATCAAGAGTACCAGACACACAGGAGACCATTTCAAAACAAGTTCCAGGTGAAACCAGCGGCCTACCCAGTCCTAAAGGAGTAGAGATAATCCCAAAGTATCCCTCCGATCAAATTATTTTGCAGATAGAAGAAATTCCTCCCTTGGATGTCTTCTATAGCCCGAAACACAAAGCTGTGGTAAAATGACAAAGGAAGAGGAGAAGAACTGATCAACCTTCCCTATTTCCAGAACAAACAGTGACGGGCAATATAGTTTGGAAGGAGGAATTTGACCCCTCTGACGACCTAACAAAACTATCACAATTTGCTGGAGCCTATTCGGCAGCAACAATAGATAAGGCATCAGAGGTGAGTCTTTTATTAAAAACAAAAGACCAGGAGATCTTTTCATTACAAGCGCAACTATCAGAAGCACGGCAAAAGGCAAAACAGGTAGAACTGCAATTGTTAACACAACAGCAAACCAATAATCAATTAACTCAACAATTGCAGGAAGAGAAGCAGAGGATTGATCAGAGTGCAGTCCAGAAGTAGAAAGAGTTGTCAGAGGCATTGGCACAACTCAAGGTGGCCAATGAACAAATGCTGAAGATAAAAGATGAGCAGATTGCTCAACTATCAGCCCAGCTTGAGAAAACAAAGAATCTTCCACAGGTAGATGAATTCAGGGCAGAGGCAGTGCAAATAAACAAAGCATTATTAACACAGATAAAGTTGTTATGTCAACAAATCGCCCAGGCAGAACCTTTATGTGACTTAACAACATCTCTAAGTAATAAATCAGCTGATGCTATAACAGACTTCGAGCAGGCCGATGAGACAGTGACCAATTATCTTGAGTGGCAAGGTACTGAGGAAGGACAGTCAGCTAAATTGCCAAAGATCCTAGAATCGCATAAAGAAATATTATTTATGGAATGGCAATCCCAGTTAATGAAAGCAGAGAGGGAAGTTTCCAGATGCAAATTAACCACAAGTAATTTGGTTGAATTGATTAATGACACTCTCTACTTATCTAACATGATTTCTCAATGTACCCCACGCAAATTGACATCAGCTAAAACATTGGAACAGTCATGTTACCCAGAGCTGGAGAAAACTGGCAGATTAATCGCAGGAATTAACAGTTTGACATGGGACACCTATTGGATGTTCTTAGTCAAACCTTACAGCCAGAGAGCCGCCCTCAAGTGCCTCTCATATGCAATCGGGTGCATCATTCCCGAAATACAGGATGCCACCTATGATGCCCAACTCAATTCTCGCCTTAACCGACCACCAGAAGTGGAGCCGATGCTTGCAATATGCCAGCTCAGGACTAAAGACGAACAGCCTAAGTGATGATTCATGCCGCCGACTGCCACATTACCGTGAAGGAGATATTCAAGATTGTTTAATACCAATTAAGTAGGATTTTTCAGTTTCATAGATATTTAGATAAATTTAGTATTTATAGACCCTTTCATGTATTTAGAAAAGGTCGTAAGTTTTGTATATGACATATAAACCTGAAGTTGCACTACTGTACTTCAGGCATATTCTTTTATGAAACTGGACCAATTATTCTAATTTTGACAAGGAGGCTTTTATGCAAATGTGCACTACTGTCTTTGTGTGAAAGTATTTTTGCGTTGAAAGAAGAATTTCAAATAGCGATTGATATTGGGGAGTGACTTGCAGGTCATATGGTACTATTATCTATGTCTGAATCCATTCTTTTTATATGAAAATTGTTGTTTGATTACTTTTGCTATTATTGAATATTTAAATGTGTTTTAACAGCAATCTTTATACTTTCCATTACTGGATGTTTACAGTTTGCTATTCTTTCAATCATTTACGTATTAGTAATATAAATTGAGATAAGTGTAACAATGTTTTATCAATTACTTCATTCAACTAATTGAATGAAGTAATTATTATTTAAATAAATATCTTTGTTTATTAAATAGTGTCATCTATATGCCTATTGACAAACATAGATCATCAAACGTTGCACTTAAGAATAGAAACTTCCCGGGATATAATAGTCATTTATATTTGTTGTTTATAGATTAAGTACTCCATTCACTATCACTTATTATTAAACCAATCACTCATTCACCCATTTCTATTCTTTATCGGGAAACTGGTCCCATTATATCCAGTCGGAGCCACCATCCCAAACGGAAAAGGAGCTGTATTAAGGTCCGGACCGGGTGGTTATCCCCCAATGTTGTTGCAGCGATTTTCGAGGCATCAACAGAACCTTTGTAGAAAAAAAATCTATAGCGAAAATGCCACGATGACCTGTTTGGAGCAGCGAAACCCTAGAATCCAAAGCTCTGATACCAAATGTTGTGAAACCAGCTCCAAAAATAGAAGAAAAGAGATATCAACGCCTTAGAAATAAGCCACTTCGAGGGGGAAACCTCCAATACATTACATGAATGAACAATTATTGGATGATACAAATTACAAAACCTCTTTTCTATATATAGGAGTCCATGGGGCCACAATGTAATCCTAGGCGACCTAACAATAATAATTTAAGGGTGCAATAATAACAATATGGGGGTTACAGGGGTACAATAATAACAATAAGGGGGTTACACTAACAACAATAAGGGACTATACTAGTAATATAGGGACCTAACAAGCCTCCTCATAGAACTTGAGGAGGCCTACCTGCCTTAGGAGCCACTAGGTAGTTGTTGTAATAGGGCGAGGGTACGCATCTCTCTCCCTCTCACAGGTGAACCATGTTATATTGGTCCGCCTGTTGTAGTTTTTGTTCCCTCTCTTCTCTCCTTTCACGTCGCTGAATGATTGACTTATTAGATACAATTTTTTTATTAAATGAGACGTGTATTTAGGAATATACATATATAATTTTTTTTGAAAAAAAAATAGTCAATGCGCCACAAAAACAGGCATGCACCGGTAATGGTGTGCCTTTTTTTTGTCGCGCACCAGAGGTGGTGCACCTACAAATTTTCAGCGCACCGCCCTCCTGGCATTGTTCCAAGGTCAACGGTGCAGTGGTATAACACACTGCACCATTGGCTATGGAACACTGTCGGGAGGGTGGTGCGCTGAACAAACTATACGCCCCGTGGCGTATAGTTTAGGAAGTGCACCGCCCTCTTGACATCACTACATAGTCAACGGTTTGGTAGTTTACTAGGCCACATTGTTGACCATGTCAAATTTCCAAAATGTGGTGCATTGAAAAAATTACTCGCCCCATGGCGGATATTTCCGTCAACGCACCGCATTCTCGCTTTTCAACAGGGTCAACAGTGCGGCCAGGTAAGCGACCGCACCACACCTTTTTTTAATTTTAAAAAATCACAATGCACCGTTTCGGTACTACCCCGGAATCGATGCGGATACTGTTAGCACTAGTCGCAATGCGGCCTGTAAATTTACTGGCAGCACCGCGAACCGGTGCGAGCTGAATGACTCGAGTGCACCGCGTGTGAATTTTTTTTTTTTTTAAATAAGGTGAATTTTAAGATATTTTACTAAAATAATCCGCTTAAAGGTTTAATTATGGAAAAATAAGAAAAATACCTGTACATTTGGCTGTCGAGGAGGCATATTGGCTGTAGAATTTGCAAAACTAAATTTGCCCACCATTTTGTAAAATTCAAAATGGAAATGGCGGGAAATGGACAACAGCAGTGTGTGCAATGGGAGCACCGATGGTCGGGCACCTCACAAAAGGTAAAGTTTCACCGGTGCTTGAGAGCTCTCGAGCATTGAAAAGTGAAAATTGCGGATTTTTGGCCTTAATTTTTTTTTTATTTAACCCTGTTTTGGTGCGCGGGTTTTATAGGTGCACTAGTGCGGTTTCTTAAAACCGCACCGGTCTGTTTCAGTTTTGGCATGGGGTTTTAGGACGCACCGGTCTGGAATCTTTATAAAGCACCGGTGCACTACAATAATAAGACACATCGGGCGGGTTTGTACCGAGCGCACGGTATCCTGGTGTGCCAATGTTTTGTGCGCACCGGTGCTTTCTCTAGTTGAACGCATCGGTGCAGTTTAGGATGATAAACGCACCGGAAGAAAAACATCCACAAAAACCTCCACCCTCCAACTTCCTCTAGTAACCTCCACTACAAACGGATGTCTGGGGTATTTTTATAAGGGTTTCCTCAAAAACATCCTCTAGAGGGTCTTTTCCTTGTAGTGATTAAACCTAATGGTGTGTTAGAGGACATTTATGTATCCTTAGATTCTTGGCAATATCCAATTGATTTTATGATCTTAACACCCAAAAATAACTTAGGCAGACATCCATTAATCTTAGGGAGACCATGGTTAGCTACAACCGATGCTTTTATCAATTGTAGATATGGTGATATGTTTATCTCTGATGGAAGCTCAACAAAGAAATTCACATTGTATCCACCTATAAAAACAATGATAGAGGTAGAAAATGAAGAATGGATGGATGATGATAATGATATACAACATATCTTTACTATTTCACAAGTTATTGAAGAAGAAAAAATTTAAATTCAATAGAAAATAATGAATCATCTTCATACTGTGAGATTAGTCAAAATTTTCAAGAACAGTGCAACATTGAATATCTATCATCCAGACATATATATTCATTTCTATGGAATAATTTGATAATTTTTCAATAGAAATATTTCTAGGAAAAACTTTAAATGTAAATAAAAATATGGAAGAATTTCAAAGGAAGAAATTAATAGAAATATCAGACAGTCAATGGGTTTCACCTTTAGTAATTTTTCCTAAAAAGATTGGAAAATGGAGAGTATGTATTATTATAGGGAGTTGAATAAGGCCACTTTGAAAGATCATCTTCCACTTCCTTTCATAGATCAAGTTTTAGATACATTAGCAGGGAAGAAATATTTCTCATTCTTGGATGGTTTTAGTGGGTATAACCAAATTCAGGTTGCACTAGAAGATCAAGACAAAAACACATTTACCTGTCCATGGGGAACTGATGCTTAGTGTGTACTTCCTTTTGGATTATGTAATGCACCAACAACGTTCCAAAGGCCAGTATTGGGTATTTTCTCTGATCTAATTCATGATTGTGTGGAAGTATATATGGATGATTTTATAGTCTGTGGAAATTCTTTTGAAGAAGCTCTTAACAATTTGGAAAAAATTCTCATAATATGTAAGGAAGAAAATATCTCACTAAGTCATGAAAAATGTTTCATGATGTTTACTGAGGGTATTGTTTTAAGACACCACATTTTAGGAAATGGAATTAAAGTGGACTCATATAAAGTAGAAGTTATTTCTAAATTAGCTGTTCCAATTTGTCAAAGAGATGTTAGGATTTTCCTTGGTTTCACTAGATACTATAGAAGATTTATAGAAAAATTTACAAAAATTGCATATCCACTCTTCAAATTTATTACAAAAGATTGTGAATTTAGTTGGAATCCTGATTGCCAAAAAGCCTTTGAAACTTTGAAAGAAAGATTTTTAAAGCACCCATTCTGAGAGGACCAAATTGGAAATTTCATTTCCACATTTCAACTGATGCTTCAGATACAACAACGAGAGTTGTATTAGGACAAAAAGACTTGACCCCTTATGCTATTTAATATACAAGTAAAAATTTGACTCTTGGAGAGTTAAATTATATTGTTATTGAGAAGGAGTTTTTAGATGTTTTCCATGTCATTAACAAATCGAGAAATTAAATCAATGGCTATGAAAATTTTGTTCATACAGATCATTCTGCAATTAGATATCTAATGACTAAACCAGTTACTAATGGCAGAGTCACAAGATGGTTATTCTTGTTACAGGAATTCAATATCACTATTTTGGATTCAACTGGAAAACAAAATACAGTTGTTGGCTTTTTATCTAGAATTCAAAATGATAACAATGATATACATGTAGAGGATAATTTTCTTGATGGATATCTTTTTGCAATATCCACTAAATCTCCATGGTTTGCAGATGCTGCTAACTATTTGGCCACAAGGAAATTACCATCATATTTGTTTCCTAGAGAAAAGAGAAAGATAATTCAAATGAATGCATATTATTCATGGATAAATGAGGAATTGTACAAGATAGGTCCATATCTCATCATTTGAAGATGTGTAAGAGAAGATGAAATGCCTGAGATACTAAATGCCTGTCATCATGAACCATGTGGAAGGCACTTGGCGGATAAAAGAGATGCCTACAAAGTCCTTCTCTTGGGATATTATTGGCCTTCCCTTTTTAAGGATGCCAAATAATACGTTAAGAGATGTGATAGTTGTCAAAGAATGGGGAAACCTGTTCCTTCAGATGAAATGCTTCTACAACCCCAGGTACTTATTGAACCTTTTGAAAAATGGGCTCTGGGATTTTTTGAATTAATCAATCCACCGTCAAGAAATAAGAGGTATATTTTTGTATGCACTGATTATGTTACTAAATGGGCAGAATCGGAATCACTTTCTTTTGCTATTGGAAATGTTGTAGTTTCATTTCTTTTTTAGGATATTTTTACTCGTTTTGGTGTCCCAAAGGAAATTGTGACAAATCAGGGTACTCAATTAACATCTAGAATGGTGCAGAAGATAGTGGAGGAATATAAAATCAAGCATAGAAAGTCTACTCCATATCATCCACAAGAAAATGGATAAGTAGAATCTAATAACAAAGTGGTTGAAGCAATCCTAACCAACACTGCACATTTTCATAGAAGGGACTCGACAGAAAAACTTCCATAAGCTTTATGGGCCTACTATACCACATGGAGAAGCACTACATGACATATTCCCTATGAACTTGTTTATGAGAAACAATTCCTATTTTCTATTGAGTTCCAAATAAAAACTTTCAAGACAACAGTTAAATCAGGACTTGACCTATAAGAAACAAAAAAGCATAGAATGGAACAACTCAATGAGCTAGATGAAATAAGATAAGATGTTATCCAAAAGACCAATTTAGTTTAGTAACAAAGATCCAAGTGGCATGATAAACATATCAAATAAAGAAAATTTCAAGTAGCAGATTAGGCATTACACTTTCATTCAAAGTTCAAGGATTTTTAAGGAAAATTTCATACTCATTGGCTTGGGTCTTATGAGATTGAAAAAGTCTTTGATAACAGAGTAGTCAGGATCAGGACCATTGATGAAGAAAAAGTTCCTCTCCTTGTAAATGGACATCGACTAAGGATTTATCACAAGCCATTAACAAAAAAGGAATTTGTTGGGATTTTTCAAAACAATTCTGATTTGAAGTTGGTTGAGAGGAATTCTTCTTATTCTCTAGCTTAAAGCCTTCTTTCATTTTTATTATTCTTGAAAAAAAGAAAAGAATATATATATATATATATATATATATATAATGAATATGAATGAAAAAATAATAAAATTAAATAAATGTATAAACATGAAAACCAATAATTGTTGGCATGTTTATATGGAAAATCTAAGGTGAAAACCAAAAAATTCTTGGCACCTTAATTTTTCTTCATACTTGTTCTAAAATACCATTTTCTTTGCATCCCTTTATTTTCTTTCTAGAATAAAGACAACTACAAAATTACTGAGATTTTGCAGCTCTGATAGATTTATGCAGTTAATGTTTGACAGGGACCTTTGACTTAAGTAATTGAAGAATTAAGGAAATCCATCACTGAAAGCACCTGAAGACAATACAAAAAGGGACAACCAAGGGTTAGCAAAATCAATTCAAAGGTATGAAAATGCAAATATTTAATTTGATTATACGGGTCAAAACATTAGTGTATGAATTATATGGGCATTATACCACCAATTCAAAAAAACATTATTGCAAAGAGTTGAGATGAGAACATCGTGTCAAATCAAATCAAATCCAAAATTCGCCATTTACTCTTCATCATTATATAAACGCTCCAACATGAAATCCCGATTTCATTGTTAAGATCTCCCAAATAACTCAAACGATCAGTTCCTCTCGGCCTCACTCATGCTCTCATCAATTCTGAAGCCCTCATTCATACCATCATCCGAAACCTTCACTCATACCTTGTCAAGAAGCAGTCTTGAGGTGAAACTTCTCAAACATGGGAGTCATAGTGAGAACATAACCAAAGGCTAGAAAATTAATGGAAGGATGTCCGCAGGTGAAGGAGACACTGTAGAAAGCATAGTGGTGGAGAAATTCAAAGGCTTTAACAAGGAAGTAACCAAGTCATTTTCCAGGGCCTTTGATGGGATGGAGGTTGAAATTGGAGACATTAAATTTGTAGTGACATAGTATTTTATTTTTGAAGCTACCAGATTGCCGAGAAATAGAAAGAGGTGGTTCAAAAACACAGACATCGAAGGTGAATAATGGAAGACCTTCCTGAAGAATCCAGGTATACCATTTTTAAGAAAGGAATTCCAATCACAACACTTAAGGGTAAATGTATAAATTTTTTGTTAGTAATTCAAAATTTTGTCACTTGTGAAAGGAGATTTGGGTGTATGTTCTTTTATCATGTTCGTCTGTTGATGCATTTTCTTGAAGGAAATGAGTTAAATGTCCCATACTTCTTGTTAAAAAAATTAAGAAAGATGTCAGGGAATGTTCATAGGAGAATCCAATTCATAGAAAACACCATGTATCACCATGGATTTATCAAAATACTCTTTGAGTCTTATCTTGAAAGTATGGGGGATAATTGGGATAACTTCCTAGTTAGGAACCATTTCAAGGAAGGAGACCAAGAGCAACCCAAAATTAGCAAAAAAGAGATAGGGAGAAAGAGAAAATTTGAAAACCTTATTGAAAATGTACAACAACCACAAGAGAAGCCATAAGATGAGATTCCTATTGCAGAAATTTTAAGAAGTATTCAGAAGCAAGGTGTTAGAAGGAAGAAAGACAGCAGAAGAGAAGGAAGCACATCCAATAAAACAAATAAGCCCAAAAAAAAGAAGAAAAGAGCAAGAACTCAAAACCCTCCTCCATCAAGTGTAAGAATAAGTGCTAGGATTAGCCAAGAAATAAAAGAACCATCCCCAAAGAGCACAAAATATGTTAATCTAGAAGAAGAACCAAGGGTTCCATCACCGACTCTTATCTCACATATTCATAGCCCAAGCCAAAAAACACCATAAATTGATCGCAACAACAAATTTAGGATTACATTGAATCTCTATAGAAGAGAGATATAGGGAAAACATCAATCTTGAATCAATGGGAAGAAGCTCATTCTAATAGTCCACAAGAACCTCCAGTTGTAAACACTTTAAGACAAGAAATATTTGAGCTAGAGACACTAAATAGACACATACAACAAGATCATGAAGCCTTAAGGTTGCAGAAAAAAATTGAGAAAACCAATAATGACAATATTCTTTTGCATTTGGGCCTGTGGTACAAGAAAAACAAGGAGTTAAAGAAAAATAATAAAAGCCTTAAGAGACAGGTCATAAATCTAAAGTACAAACTCTTAATGAGAAAGCCAAGGATGGAAATGGCTAAAAAGAAGGTAAATAAGATCAACTTTGATGTTTTGGCAGAAGTCTCAGGACAAATGCAGTAGCTGACAAGGGTAATCAATTTTGACTTTTTGCACGAGGACATGTAATGACCTCCGTGTGGGGGAATGTATAGCCTCATGATTTCTTCATTTTGACACTTCCTTTTACCTTCTTTTCCTCTTTTTGGTCATCATAATCAACTCAAAAAAAAATCAAACTACAGGTTGTTGATATGGTAAAGTATTTAAATGACCTATATTTAATATTCAATAATGTTCCTTGTTATTAAGTTAAAGTTTGTATTAGCTACAAAATTGACATGATTCTGCAAACGATCCGCGTTTCTGTAGCCATCTCCATGGTTTGCCAAGTTCTTAGGTGCCAGTTGAGAAAAGAAGTATATAGACAAGTGGAGACTGATCTCTTCAAGTATTTACTCCTATCTATCCAAGACAAATCATGAAGAAAACTGGGTGATTGCGTGGTCAAAGGAGCAGGTCAACATGTTTCTAAATATGCGAGCAAGAGTCCAAGTCAATCACGCTTCACGATTTTCTTTTCCAAATAGCAAATCGTGAAGAAATTCTATTATTTTATTTGTTAAAAGTTCAAGCTAGGATTTGTTTAATCCAAGTAGGCGTGAAAGCCTCGAATAGTTATACACAAGCTTTTATAAATACAAGGCAAACAAAGACCTGAAAAATGTGAAATTGTGATGTGATTATGAAGTTTTAAACTCTGTTTTTATTCCTTTTAATGAAGAAATATCTTTGATATTTGATGCGTAGCTAATTGTTAGAGTAGATCGTTGAAACCACTTGTTTGTGGAGGGCCCCTGCAACTAGAGAAGGTTTTGCATTTTATGTTTTTAATGTAGATGTTTTTGTGCTTTTATTTTATCATTTGATTTAGGTTAAATTCATATTTTCATTTTGTCAATTGCTGTAGTTGTTTCTAGAATTCTACATTGTCATTTGAAGTAGAAAATTACATAGTTTTCCTTTTTCATTTGATCTAGATTCATTTCCCTTTCAAATTGTTAAATTGCATAGTGATTCATAGATTTTCTTCCAAGCAGCAATAGTTTATTGTAGGGTAGTTTTACAAATTCATGTGTGGTTTATTTCAAGAGCATCGAGTGATTTATTTTCTAGTTTGTAGATAATTTTATTTCAAAAATCATTGAGTGATTTCTTTTCCAGTTTTTGAATGAGTTCTTTTTGAAAGCACGAGTGATTTTTTTCCAAGCAGTAGTGATTGAGTGATTTACTTTCAGTGTATGAGTGAGTGCTTTTCAGTTCAAGAGTGATTTATGTTCGGAGAAATAGTGATTTATTTATTTCTTTATAAGTTTCATTTGCATAGAATTTCATTTCAAAAACATAAAAATATACAAATTCTCTTTTTCTAGAAATTTATTTTATCTTCATACACTAGTCTGTTAGAATTTTTAGAAACTAACAAATAAATTAGTTAAGATGTCTTCATAAGATAAATAAGGTTGCTTCAGTAAAAAGCATGTTGATTTTTAGAACCTAGTTGTAATTTAATTTATCAATTTCATTAGGAACATAAGAATAAAAACATCCTTAGAAGAAATCTCTACAAATTCCATCATCAAACCAATAAAGTGAATTAAAAGAGGCTTCTAGCATATATAGTGCACTTGCACTTCACAAGTTTACCAACTCGGGTCGATAATTTATGTGAGAATTTTAAGAACACTAAATTGACTAAACAAGTACTAAAATCTTAGATGATATTCTTATCTTTCAAGAGTCACATTTCATTAAAAAAGGTCTTGGATACAAGGAAAATCATGAGGTCTCGCAAAAAATCCCAAAAGCTATATTAATGTTCTCAATAATTCCTTTAATAGTGAAAGCAACACTAGGAAAGGAGATGAAGACTAGTAGAGACTTGATTTTTCTCATAAGATCAACAAGAATGAATTAAAACGAGTTACTCCACAAAGAAGGCCTTTCACATCTCCATATCAAAATATATTCGTGATATATTTTCTTTGCTTATACTAATTTTGGTCATAAAGCAATAAATTGTAGAGCTTATGTAAGAAATGACTATGGGAAAAACGGAAATAGAGGATCTTATAAGTCCTCAAAGAATGGTTTTGTTAGTGACAAAAATGGAAGTCTTAATGAAAGTAGTATTAGAAATTAAAACTCATTTGATCTGTTATTCATCCCTAATTTTCATACCTCAAGATGACTAAGCATTGTTTCCAGATTTCTAGAAACAAAGTTCATGAGCATTGTGAGTTCTAGAAATCTCACAGCCTTCATTACACTTAGGATAATTTTTTCCTATTTTTTCATCATCCTATCTAGCCATCACTAGCCCAACACTCCTGGAAGACCCATCCTGGGTTCAAGCCACATTGTTTTACCCCAACTGTCACTCATTTTTCACCATGTCTTGCCTTTTGGCCCAAATCCTCTGTTTTGCTTATCTACAAGATTTCGTACTGTTAGTCATCAGTATTTTTGCCTGTTTTTTATGACTAGATTCCTTGGCTGAGTTTTCTAGAAGCTAATATCAAAACTTTCAATTTTTCATCTAGAAAACAACTCAAAAAAAAATTTGTCCTCCTACCCCTCTCCTTCAGCCTATGATGAGAAAACCCTTTAGTTTTCTAAACCTATCTCATTACAGTAAAGTCTCCCTGTCTATAGCTATCATAGCTTTGTTTCTCTGCTATCATTTTCCCTTGTTTTCATGCATCTCATTGCCCATCATTTGACAAAGTGTCTGCCCCTCTCTCACTGATCATTCAATCATTATGATAACCTGATCATGACTCAGGAAATATTCAAAATCTGTAACAAGGTATGTAGGTCTAGGTGGTGGTGTTTAGGGAAATTTTCCTTAACAAAGTTATCCTAAGCCAAAAACCCTATGTCTAGTACCAGTCAGCCATAAATTGTTCCCTATTCTGCAAAACAAAACTTGGTCTATCCTTAGGTCGCGCACCACTAAATAGTTTCTTTGTCTCATTTCAACAGAGCTCAAAATGTTCAAATCAAGAAAAGAGAAAGAGTTTTCATGTCTGAAGAAAGAAAATTAGATCAAGCATGATCTTCATGAAATACCAAAAATCTCTCCAAAGATCAAAAAACATCTACTCTTACATCTCTGCAGGGATGTATTAAGTGATAATGGTGTGCAAATGGGAGCAAAAGAGTAAACTCAACAAGGTTACCATTATGTGACAGTTTGCCATCATGAAGCAGATGAGGTGCAGAAAATAAAAGAAAGCAAACATACATGGTTTTAAATCCAAAAGGTGCCTGAAGACAATGATCTACAAAGGATTAAGTGATGCTTATCATCAGCACTCCATGACCAACTCCAAAGGTATTGCTGCATAAATTCTCAAAAAGGTGACCTAGCCCTGCAAATCACTCTTTTTTAGGCAAGAGAGACAGTCTTGACAGAGAGAAGTCTAAAAGCAATTAGGCATCATCATAAAGGAAAAAGAGGATAGTTGCTTCTTATACCTTACCATGAGCCTATAATTTGAAAATCAGTCAAAGACAATTTCACTACACATTATGAAAACACAGTCATGAAAAAGAGGTTACTTCAGGAATGCAGACAGAGAGCACTTATCATGAAAAAATCACATTGTTCTTGTCTAAGTTTCAAAGTGATATGGTGCAATAAAGACATATATTACAGGCAAGGTTTCATAAAGCAAAAAGGGATAGTTTATTTGAAGGTCTTCAAGAGTGATAAGAAAAGATCACAGTTTACTGATTATGCCTTTTTCAAATGAACAAAGGAAGACACTGTACCTGTTGAAGATGAGTTTTTTATAATGTAAGATCACCTCATTAAAAGATAACTAGCAGAGGGCCTAATAATGGTTTTGAGTGACCTAGGTGATTTCAATTACATAATCTCCTTCATAACAAGCAGAGAGTTGAAAGTCATCAGGTATTGATACAGTGTTTGGGAAAAATTTGCAGTGATAGATAGAGTTTGAGAATCAGTTTTTTTTCATAATTTTCTTTAAATGACAAAGCATAAGGAGAAAAGGTTGTTGAAGATGTGTTCGAATTTGGTTGACGAGATACCCTGCAAATAGAAAAATGTAAAGCAGTCATCCTTCAACAAAGACAAAAAATTTCTTTGCAAATACAAATATAAAAGGGGGGAAAACGTGTTTTAAAAACCATGATAAAGCATAAGGGACTCGATCAAAATTTTTCGTAGGTCATTGTGCAAACACTTAGCAAGGGAGAAAAGAAAATTTTAACACCTTGGCATTTTTACTGAGCATGCGACACGCCTGAAGAATATCGCGCCGCACCTGTAAGTGTTCTCTGAATGCCTATGCACAGGACGCGACGCGCCTGTCGTTACATGTGGCGCGCCTGTGCAAGAGACCGGATGCCCACTCCTAGACGTGATGTGTTTGCCCGGCCCGGTGCCCACTCTACACGCGACGCTCTTTGCTACCTCCGGCAGCCCTGCCCGACACAGTCTGCTGGCATGCTGCCCTGCCTGGCCCGGCGTGCAGAAGGCGCCCGAGCGCCCACAGAATAGTGCCAGGGTTTGCAGCAGCATTCAAAGAGCCCTCAAATTGCCAAACAAAATCAGAATTTTGCACAAAAAAGTTATCTCCAAAAGCAGCAGAGACATCTTTTAAGAGGTATTTGTGTTTCTTTGCCTAAATTTTTGATTGAAAAGCATAGAAGAAAATCAGTGATTTTAAAGGGCTAGAAGTCTTATTGGTTGCAAAAGGCTTGTTTGTTGAGTGAGAAGCAAAACACAGTTTTTGGGAAGGGAGGCCTATTTTCAAACTAAAAAACTTGTGCTAGTTGAATAGGTGAAAGAGGAAACATAGTTTGAGAAGAGAAAGGTCTGTTTTCAGTTAGAAAGGGCCTGATTGAAAATTATTTCCAAAAAAGGGAAAACAGTGATTTTAGGGAGAGTGGTAAATTTTGTTTTCAAAGGTCTCCGGTTTACTAAATGAAAACGTGAAACAGTGTTTGAAGAAAATCTTAATTCAGTCAAAAACTTGTTTGTTAAGAGAGTGAAGGTAGTCTCCAAGATGACAGCCATGAAACTAATAAAGACAATGAACTTGAAGAGGAAAAGTCACAAAATGATGAACAAAGCAATACAAGCAAGCACAGTAATAATGAAAGGGATAGTTCTCAGGAGAAAAAGGAAGACAACCATCACTCATTTGAAGAAAAAGACAGTGGTCACATGCAGCAAGTTAAAGAGGACACTCAAGAAGAAAGCATTCATAATTAATACAATCACAGTAATGGAAAACAAGCACAAAACAGTGATAAATCTAAGGGTGATAGCCTGAGACAAAAAGAGCAAAACAACCCTAATGATAGTCAAGATCAAATCAAAGACAGTGAGCAAGGCAGCCCAAAAGAAGACAGTAAAAACATGGAGCATGAAGAGAGTCCTCAAAAGCATGTGCTAGCTGCCTCTCCTAGGAAAGTGGACATGACTCTTTCTCCAAAGGTAACAAAGCCTAAAACTTCAAGGAAGAAGACTATTCAAGCTATAACTACAAATGTTACTAAAGCACTCCAGAGTAAAGGCAAGTTGCCTAAGCAGCCTATTATTGAATTGCCAAGGAAGACAAGAGCAAAGAAGCCCATTCAAAGCAAGGGTAAGGAAAAAGTGGAGTAGTAGGAGAGTAGCCATGAACATGAAAGAGAGTTTGAAATAATCCAAGTGGATAGTGATGCCGAAGATGACCAAATCAGAATTCAAAAGTCTCTTTTGCAAAACAGGGAATCTCAAATTGGGGATTTAGAAACTGACCTAGAGAGGTCTAAAAACCTCATTCACTTTCTCCAATTACAAAATAGACAAATTAGACAAGGCAAACAAAGATTTGGGTTTGCAAAGGAAGATGACCGGGCATTACAAGAAGTTGAATCAATTTGCCCGAAGAAAACTAAAGATTGCCCAAGAAAAGCTCAAAACTTCCCAAAGAAGGTGCCTAGTGAAAAAAGGAGGAAAAGACATATCTAGGCTTGGAATTTTGGCTCAAGATTCCATTCATGTTTCTAAAAACCGTTAAGGGGTTTGCTCACCAAAATTGAGCATTTTTTGACATGATCTTGTTTTTGGGATTTTTGGGCCTAATTGTACAAATTCATGGGCGCTGCTATTTTCGCTTAGAGCATCCTCAGCTGATGAAAGTTATGTTTTTGGATGCATTAAATTGGAGGGAATGTACTCATAAATTTTCAGATCAAAATAAGATGGTTTGATCCCTCAAAAAGGCCAAAAACAACCATTTTTTACCTTTCTGCTCCTAATATCAGCAAGTGCTACACTCCTGGGTTTTTTCATTGTTTCTACTTTTTGAATGACTTCTAGGAATCATATTGGAAAAAATCAAGTATTTTTGGAAATTAGACATCCTTAGATTTCCAACGAGCCATCACAGGCCTGAATCCAATGCCAGGAAGGGGTCCAAAACTCAGTTACAACAGACCCCATTTTTTGTTGATTTGGAGCTACGCACAGAGACAACTTTTTTCCAAAAAGTCAACAAAAGACACTAATTAATGGAAAATTGGTTTTTTAATATTTTATTGGACAAAACACACCTAATTTTATTGGGGAGTTATGTTTTGGTGTGTTTCATTTATTTTCTTATCTCTTATGTGTCTTGGGCCTTACATGGTCATTAAGCACATTTATGACATTTATGGCTGAATTAGGGTTTATCGAAGCCTCTTAGGGTTTCCACCTCCTCATTTGCTCCATAAATAGAGCATAAGGCTCTTGTATATTTTCCTGGCTGTTGATGACTTATGCTAAAGTAATACATAGTCCCTTGAAGCCTTTGATGAGAAATTGATGTCTTGGAGCTTATGCATGATCTGATTCACTTGTTGATGGAGAAGGACTGTTTGCAGGATCCATAGGCCTGGTTGATGGTGAATTTTTCTCTTGTTAATGTTTCCTAAGTTTCTCATATGTTTTCCATCCATCTATGTTGCATTAGGACAAAAAATTTAGACTAAGATATGCTTGTTGACGACACCTTAGATCTGTTTGTTTCCTTCACTGCCTAAATGTTTTCTTCTACTTAAGATATGTTAGAGAATTCATTTTTTTGCTCTCTAATAAGTTTTTGGCTTTTCTATTTTCTCGAATTATTTAGATCAGTTAGTATCAATTATGATTTATGGCTAGCCCTGCATATTTTTACCTCTGAAGTACTCTATTCTTGAAATCATCTTTTGAAGCAGCTTTGCCTATAGTTTGTCAAAGAAGTCTGTCTTAATCATGCTCTTTGCCTTACTTAGCTAAAATTGTCTCAAGGAACTCTCATAGCTGTCACTGTGGATGCTAGGTTTTGTCTCTTCTTCTATGGTTACAGTTACTTGTGCAACTTAAATGTTTTTCCTGCTCTTGATGATAAAACCCATGAAAGATTCAATAATTTTTGCCTTTCTATGTTTTATCTGAATGTTGTCTTGGTTGATTATCTACTTTCAGTCTGAAATCAAATGGATTAGTTTTTCTTAAGCCTTTGATTCTCTTGCTATGCTTATATATCTTCTAACTCCCTCAGTTTACAAGTATATAAAGGATTCTGTTTTTTCCCTTTATTAGCTTGTAGTTCCCAAGTTTAATGTCCATCTCATGATCCTTCACAACCTTAAAGATCCACCAACCAAGTTAAATTTCCCTGCAAAAGCTCTTGAAACCATTGATGAACTCATTCATGACCTTGTTTGACTCCATTTCCCAATGACTTAACAATATTCCTTGTTTTCTATCTAAATCTATCCGAGCATCATACCCAACCAAAAACAATCAAAATACCATGCACTTAACATCTAGCCTAAAATCAACCCTAATCAGCAAACAAGTTCAGATATTTACACCTACTAGAGAGATCCCTCTCTAAATCCAGGAAGGCTAGGTCCTAGGATTCTAAAGCTTGGTTTGATGTTACCATGTACCTTTGTATCTCAATCAATCTAGAAAATTACGGGGAGCTAACATAATGGCGATCACGGTGGGACTCTGAGTGATAAACAAACTTAGACTTTCTTAAACCTTTCAAAAAACCCTTAAGAGTACTATCTTGTGGATTTATCCCACCGCTCACACCAACATAATGGCGATCACGGCAGGACCTTTTGAGTAAGTCACAGCCTTAAGTACTCCTTGAACACTCAGAAATCCCTTGTCAAACTTAAGAATACTATCTTGTGAATTTATCCCACCGCTCACACCAACATAATGGCGATCACGGTGGGACTGAGTTCATAGTAGCCTGACAAACTCTTGTAGACTCATATCCATCACCAGTTTGACTTAAAAACCAACCCATAGCCAGAGTAGAAACTAATTACTTCACCATCCTGGCAAGATGATGATTTAGCTAGGGAATACTCATTTATCTTAAGGCTGCATAAAGAAACTAAAAACCCAAAAAGTACTCCCTAGATTGATTTTTTATCAAGAATTTGGTGGTGGACCATTGTATACATATCCTCAAAATTTCAAAAAAAAAATCCACCTGGTGACTCCACTAAGCCTCCAGTAGGCCTTCCTCATCCCACTAGTCCCATAGGTTGTTCTAGGATTGTGTCAAATCAGTCCTAAGCAATTTTTAAGAGCTAATTGTACCTTGTGTGAATAGAGAGATCTGGCTTCACGAAGGATCTATACCAGATCACACCTGGACCCAAATCCTCCTACCATAGTTGATAACCTAGAAAAGATTTTGTGGCAAAATCCTAAAGCTGGAAACTCACCCACCGTTAGGACCATCCATAGAGCAAGTTCTGCACTGGAACACCTTATAGTTTCACAAGATCCTCAGTTTGATTTGCACCATACCAAGAACCTATTTAGGACCAAATCGCAAAGTAGGGTTGACCAAGCTGACTTTGAGCCCATAGATTTGCAGCAAAGCTCCAGTAGAGAAGCTTCTCCTTGCACTCCACCTGATTTTCAGCTTCTCCATCACGTCAACCCTTTTCATCTCAAATCTACTCAAAATCAGTCTTCCGGTCCAAGTACCTCAGCTACACCCATCCATACCACCAGTGTGCAAAACCACCTCACTCCATCCTCCTCCACCTCTCACAAATCCTCCCCTTGTAAATCAGCCCTTGTTTCCTTTCCCTCCCATCATGGCAGCCTGGTATGCTCCACTAGCTCTACAACAACCACTATTACCTCTGCCAAATGACTATCAGTCCAAAATCCCTCACTTCTTAGGGACTAAATCCATCACTGCTCAAAAACATGTAGATAGAATTAATGATGCTTTTGACTATATGGAGATAGAAGAAGAAACCATAAAAATGAGGATTTTTTCTCAGAGCCTAGGGGGAGAACCCAAGAAATGGTTTAAAGACTTGCCTCCCAACAACATTCATGATCTCCCTACTCTATACCAAACTTTTGTGAACAAATGGGAAATCAAGAAAAACCCTCTCCAAATTCTGTCTGAATATAACAATCTTAAGAGAAATCCGGGAGAAAGCGTTCATGACTACTCCACTAGGTTTAACAACGTTTACAATGCTCTTCCACCTCACATAAAACCTCCACAAGGCTTGGCCTTGGTGAAATATCCTGAAGGCTTTGATGCTGATATGGCCTATCAACTAAGGGAGAGAGATTACCTAACTCTAGAAGACATGCAAAAGGGGGTTGTAAGTGTAGAGGCCAATTTCATTGAGAAGAGGGTTAGGGTAAGATCAGAAAAAAGGGTGACTTATAGAGATGACACAACACCTGCACCCTCCTCTTCCGACACCAAACTTGACTCCATAGTCAGGACAATGGAGAGGATGATGGAAAAATTCAGTTTGAATGAGAGAACACCTCCTAGGGAAAATCAAGCCAATCTTCAAAACAGGAATAGAAATCAAAATTTTAGAAGAGACCCTCCCCCAGTTAGACAAAGAGAGAGTGATCAACAAATCAGACCCCCGTTCCAAGACAACTATGTAGATGAAGAAGAAAGAGAGTCTGAGCAGTTGGAAGAAGACCATGTAAATGTCATAGGTTCGGATGATGAGGATAACACATTCCTTGCCGAAGAAGAACAAAGGATGTTTTCCTCAAAACCACATGGGAAATCATATGAAGATTCCGAAGACTATAGACTAGGATTTGAGAATGCCATAATGGAAGTCCATAGGCAGTATGACCTTAGGAGTAAAAAGAATCAAGATATTCCTAAAAATCAGCCAAACACTGCTGTAAGAAAAACCTCTGAACCTATCCCTAAAAAGACAGCAGAAAATACAAATATTGTGGCTAAGAAAACTGAACCAAACATACCAAAGACTAGTCAACCTAACAAAGATTCAAGCTGCCCTAGTAATTCAACTAGTGGCCCTGAAAAAATCCTGCTTTCCAAACCATTAAATCAGAATCAGAAAATTAAAATTGTAGAAAAGTTCATGGCTGATAAAACTGATGTAAACGCAATAAAGACACCTACACCTTTCAGTTTTGAGGGGGAGATTTCCAAGATCAAGATAACCATACCCCTCACTAAGCTAGTCCCAAGAGGTATATAGGTCCCAGATTTTCAAGGTTTTAAATATAGGGAGTGATATCGATACTTTAAACTTAACTGATGATAAACCATAATTGTTTTTTGGTCCTGAAGTAGAGGGAAAATATCAAGAAGGGGTTGTCCCTCCTTTCTATGTAAGTCTGAACATACATGATAAAATTATGCATAATGCTATGTTAGACTCTGGTGCCTCACACAACCTCATGCCAAAGGTTGTGATGGAGAGATTGGGCTTAGAGATCACAAAACCATACAAAGATTTGTACTCTTTTGATTCCAGTAGGGTCAAGTGTCTAGGCCTAATCAAGGATCTGTGTGTCAATCTGGCACAAATCCCCGCTAAAAGTCTAGTCATGGATATAGTTGTGGCTGACATCCCCCCAAAATATGGCATGCTTTTATCTAGATCATGGCGGGCCAAACTCCAGGGAAGCCTTCAAATGGACATGACTTATGCCACCATCCCAGTATTCAATCAAACAAGGAGATTATACCGGGAATCCCACATGAAATACATGGTGAGTAACATAGATAGGCCAAATAACACACCAGTTTATTCCATTCACTTAGACCTTGACTCCTTCATCCTATACAATGAAAATGACATAGAGGAACAAATATATGACAAGGAGAAAGGACTAAGCCCCTCAGAACAACCAATCCTGCCCTCTGACCAAGAAAATGACACCCCAAATCCTAGCAGCCCCAAAGTGCAAAATATTGACAAAACTGAAATGGACAACCTTTGGCATATAAGCTTTGATGGCTCCTATGGTAAGGCTGGTTCAGGAGTAGGGGTTTGGTTCCACAACACAAATAAAGGCCATTCCTATAGGCTAGATTTCCAATGCACCAACAACGTTGCAGAATATGAGGCTATCCTTATTGGTTTACACCTACTCAAAGACCTCAAAGCTAAGAAAATATTGGTTCAAGAAGATTCAGAACTGATCATAAATAAAATTAAGGGAGAATATTCAGCCAAGAACCCTAGGTTAAGGGAATATAGAAATGTTGCCCTAGACCTTCTCAAAACCTTTGAGAAATATGAGCTCACTTTCATCCCTAGGTCCCAAAACTGCCTTGCCAATGAGCTTGCTTTTGCTGCCAGCAATTTCTCTTTACCTTATGAAGAGAACCAATGCCTCATCAAAATAAATAACAGGCCTACTGTACCAGAAAACCTAAACCATTAGCAAGTGTTTGACAATGATGACCAAATAGATGATTTTCTGCAATCTAGGAATGACTTTACAAGTATAAAACAGAGTTTGAGATTTGAAAGAAATACTTCTGCTGAAAAAGAAACTCCCAAAATAGAGTTGCCCTTTGATGATGATATAAACCACCTTCAAAACTCTTGTGTAGCAGAATTATTTGATAAATCTGATCAAAAAGAATTTGAAATTTTGTAGTACAAAAATGACACCTTGCCAAGAGGCCTTACACCACTAGAAGAGCTGTTTGATTTTAATGATGTAGCTAAAAAACCCAAGATGGAATCCACTGAAACAAATGTAGAAGAGTGTAACATTGGAGAGATGAAAGAGCCTAAAATGATCAATCTGTCCAAAACTCTCCCATCTCTCACAAAACAGAAATACATTGAGCTTTTTAGAGAATTTAAAGATGTGTTTGCTTGGGGGTATGAAGACTTGAAATCCTATGACACCAAAATCATTCAACATAAAATTCCTCTCAAAGAAAATCAGAAACCATTTAAACAAAAGTTGAGAAGAATAAACCCCCTTTTGTTACCCTCAGTTGAGAAAGAAATCAAAAAGATGTACGATGTCGGGATCATAGTCCTGGTCCGATACTCGGAATGGGTTTCCAACCTTGTGTCAATTAGGAAGAAGACCAGTGAAATTAGGCTTTGTATTGACTTCATAAATTTGAACAAAGCCTCCTTGAAAGACAATTAACCCTTGCCTAAAATGGATCACATACTCCAAAAGGTAGTTGGCTCACAAATAATTTCACTACTGGATGGGTTCTCAGGTTACAACCAAGTTCTAGTCTTTCCAAATGACCAACTTAAAACTGCTTTCACTACACCTTGGGGTACATTCATGTATGTTAAAATTCCATTTGGTTTAATGATTGCAGGGGCTACTTTCCAAAGGGCAATGGACATAGCTTTTTCGGAAGACATAGGTTACTTCATAGTCATATACCTTGATGACATCACTGTCTACTCTAACACTGATGAGGAGCACTTAGTCCACTTGAGAAAAGTCTTTGAAAAATGTAGAAAGTGTGGTCTGTCCCTCAATCCTAAGAAAACTTTGTTTGGCCTTCAGGAAGGAAAACTCTTGGGTCACATCATCTCTGAGGAGGGAATCAAGATAGATCCCAAAAGAATAGAAGGCATCTTACAAATCAGCCACCCTAGAAACATTAAAGAGCTGCAATCTTTCATTGGAAAGATTAACTTCCTAAGAAGATTCATCCCTAACCTTGTTGAGCTCCTAAGAAATATCACCAATATGTTGAAAAAGGAAGTAGGAGTGAAGTAGAATATGGAAGCAAAACAATATTTTGAGCTAGTAAAACAAGCACTCACGCAAACACCAGTCTTAATCAGCCCTAACTTCACCAAGGACTTTTACATTTTCTCCTTTGCCTCTGAACATACTATGGCAGCAGTATTGTTGCAAAAGAACATCATGGGACAAGAGCAGCCCATAGCTTTCTTCAGGAAAGCCTTAAGGAATGCTCCTCTGAAATATAACAGTATGGAGAAACAAGCCTTTGCCTTAATCAAAGCTTTGAAGGATTTCAGAGTTTATATTTTACATTCACATATCATAGCCTTTGTCCCGAACACAGTTGTCAGAGATATACGTAATCAAGACCCTGATGGTAAAAGGGGCAAGTGGATTGCTACCATTTCAAAATATGATTTGGAAATCAGACCCACTAAATTGACTAAGGGACAAGGACTTGCAAAACTTATGGTTGACTCAAATTTCCAAGCTCTAGACATCAATATGGTTAGCATGTTAGAAGAAACTGAAGAAAGTACAACACCATACATTGAAGAAATGTTTCTAAATTCACCTTGGTATGCTGATATTATTTATGTGCTTCTTTATCTCAATGCTCCCCCTTCTTTGTCAAAAACTAAAGCAAGATTCTTAAAACAAAAAACATTAAATTTCTGCATTTTAGATGGATTATAGTACCAGAAGAGTTTTTTTGGTTCACTGCTTTAATTTTTTCTTGAAGATGATGCAGAGAAAATCATGCATGAATTACATGAAGGAGAATGTGGGGGTCATCTCTATTGGAAGACCACAACCAACAAGATCCTTAGAGCTGGCTACTGTTGGCCCACCTTATTTTCCGATACTCACAAACCAGTCATAACTTGCCATAAATGCCAAATCTTTGATGGCAAAAGAAAGCTCCTATATTTACCCTTGCACCCCATCAGTGTTGAAGCCCCTTTTCAGCAGTGGGGTTTGGACTTCATAGGAGAGATCCATCCTACTTCATCTTCCCAACATAAGTGGATCCTCACTGCCACTGACTATTTCACCAAGTGGATAGAAGCCATCCCTTCTAGAAATGCCACTGATTCAGTTATCATCAAATTCCTTGAAACCAACATCCTGTCCAGGTTTGTTTGTCCTAAGAAGATCATCACCGATAACGCTGTTGCCTTTACATTTAAGAAAATGGTAGAATTTTGCTATAAATATCACATCACCCTTGGTCACTCCACTGCTTATTACCCACAAGGGAATGGACTAGCTGAGTCCTCTAACAAGAGCTTGGTAAACATCATTAAGAAGCTCTTAGAACAAAATCAAAAGGCATGGCATAGCAAACTAGTGCATGCATTATGGGCTGATAGACTAACCACCAAGAAATCCATTGGTATGTCTCCCTATCAACTAGTGTATGGCATGGATGCATTTTTTCCCACCTATTTAGGAGTCCCAGTCATGAAGCTTCCTCAAGAGGTTCAATCAGAATAAAATGACATGCAAAGGAGGCTGAACCAAACCATTCATTTGCAGCAATCAAGAGAAGAAGTTTACAAAAGGACCCAAGCTATCCAGGACAATATTAAGAAAATATTTGATAGAAGAACCAAACAAAATGATTTCGAGATTGGAGACAAGGTTCTGAAATGGGATTCAAGAAAGGAGGACAAAGGCAAACATGGTAAGTTTGAAAATCTGTGGAAAGGTCCCTATATCATTGATTCGGTGAGAGGTAACAATGCTTTCTTTTTAAAGGAACTTGATGGAACTGAAATGTTTGGAGGTCCTGTAAATGGGAGGATGCTTAAACATTACTTTGATCAAGAACCTTAGCTCTAACTTTCTCATTCCTTGTACATACCATTGTTTGATGAAAGGATATGAAGACAAAAAAAACCCTAACAAAATAAAAAGGGAAAAGAGGGCAGGAATGGAAAGATAGGTACAGCCCCATACCAAAAAAAAATGAATGTTGCTGAAAGTGTGCAAGTCTAAATGCCACTACTAGTCTTTGAAAAACAAGTCTTGTTCAATCATCTAGCCTAATCATGGCTGAACATGTTTTCAATTTAGTTGCTGATAGGTTAGTGAAAGAAAAACTTGTCAAAATCATGTAAACTTGACTTGTCAAAAGAGAATAGATTAGAAATGAAAAGATACTGGTTCCGCATGCTCAAAACAAAACCAAAGAGAAAGATGAGGATGCATAACAAATGATAGATCACAACCCTTATCTTTCTATTTTACTTTCATGCAAAATAATTTTTGTGTGCAGCTTGTTCTTATGCCACAACTCATGGTAAGTCAGATTGCCTAATCCTGATTTAAATCGTGCTTTCAATTTCATGTTTATAGCTTAGGGAATAAAGTTTGTCAAACAACTTAAATCTTGACAAATGAGTAGATTAGGTAGAAAATAAAACGAGTTCATTAGCCTAATTTGAACTCTTGGAAGAGATAAGGGTACAATTAGATAGTTTGTTTTTTGTTTTCAAAAAATAAAAATGTCAAGGGTTTGCCAGTTCAAATGCACCTAAGGAAGAAAAAATGTTAGGCAAGTAGGTTGGGTAGGTAGAGATGATGTTGATGTTAATCATGTTTTTTCAGATTACTAAGATCACAGTTTCAAGTAAGCATCAACAAGGGAAAGAGGTAAAATAATGCCCAATGGATGAGGCACTAGTCTTCATAAACCAAGAGATCTAAAAGTTCTGGACACCTCCTGAAAGGGAGCTGCCCTCCCCAAGTGGAGTCACTGTTAGTCATCCCTAATTTTCATACCTCAATATGACTAAGTATTGTTTCCATATTTCTAGAAACAAAGTTCATGAGCATTGTGAGTTCTAGAAATCTCACAGCCTTCATTACCCTTAAGATAATTTTTTCCTATTTTTTCATCATCCTATCTAGCCATCACTAGCCCAACACTCCTGGAAGACCCATCCTAGGTTCAAGCCATATTTTTTTGCCCCAACTGTCACTCATTTTTCACCATGTCTTGCCTTTTGGCCCAAATCCTCTGTTTTGCTTATCTACAAGATTCCCTACTGTTAGTCATCAGTATTTTTGCATGTTTTTTATGACTAGATTCCTTGGCTGAGTTTTCTAGAAGCTAATCTCAAAATTTTCAATTGTTCATCTAGAAAACACCTTAAACAAATTTTTTCCTCCCACCCCTCTCCTTCAACCTATCATGAGAAAACCCTTCAGTTTTCTAAACCTGTCTCATTACAACAAAGTCTCCTTGTCTATAACTGTCATAGCTTTGTTTCTCTACTATCATTTTCCCTTGTTTTCATGCATCTCATTGCCCATCATTTGAAAAAGTGTCTGCCCCTCTCTCACTGATCATTCAACCATTATGATAACCTGATCATGACTCAGGAAATATTCAAAATCTGTAACAAGGTCTGTAGGTCTAGATGGTGGTGTTTAGGGAAATTTTCCTTGACAAAGTTATCCTAAGCCAAAAACCCTATGTCTAGTACCAGTCAGCCATAAATTGTTCCCTATTCTGCAAAACAAAACTTGGTCTATCCTAAGGTCGTGCACCACTAAATGGTTGCTTTGTCTCATTTCAACAGAGCTCAAAATGTTCAAATCAGGAAAAGAGAAAGAGTTTTCATGTCTGAAGAAAGAAGATCAGATCAAGCATGATCTTCATGAAATACCAAGAAAGCTCTCCAAAGATCAAAACACATCTACTCTTACATCTCTGTAGGGATGTATTAAGTGATAATAGTGTGCAAATGGGAGCAAAAGAGCAAACTCAACAAGGTTACCATTTTGTGATAGTTTGCCATCATGAAGCAGATGAGGTGCAGAAAATAAAAGAAAGAAAACATACATGGTTTTAAATCCAAAAGGTGCCTGAATCTACAAAGGATTAAGTGATGCTTATCATCAACACTCCATGGCTAACTCCAAAGGTATTGCTACATAAATTCTAAAAAAGGTGACTTAGCCCTGGAAATCACTCTTTTTTAGGCAAGAGAGACAGTCTTGACAGAGATAAGTCTAAAAGCAATTAGGCATCATCATGAAGCCATAAGAGGACAGTTGCTTCTTATACCTTACCATGAGCCTAGAATTTGATGTAGAAATTTTCTATTTCCCACCCCGGTTTTCAGTTTCACCTTATTTCTCCAGAATAGTTAAATTCCCTTTCCCATATCCATACATTCAACAACTGAAAAATAAATTTTGTTGAAAACACAAATTCTGGAAATATTACAGAATGCTGGAAAATGCAGAAATAAATATCAGCACATACAAACAGCCATTCAACACATTTAAACACAGTGATTTTTGGTCAAGGTGACCCTGGAAAAACCCCCTACAACTCTTGGGGAAAACCAGTTCGAAAGCTCCTTCTTATTTCTGGAAAATGCTTTTTACAATGAGAGAAATATTCAGCAAAAATCAGCAAATAAAATTTACAACTTATCTCGTTTTCCGTGCTTAACCACTGCCTCGGAAAATGTGCAAACAACAAAAATAGAACAACAATAAATGTTGTACGGCCTCCTCAATTTTCGTGCCCAGAAAATCTGCAATAAATGCAGCTGTACGGCCTCCTCGATTTCTGTGAAAAACAACAATAAATGTTGTTGTACGGATCTCAATTTTCATGCCAAAAGGACAGCAGAACCTTGCTGTACGGAATCTGCCTCGATTTTCGTGCAAGAGGACAGCCACTTGTTGTATGGCCTACCTCGAAATTCATGCCAACCAAACCAACCTCCTGTTGTCTCGAAATCTGTGCCAAGCTGCTGTACGGCCTCTTGGAAAATGTGCCAAAAGACTGTTGTACGGCCTCCTAAAAAATCGTGCCAAAATCTGCCTTGGAATGTGTGCCAAACTCAGCTATATGGACTTGCTGAAATCCTGCCTTGGAATGTGTGCCAAGCTGCTGTCTCCTTCTCCTCACTGCCCAGAAATCTCCCTTGCTCTCTTGCTCTCCTTCTCTCAATCTGCTCATGAAAGAATGAATGACCTTTTCCTCCTTTTCCTCCTTTAACCTAACCCTAAGTGACTTTTGGGGAATCCCTAAATCCAATGGCCGAGATAGATTGAGATCTAGGGCTGAGATTAAATGCTCATTTAAATCTCACTTTCTATTTTTTAATTCACCCCACTTTAATAAAGACCCACTTAGTCATTTATTTCCAAAGTCACTTTTCCTTTCTAATTTTACATCGACTTTATTAAAGTCACTTTAAAATTAGACTTTAGTAACTTTATCACTTAAAGTCACTTTTAAATTAGATTTGACTTTATAACTTTATAAAGTCACTTTAGGAGAAAAATTAAATTCCTTTGGACACTTTTCCCTAGGCCAAAGATCAAAGCCTTAGGGAACCACCTGTCCTCCGATAACCAAATTTCAACACTCCCTCTTACCGAGGAAGGTGTTCCTCACCACACCCATCTTGTCTCTGAAGTAGACATGCTTGCCCTGTGGTAAGGCTTTGGTAAGAATATCTGCAACCTGCTCATCAGTGGGAATATACTCAAGCTTCACAGCTCCTTTCTGAACATAGTCTCTGATGAAGTGATATTTGATCCCGATATGCTTTGACCTGTCATGAAATACCGGATTCTCCGTGAGTTTAATGCAACTCTGATTATCACAGTAAATCACTGAAGGTCTCAACGGCTGACCAAATAAGCCAAACAACATCTTGCGAAGCCAGATGGCCTCACAACTAGCTAGACTGGCTACCATATACTCTACTTCCGTTGAACTCAATGCTACTGACTGCTGCTTTCGACTGAACCATAACACCACTGCCGAACCCAACCCAAAACAGCACCCTGAAGTGCTCTTCCTATCAGAAGCACAACCTGCCCAATCAGAATCAGTGTAACCTGCCAATCTCACTCCATCCCCCTGCCTGTAGTCCGGACCATAATCCATTGTCCCCTACAAGTACCACAAAATGTGTTTTGCAGCCACCCAGTGAACCTTCCTAGGCTCACACATAAACTGACTCATCGTGTTGACTGCAAAACAAATATTTGGCCTAGTGTTGACCAAATACATCAAGGAACCAATCAGCTGTCTATACAATGTGGGATCCACCAACTCGGAATCCGAAGCATGGAGCTTCTTCCAGTTGGTGATCATCGGTGTCGACATGGGTTTACAGTCCTCCATGTGGAATCTACCAAGGATGTCCACAATATACTTCCCCTGCCCCAGGAAGAAATGCCCCTCCTCCTGCCACACCTCCAAACCCAAAAATTAATGCATCAAGCCGATGTCCTTCATCTCAAACTCTGCCGCAAGATCTCTCTTGCAGTGCTCTATGAGTCTCTCTTCACCTGTAATGACTAAGTCATCCACATACAGCACCAGAATGAGAGGCTCCTCACCTATCACAATATAGTAAAGGTTCGGATCTGCCTCACTCTTTGTGAAACCCATCCCCTGCAAGTATGTATCTATCCCGGAGTACCAAGCTCTGGGAGCTTGCTTCAGGCCATAAAGGGCCTTCTTCAGTCTGCACACATGGGACTCCTTCCCATGCACCTCAAAGCCCTGTGGCTGCTCAATGTACACCTCCTCCCGTATGAAGCCATTGAGAAATGCGGTCTTCACATCCATCTGGTGGATCTTCCAACCCATCTCTGCTGCTATCGATATAATGGAGCGGATCGAAGTATATCGAGCCACGGGAGCGAAGGTCTCCTCATAATCAACTCTCTCTACCTGGGAGAACCCTCTAGCCACAAACCTCGCTTTGAATTTCTCAATGTTGCCATCTGCAGCATGCTTTACCTTGTAAAGCCATCTGGAAGTAACCACAGATTTTCCCTCAGGCCTCGGCACCACCTCCCAAACATCATTCTTCATGATAGAAGAATACTCCTCCTGCATGGCCTCTCTTCAGACCTGCTGGCTAGCTGCCTCCTCATAGCTAGAAGGCTCAGAGTCAAGGATGCTGGTAGCCATTTCCATATAGCTACAAAACCTCTCAGGTGGTCTGCTCTCTTTGACCGGCCTCTTAGGCTCAGCAACATATGTGGCATCTCTCAAGGTGTCCTGAAGCCACTTGGGCTTCCTCTTCCCTGAGCACACTTCTCCCGTTGGAGAATTAAACTCCTCCTCCTCAACATCAGGAACCTGAACTCCTAACTGTCTGTCTGTTGTCCTCCTGCCTGCACATGAACCTGTAGATGCTAAGGTACCGTGTGAACTGTCCATCAGTGGACTCCCCAGTGAATTGCTCTGTGGACTGCTCTGCATGCTGCCCGTAGCACCACCTCTCTGACTCGGTGAGCCACTCCCCACTGACGGACCTGACATCGTCATAGATGTACCTCTGGATCCTCCTGATCCCTGCCCACTGGATCCCTGCGACTGAATCAACTGCTGCTGAGGTTCTGGCTAATCCAGATACTCTAACTCCCGTGACTTCCTGAAGGCCCTGTCCTCCTCAAACTTCACATCCCGCCTGACAACAACTTTCCTCTGTGCAGGAATGTAAATCCAAAAGGCCTTTGAGGTCTCACTGTAGCCCACAAAGATACCCTTCTCTGCGTGGGGGGGTTTCTTGCCTGGTCCCTCTCGGGGTATGGTAGAGTATGTGATGCACCCAAAGATGCCGAAGATGACCAATACGTGCTTCTTCAGCGTAAAATCCTCCTCTCGGAGTCATGTGCCCCAAGGCACGATGCGGACTCGTTCGGTAAAATAAACAACTGTGTTGTAGGCCTCACGGCAAAAACAATGGCAACCCCGGATCATGTAACATGGATTTGGCAGCCCCAATGATTGATCTATTCTTCCTCTCCGCAACCACGTTCTGCTCGGGGTTCTAAGGAACTGTGACCTCCCTCCTAATGCCTACCTCTGCACAATACTCAAAAAAATTTCCAAGGGTGTACTCACCTCCATTGTCCGACCTTAGGGACTTGATCTTTCGACCTGTGTGTGTCTCCACAAGAGCTCTAAGCTCCTGAAACCACTTGAAGACCTCACTCTTGGTCTTCAAGAAATAAATCTAGGTCCTCCTGGAGTGATCATCAATGAATAACACATAATACTCATATCCACTCAAGGAAACATGAGACATCCGAATCAAGCCACAAGAGAATGAATCAAATCAAGTATCCCAGTCGCTCTGCTGTCACTGCTGGGAAAAGGGGATTTGGCAAACTTGCCCATCGCACATCCTCTGCAAGTATCAAAGTGATTAGTACTGAAATCTGGCACACCTGTAGTGATCTCCTGCAAGGTCCTCAAGGCTCCATGATACATATGCCCCATCTTGCGGTGCCAAATCTCACACAGCTCAGAACTGCTAGCTTTGCTGTCGGTGCTACTGCTCAATGCCAAAAGGGGCCGAAATGCAAACTTGTACACCTTTGCATGGCGTACACCTATCACTCTAGCTGAATCAGCTGGAGTGCCCCTGGGATACATCAGCACCTGTCCTCCCCTGAACAGTACCTCATATCCTCTATCCTCCAAAGCTGAGACGGATATGAGGTTCTTCTTCATCTCAAGTACATAAAGAACATCTCGACACCTTCAAGGAGGTTTAGACTCCCTCTGAAATGTCAATGTTCCCACACCGACTGCTCTAACAACTCTGTCATCACCGAGTACTACCTATATATCAGTGCCACTCTCTGAAAGCTCTGAGAAGTACTCATAGACTCCTGTCATGTGACGTGAAGCCCCACTGTCCACATACCAGATACCCGAAGATGCTCCGCTAATCGAGGGAAATGCATGCTCCCTCTGAACCTCTATGGCAGATGATCCCGCACTAGAGGACTCACACGCAATGAACCCAAACTCCCAGTCAAAACGATCTGCAAAGTCCTCAACCTCTGCTGAAGCTGCCATGCTCTGGTTCTTCCCCTTCTTCTTCTTCTTAACTGGACACACAACTGCATAGTGTCCCATCTTCTGACAATTCCAACACTTCACCTTGGAATAGTCCTTTTGTGTGTTACCCTGTTTACCTTTACCTTTACCTTTGCCCCCACCATTGCTTGTGGAAAACTGCTTCTTGCCTTTGCCTTTCTTGTCTCCTACCAACAGTGCTACATCCTCATCCTACTCAACTGGTTTGGCTACCCCAAGCTGACCTTTCCTGATCTTTGTCTGAATGCAATCATCCCAAAACCTCTCCCATGTGGGAAGGGTCTCACGTGCACAAACCCCATCAGCAAAGTTCATCCATGAACTGGGGAGGCCATTCACTGCAATCCGCACCAACTCAGTGGGTGGAATGGCCTCTCCAATCGCTGCCAACTCATCTCTCACATTAGTCATCTTTGTGAGATATACAGCTGCACTATCAGTCTTACCCATCTTAATCTTCTTCAGCTTCTCCTTCAGGACCATTTTCCGGTTCTCATTGGTACTCTGGTAGAGGTTGGTCAATGCTGTCCACATCTCATGAGCATTTCTCTTTCCTCTCACATGAGGAATGCAATGGTCTTTGATTCCGTCTAGAATCGGTCTCTTACCCTTGTTGTTATTTTTATTATATGCTGCCAACTGAGTAGCATCAGTAGGCACATTTACAGGGTTCTGTGCGGTATGCACCATTATGTCCCAGACTTCTGCCTCCTCAAAGATACTTTGCATTCTCTCCTTCCAAACGCTGTAATTGGTATGCCCATCCAACCTATCCTCCACCCTCGGTCCCAAAGACATCCTGTTGTCCTAAAACTGAAAAATAGCACTGTTTTAGTAAAGGTAAAAATTCTGTTTGTGAAAAAATCAGCTTGCTGGAATTTTCTGAGTGAAAAATCAGCAGACTGTATTTTTTCTCCTTGCTGTCCCAAACTGCTTTTTCAGCACTCAAGCTCCGATACCATGTAGAAATTTTCTATTTCCCACCCCGGTTTTCAGTTTCACCTTATTTCTCCAAAATAGTTAAATGCCCTTTCCCATATCCATACATTCAACAACTGAAAAATAAATTTTGCTGAAAACACAAATTCTGGAAATATTACAGAATGCTGGAAAATGCAGAAATAAATATCAGCACATACAAACAGCCATTCAACACATTTAAACACAGTGATTTTTGGTCAAGGTGACCCTGGAAAAACCCCCTACAAATCTTGGGGAAAACCAGTTCGAAAGCTCCTTCTTATTTCTGGAAAATGCTTTTTACAGTGAGAGAAATATTCAACAAAAATCAGCAAATAAACTTTACAACTTATCTTGTTTTCCGTGCTTAACCACCGCCTCGAAAAATGTGCAAACAACAAAAACAGAACAGCAATAAATGTTGTACGGCCTCCTCGATTTTCGTGCCCAGAAAATCTACAATAAATGCAGTTGTACTGCCTCCTCGATTTCTGTGCAAAACAACAATAAATGCTACTGTATGGATCTCGATTTTCATGCCAAAAGGACAACAGAACCTTGTTGTAAGGAATATGCCTCGATTTTCGTGCAAGAGGACAGCCACTTGCTGTACAACTTGCCTCGAAATTCGTGCCAACCAAACTAGCCTCCTGCTGTTTCGAAATTTGTGCCAAGCTGTTGTATGACCTCTTGGAAAATGTGCCAAAAGACTGTTGTACGGCCTCCTAGAAAATCGTGCCAAAAGCTGCCTTGGAATGTGTGCCAAACTCAGCTGTACGGACTTGCTGAAATCCTGCCTTGGAATGTGTGCCAAGTTGTTGTCTCCTCCTCCTCACTGCCCATAAATCTCCCTTGCTCTCTTGCTCTCCTTCTCTCAATCTGCTCATGAAAGAATGAATGATCTTTTCCTCCTTTTCCTCCTTTAACCTAACCCTAAGTGACTTTTGGGGAATCCCTAAATCCAATGGCTGAAATAGATTGAGATCTAGGGCTGAGATTAAATGCTCATTTAAATCTCACTTTCTATTTTTAATTCACCCCACTTTAATAAAGACCCACTTAGTCATTTATTTCCAAAGTCACTTTTCCTTTCTAATTTTACATTGACTTTATTAAAGTCACTTTAAAATTAGACTTTAGTAACTTTATCACTTAAAATCACTTTTAAATTAGATTTGACTTTATAAAAATTATAAAGTCACTTTAGGAGAAAAATTAAATTCTTTTGGACACTTTTCCCTAGGCCAAAGATCAAAGCCTTAGGGAACCAACTGTCCTCCGGTAACCAAATTTCAACAAATTAGTCAAAGACAATTTCACTGCACATTATGAAAACACAATCATGAAAAAGAGGTTACTTCAGGAATGCAGAAAGAGAGCACTTATCATGAACAAATCACATTGTTCTTGTCTAAGTTTCAAAGTGATATGGTGCAATAAAGACATATATTACAAGCAAGGTTTCATAAAGCAAAAAGGGACATTTTATTTGAAGGTCTTCAAGAGTGATAAGAAAAGATCACAGTTTACTGATTATGCCTTTTTCAAATAAACAAAGGAAGACACTATACCTGTTGAAGATGAGTTTTTTATAATGTAAGGTCACCTCCTTAAAAGATAACTAGCAGAGGGCCTAACAATGGTTTTGAGTGACCTAGGTGATTTCAATTGCATAACCTCCTTCATAATAAGCAGAGGGTTGAAAGTCATCAGGTATTGATACAGTGTTTGGGAAAAATTTGCAGTGATAGACAAAGTTTGAGAATCAGTATTTTTTCATAATTTTCTTTAAATGACAAAGCATAAGGAGAAAAGGTTATTGAAGATGTGTTCAGATTTGGTTGAGGAGATACCCTGCAAATAGAAAAAGGTAAAGCAGTCATCCTTCAACAAAGACAAAACCTTTCTTTGCAAATGCAAAGATAAAAGGGGGGAAAACATGTTTTAAAAACCATCATAAAGCATAAGGGACTCGATCAAAATGTTTCATAGGTCATTGTGCAAACACTTAGCAAGGGAGAAAAGAAAATTTTAATGCCTTGGCAGTTTTACTGAGCACGCGACGTGCTTGAAGAATATCGCGGTGCGCTTGTAAGTGTTTTCTGAAGGCCTCTGCATAGGACACGACGCGCCTGTCGTTGCACGCGACGCGCCTGTGCAAGCGCTCGGGCGCCCATTCCTACATGCGACGCGTTTGCCCGATAGCCTTGCCCGGCCCGACGCCCACTCTACACGCGACGCTCTCTGCTGCCTCCGGCAGCCCTGCCCGGCCCAGTTTGCCAGCGTGTAGCCCTACCCGGCCCGGCGTGTAGAAGGCGCCCGGGCGCCCACAAAATAGTGCCAGGGATTTTAGCAACATTCAAAGAGCCCTCAAATTGCCAAAAAAAATCAGAATTTTGCACAGAAAAGTTGTCTCCAAAAGCAGCTGAGACATCTTTTAAGAGGTATTTGTGTTTCTTTGCCTAAATTTTTGATTGAAAAGCATAGAAGAAAATAAGTGATTTTAAAGGGCTAGAAGTCTTATTGGTTGCAAAAGGCCTGTTTGTTGAGTGAGAAGCAAAACATATTTTTGGGGAAGGGAGGCCTATTTTCAGACTAAAAAACTTGTGCTAGTTGAATAGGTGAAAGAGGAAACATTGTTTGAGAAGAGAAACGTCTGTTTTCAGTTAGAAAGGGCCTGACTGCAAATTATTTCCAAAAAATGGAAAACAATGATTTTAGGGAAAGTGGTAAGGTTTGTTTTCAAAGGTCTCCGGTTTACTAAATGAAAAAGTGAAACATTGTTTGAAGAAAAACTTAATTCAGTCAAAAACCTGTTTGTTAAGAGAGTGAAGGTAGTCTCCAAGAAGACATCCATGAAACTAATAAAGACAATGAACTTGAAGAGGACAAGTCACAAAATGATGAACAAAGCAATACAAGCAAGCACAGTAATAATGCAAGGGATAGTTCTCACGAAGAAAAAGGAAGACAACCATCACTCATTTGAAGAAAAAGACAGTGGTCACATGCAGCAAGTTAAAGAGGACACTCAAGAAGAAAGCGTTCATAACGAAGACAATCACAGTAATGGAAAACAAGCACAAAATAGTGAGCAATCTAAGGGTGATAGCCTGAGACAAAAAGAGCAAAACAACCCTAATGATAGTCAAAATCAAATCAAAGACAGTGAGCAAGGCAGCCCAAAAGAAGACAGTAAAAACATGGAGCATGAAGAGAGTCCTCAAAAGCATGTGCTAGCTGCCTCTCCTAGGCAAGGGGCCATGACTCTTTCTCCAAAGGCAACAAAGCCTAAAACTTCAAGGAAGAAGACTATTCAAGCTGTAACTACAAATGTTACTAGAGCACTCCGGAGTAAAGGCAAGTTTCCTAACTAGCCTATTATTGAATTTCCAAGGAAGACAAGAGCAAAGAAGCCCATTCAAAGCAAGGGTAAGGAAAAAGTGGAGCAGCAGGAGAGCAACCATGAACATGAAAGAGAGTTTGAAATAATCCAAGTGGATAGTGATGCCGAAGATGACCAAATCAGAATTCTAAACTCTCTTTTGCAAAACAGGGAATCTCAAATGGGGATTTAGAAACTAACCTAGAGAGGTCTAAAGACCTCATTCACTTTCTCCAATTACAAAATAGACAAATTAGACAAGGAAAACAAATATTTGGGTTTGCAAAGGAAGATGACCAGGCATTACAAGAAGTTGAATCAATTTGCCTGAAGAAAACTAAAGATTGCCCAAGAAAAGCTCAAAACTACCCAAAGAAGGTGCCCGGTGAAAAAAGGAGGAAAAGACATATCTAGGCTTGGAATTTTGGCTCGAGCTTCCATGCATGCTTCTAAAAACCCTTAATGGGTTTTCTCACCAAAATTGAGCATTTTTTGACATGATCTTGTTTTTTGGGATTTTTGGGCCTAATTGCACAAATTCATGGGCGCTGCCATTTTTGCTTAGAGCATCCTCAGCTGATGAAAGTTATGTTTTTGGATGCATTAAATTGGAGGGAATTTACTCAGAAATTTTCAAATCAAAAGAAGATGGTTTGATCCCTCAAAAAGGCCAAAAATAGCCATTTTTTACCTTTCTGCCCCTAATATCAGCAGGTGTTACACTCGTGGGTTTTTTCACTATTTCTACTTTTTGACTGACTTCTAGGCATCAGATTAGAAAAAATCAAGTAGTTTTGGAAAGTAGACATCCGTATATTTCCAACGAGCCATCACGAGCCCGAATTCGATGCCGGGAAGGGGTCCAAAACTTAGCTGCAATAGACCCCAATTTTTGCTGATTTGGAGCTACGCACAGAGACGACTTTTTTTCCAAAAAGTCAAAAAAAGACACTAATTAATGGAAAATTGGTTTTTTAATATTTTCTTGGAAAAAACACTCTTGATTTGATTGGGGAGTTATGTTTTGGTGTGTTTAATTTATTTTCTTATCTCTTATGTGTCTTGGGCCTTGCATGGTCATTACGCACATTTATGACATTTATGGCTGAATTAGGGTTTTTGGAAGCCTCTTAGGGTTTCCACCTCCTCATTTGCTCCATAAATAGAGCATGAGGTTCTTGTATATTTTTTTGGATGTTGATGACTTATGCTGAAGTAATACATAGTCCCTTGAAGCCTTTGATGAGAAATTGATGTCTTGGAGCTTATGCATGATCTGATTCACTTGTTGATGGAGAAGGACTGTTTGCAGGATCCATAGGCCTGGTTGATGGTGAATTTTTCTCTTGTTAATGTTTTCTAAGTTTCTCATATGTTTTCCATACATCTATGCTGCAGTAGGACAAAAAATTTAGACTAAGATATGCTTGTTGATGGCACCTTAGATCTGTTTGTTTCCTTCACTGCCTAAATGTTTTCTTCTACTTAAGATATGTTAGAGAATTCATATTTTTGCTCTCTAATAAGTTTTTGGCTTGTCTATTTTCTCGAATGATTTAGATCAGTTAGTATCAATTATGATTTATGGCTAGCCCTGCATATTGTTACCTCTGAAGTACTCTGTTCTTGAAATCATCTTTTGAAGCAGCTTTGCCTATAGTTTGTCAAAGAAGTTTGTCTTAATCATGCTCTTTGCCTTACTTAGCTAAAATTGTCTCAAGGAACTCTCATAGCTGTCATTGTGGATGCTAGGGTTTGTATCTTCTTCTATGGTTACAATTACTTGTGCAACTTAAATTTTGTTCCTGCTCTTGATGATAAAACCCATGAAAGATTCAATAAGTTTTTCCTTTCTATGTTTTATCTGAATGTTGTCTTGGTTGATTATCTGCGTTCAGTCTGAAATCAAATGGATCAGTTTTTCTTAAGCCTTTGATTCTCTTGCTATGCTTATATATCTTCTAACTCCCTCAGTTTACAAGTATATAAAGGATTTTGTTTTTGCCCTTTATTAGCTTGTAGTTCCCAAGTTTAATGTCCATCTCATGATCCTTCACAACCTTAAAGATCCACCAACCAAATGAAATTGCCCTGCAAATGCTCTTGAAACCATTGATGAACTCATTCATGACCTTGTTTGACTCCATTTCTCAATGACTTAACAATCTTCCTTGTTTTCTATCTAAATCTATCTGAGCATCATACCCAACCAAAAACAATTAAAATACCCTGCACTTAACATCTAGCCTAAAATCAACCCTAGTCAGCAAATAAGTTCACATATTTACACCTACTAAAGAGATCCCTCTCTGAATCCAGGAAGGCTAGGCCCTAGGATTCCAAATCTTGGTTTGATGTTACCCTGTACCTTTGTATCTCAATCAATCTAGCAAATTACAGGGAGCTAACATGATCCCCTATTAGGTCATATTGAATGTTACAAGTGTAATAACTAGGGGCACAAAGAATGTGACTGTACAAGCAACACAATAAGGTTTCCTAACCAAAACAAAGGAGAATATCTAACAATATCTAACCATGCATAAAGAACAATGCACAAATTTATGCAAAAGGAAGTAAGAAAAACAAGAGGAATGTGGACTTGATCTATATTCTCAAAGCAAAGAAAGTAAATGGTTTATTAAGAGTGGATGTTCAAAACACATAACAAGAGATCAAAGTAAATTTATGACTCTAAAAGAAGAAAAAAGAGGTAGTGCTACCTGTTTTATGGAAATCAAACCTATTAATAGACATGTTTCCCTAAGTGTGGTGGTCACACTTAGAACAACAGATGAAAGACATTTGACCTTTTCCTTAAGATAAATGAATGAGAGAAGAATGCTTACTTGTGATCTTTCGCTATTCATCGTCTCCATTTTGTCACTTCCGTCACTCTCAATCGAACTGAACTTGCTTGATTGGTACCTGCAATGGAAAACGGAAGACAAAAAAAGACATAAAGGCATATGATATATTCATCTTAATAAAACTAAATTGATTATATTTGAAAATACACATATAACATCATGAACACATGTATTAGGAAAGGAAAAAATATCTTTATTATGAAGTAGAAGGAGAAGTTACAACCAGTTGGATCGATTTGATGTCAACTTGCTTCAACTTCAGTCTTATCCTCATCACATCAGCGACATCACTCCAAGAGCATAACATTACATGCAAATGAAAACTCGAAGAGCTGTGATCTCACCAACATAACTCTAGTAATTCAAATTCTTTCTCTCTTGTGCACTATGATAAACGCTCAATTTATAAGTAGTGAAGGTTGTTTGACATTAATGGATCATTGAATGGCTTTTCCAAAAATGGATGAAGAGGTTTCCTTGTTCATTGGAATAGGAGGATAAGAGGTTCAATGGCTCCATGGTGTCCATATTTGAAGTTATCAGATGATGTGATAGCTAGAACAACTTCTAGAAGCCACTAGAGGGTGGGAAGATTCTCGGAATCCTATGAAAAATTATCTCCCAGTCAACCAACACACTTGCAAGTGGGCCTAGATGCTCTGCAGCGCAGCTTTGCATGGGAGTAGATGCTATGCAAAGCACTTATTGCAATCTAGAGGTGCGTTGATGGCTCAATGAAGCACTTTAACTGGAATTCAAGCAGTGAAACTTTCAGGGAAGAAAGCCATCAATGGGATGACTTGTTTAGGGCATGTAGCAACTGATTTAGAGTGTGATAGACCCTGATTTGTACTGATCTAGGTTTTGGGAGTGATGCTCAAATTGACCTGTAACAGCTGCCCGCTAAAGCGTGAAGTTGAAAATGATAATGTTGAATGACATGCTTTACGATGTGATGAGTAGGATCTGAAGTTGATGGTGACCTGCATCAATTACAAAACATTACATCATGATATCTTTTCAAATTGGACATGAATTGCTAAGGGAGGCATACACATACTCAACACATGAACTATCATAACATAAGAAATTCGTCTACAGATATAGACACATGATAGGATGACCATCTGTGTAAAGATTATCGTACGGAGGATGTGGTACTACTCCTGAAATTGCAGCCCGAATGGATGAAACTAGATTCGGGGTCTTCTATCTCGTTCACTCAATTGATTAAGTACGAGTCTAACCATGAAAATATGTGATCTAAAGTCGAACATGGGAAGACACTGTCTAATTACCAACCAATGATGTAAGTCGTTAATAGATGCGAGAGAAACCACCAATGATGATAATGGCTCTCAAGGTACTGCAATACATTCTGCATGGTGTGAATAGATGATTTGATGTTGAACACCATACAAAGTCTTTCGATCGAAGGCTTGTGATGTCAACCTATCACCAAAAATGAGAAAATTTCCAGTGATGTATGCAAGCTCCAAGGTACTGAAAGGTTGTTTCTAAGTCAACTTCTTGGACGATGAGATGATGTCGTTAGGAAGAGGCTCGTCATAGGAGGGCCTTGATGTATCCCCCATCAACGACACGAAACAGGAGTAATGATTTTAGAGATAGAGTGTGACTGATGAAGCAATGTTCAGGGACGACGGTCATGAAATGAAGGTTTATGAGTATTGCAAAGGATGAGGAATTACTGAGTGACTTCTTTTGAACATATCGACGAAACTGAATGAGTTGGCATCATTGACCCAAAACCAAAGTTATGGATGGTGTGATAGACCATAGGTATAATATACCATCAAGTAGATAACCAAACCCAAAAACTATGGAGATGAAGTGAATGAGTATCATGTTCAAGAGCGACTTGCTACCATAAAGTGATTTATCCCTTTCCAATTTTCCTCGGTCATTGCTGACCAGTACCTCTTTATTTTTTAACAAGCTTGAGGAGGATAACATATTCTTGATGTATAATTCCACCCTTCAGGTGAATCCATCACTATGTGATGTTTTAACGAGTCTAGCGAAAGTGAAACTCGATCTTCTCATGATGGACAAGCTCGTCGCTATTTGATGTTTTAACGAGTCTAACGACAGTGAAAACTCAGTCCCTTTTCATGTTTAGAGAGTTTGAAAAAGGGACAAAAAGCAAACTCCACAAGTTATTTTTCGTAAAATTTTTCCTCAGATCCAAAAAATCGTAAAATAATACCTGAGAGAACCTCCTAGACATGTTCGACTAGGGTGTTCCTTTTTCGTAAATAATCTATCTCAATTTGGAAAAGGGTTAATTTTTACTTAGTAGATGTCATTTCAGTTCCTTTTACGAGCTCAAAAGGACAAGTGCTCGATAATATTTTCATGTTTTGGGAGTTTTAAAAGAGTTGAAAGGGACTCCATGGTTTCAATTTTTCGTAAGTTTTAACAAGTTGGATAAGTGACAAAAAGTGTACTCCTATAAATGACTTTAAATTTAATTAATAAGCAAGAAGAGACGGAAAGAACTCGACATTTTCATGTACGTTTTACGAGCATGAAAAAAATAGAAGCTCGAGATTTGCATGAGTTTAACAAGTCTTGAAAATAATAACCGAAATGGACTCGAGATAGGTTTCATTTTTATACAAGCTTGAAACATAGGAAAAATTATGCTTGAGAGTGGTTTCATTTTTACACAAGCTTGAAACGTAGAAAAACCATGCTTGAAATAAGTTTGTTTCAATGACCCCCAAGCATAACCTGGAATAGCATATACCCCCCAAGCTTCATTTCATTCACTTAAGTAGACTAATGGTTACTAATAGCTGGATGGAATGAAGGCTCATTTACGAGATCAGATGAAAGAATTGACTTAAATAGGAGAGGATTTGTTTCCTTTTTTAAATGATCTTGACACATGAAAAGAACTATGATCTTAGAACTTTGTTTCATTTTTTAACGAGCTTGATACAAGAAAAGGAACTATGCTCATGGGAACCTGTTTCATTTTTTAACGAGGTTGACACAGTAAAAGAACCATCCTCATGACCATATTCATTTTTTAACGAGGTTGACACGATAAAGTAACTATCCTCAAGACTTGATTCATTTTTTAACAAGGTTGACATAGTAAAAGAACCATCCTCAAGACCTGATTCATTTTTTAACGAGGTTGACACAATAAAAGAACCATCCTCAAAATAGTTTCACCCAGCCTATCTATTTCAGAATTATTGGGAACCTTCCTTAAGTCAGATGAAGTGGAAGATATCATAATGCAGGTCTCTATTTTGGCGATTTCCGTCGATGTCGCAGGCGACGGTAATGAAAAGGTGCCCATTAGAGAAGGATCCTTAAAGAATCCTACACCAATGTTCTGAAGAGATGGTGGGGGTCCGTGAACATACAGAACACTTCCAGTTGCCTAGGAACTAGAGGTGAAGAAGGTGAGTTGATCTATGACTGTGATGCCTCCCTTATGGGGGAAGACAACCATATGGAATTAAGTAGATACAACCACAACCATAGCGTAAACCCACAATCTTCCAAGTAAAATATTGTAGTCAAGGGGTCGGTCAACGACCTCAACTTCAATAGTAACTATTTTGACCCCTAGTTTGACTAGGGCATTCCTGAGAATTCCACAAGGCTTATATTTACGCCTGTCAAAAGCTTTCAATGTCATAGGTGATTGTGATAAAGTTGGTGAGCCAAGTGACTTCCAGCAACTCATAGACATGATACAAGTATATGCACCTTCATCAATAATAGTTCGATGAATGAGGCAATTCAGGAAATGTACTTGAATAAAAAATGCTAATTTTGCTGGTAATTGTGGCACATAGCTCGCATGGTTAAAGACTACAAGAATAGAATCCGTCGAATTGATTCCACCAATAACCGACAACAAACCCTGCTTTTGGGAGGCTCAATTCTGAAGAAACTCAAGCGTTGACATAACAGAAGGTGACTAAGCCAAATCTTCGAATACGTTATAATTTTGAGTTGCACAAGCTCGAGCATTGAAAGTCGATTTATGAACGACTCCCTTCGGTGGCTTTATTTTTAACTTAGGAATCATAGGCGGCGAAGTTGAATAAGATGAAGTCGAAGTTGAAGTAGTAGGTTGATCTGTAGCCTAACCATTTGAGGATGAAAGAGGATTACTATAATATTTACTTCGAGTAGACACCAAAACATCAGTTTTGGGCTTAGTGGCAGATAACATAAGCACTTGTGAACTGGAAGTGGGATCCGTAGCAACCATATGTGTTTTCGGGTTCGGAAAATGAATTTCAACACTAGAGATGTGGCATAAGTCTTAAGAAGCTTCGAAAATTTTGAGCGGTGAGGACAATCTCGCGTAAAATTCTCCTCATTAGATATCATACAAGGGTAATGAGGTTTCTGAGAAGAACCAGATCAATCAGATCATTTTTCCTACAGGGGTGAATTTTGTTTCTTCTTATCTTTCCCCTTCTTCTTACTTCCGGGTTGCTTGTCACTTTTTCTCTTGTTAGATGACACGACATGTATTTCAGAAGAAGACACAAGATCAGATGCAACACAGTTTTGATTTGAAACACCAAGTGTAGAACCATATGGTCGAATTGATGATGGAGTGCTAGCAGAACCAATCACACCATCGCCGGCATGAATGTCCTTACCAGATGGAGAAGGAGGAACAATAAAATTTGGTCACGGTGCATTCAAAATCTTTTTATAGAGCGTGCCATATTGATTATAAATCAAACCTAGATATTGGGCACGAGAAATTACTTGCTCTTCAATGACAACACCTCCTTTGGCCACAACATCAGTGATAGTTGGAAACAAGGACTTTATAAACCACTCAACTAAAAGATGATATGGAACAAATGTTGTAACCATTCGACAACGACGCTGACGACGCCACTCATGTCTGATATATGAGTAGCAGTGGTCTATCTAAATCTGGTCAAAAGTTCCGTTCCAGTTTCATATTTGATGGGTAACTGGAAGTGTGTTAAAAAAGTAGTGGCTAAAGCTATAAAGTTATCGAAAGAAGTTCGTGGTAATTCAATATACCACTTCGCAGCTGGACCAGTGAGCGTTCGCTTGAAAAGACGGAGTCTAATAGAATCATCATTCAAGGAATTTGATGAACACCATAAATGATGAGTCATAACGTGCGTAGATGGATCTTCTCTAGAATTTCCATTGAATTTCAGAATATCAGAGGGTCACTTGTGACGAATCACCGACCACCAAGGTTAATAATGAATGGGATCATTAGTGCGCCGATTTAAATCAGGTAACTCTAGTGTTGCAACAAATGATAACTGTCTATTTAGATCAGGTTGAGCGTAACCAAGGTAAGATGGAATTGCCTAGGAAATAGGTCGTTGTGCACCAACATAAGGATTCTACAACTGGTGACTCAAATAGGGGTAAGTTTGTTGACCAAATCCTTGATAGGCTTGTTGACCAAGACCTGGATAAGCTTGAAACTGTTGGAATGGTTGTTGTGGCTACCATGGGATTTGATAAAACTGTTGTTTCCCGCCAGGATAATTTGGACCAGGTTGTGAATAGATGGGATTAGCAGGAGCCTGTGACAAGGGTAAACTAGCATGTGCTTGTGAAATTCCTGATATAGAGGGTTGTTGTAAACCAGACTGGGAAGATAGAGTCTGTAGACCCGAAACTTGAGGGTTAAGGGTTGAAGGACCCGCTTGAGAAGAATGAGCAACAAACAAGGAAGTAATAACAGGCATAGTAGGTACATATGCAATAGGTTGAATTGGTTGATATTGATACACAATCGTTTGTGGCTGAACATGCAAGGTAGGATGTCATTGACAAGCATGCATTCCAGCATAAGATTGACCTAAAAACGAAGGAGTACTGCCATATGGCGTGAACATCTATTGCCCCCCAACATATGGAGTATAAGGATATTTCACATACTGACTTTGATATGATGGGAGTCCATCAGATACTGGATAAGATGGATGGTAATTGGATGGAACAACCTGATATTGAGCTGATTGTGTGAATAAAGGATCAGGACATTCAGTACTCATAAGAGAGGAACCAGACATAATTCCAGATGATGACATGGGTGAATTCCATGGACTAGAGGAGACACCAGAGTTGGTTCCATTTAAAGCTTGGTAACCCAGTGGGACAGATGAACCACCATAAAGATGAGACTCAGGTGTCGTAGAAAAAATCGAAGATGAAGCAACAATAGATGTTGTCGCAACTGTAACAGATGGTACAGTCTGGGATGTTGTCTCAACCATGGTTAAATAATCCAGTAAATACTCTAAAGAATCTACAAGAACTTGAGATTGAGCAGGATCAACAGGAGCAGAGTAGGTCAAATGAGGAAAATATGGATAAAGATGAATCCCCGTCCCAATATGAGTTGGAGTTAAAGGGGCTGTCTCTTCCTGAAGTTCTTCCTCAATTGAAATCAAACTAGGTGGAAATACTTCACCGTCAGGCCCGAGATAAATTTCAGGCAGTAAACTCTACAGTAAAGAGGAAGACTCAATAGTTACAAATGACCGAGGATAAGCCGGTTGACCTTCTTTCGGCACGAGAACAAATTATTTTTGTTCAACTTCGGGATCAAGATGTTATGGTAAAAGAATAAAAGGATCGGGATCGACTTCTGGTTGAACAACTTCGGGTTCTGGATTTACCGTTTCACTGGATTGAATTTCAATGTCCTCAGGTAACTGTGAGTGTTATGTCTCGACAATGGCAGATAAACCGAGATCGTAGAAACGACTTGAGACTCGGTACTCAAAGGATCAGATGAATCTGGTAAATTAGATGAATATGTAGCACCAAAGGTTCCAGAGGTACCGGACTCGGTAGGACGAGCTCGTCTTCATCTACTAGGTGTAGCTTCTGGTGGTAAAGGTGGTTTATTCGTTGTCCTATGCGAATGACGGGGAAAGGGTTGATCTTCTTCCACGATTGTTGATTGATTTTAATACAAAAAAAAAAAAAAAAAAAAAAAAGAAAAAAAAAAGAAAAGAAAAAAAGAGAGGGTAATGATAGGAGAAAAAGGTTTACCAAGCAACTGTGAACTGCAATATACCACCCCAGTAAACCAAGGACTTATGTACGTGCAAACAATCTCCTCGAATGTTGTGTTCGGTGTATCATAGTGTATAAGGTGGCATACTCGGTTACCTATGGATGGTAAGAAACTAATGTTGTCCTCCCAAATATACTCGATGGTACATGGAGGCCCAATCTGTATTAGCGTTGTCTAATGCGAAACCGCATAGTGAGAGAAACCCCTTATACTTTCGTACTAGAAAATCGTCCGATATACCCGAAGGTACGTGGACGAGCTCCAATATACTTACGTACGTGGAATGAGGTATCACACTCGGAATGTATCACAGATAATTAATGACAATTGCTATGTTTTACGACGCTGTAACACGTCTCTAGCCTAGACCTCTAAATGTTATCGTTAAGTGACAATGCTCCCTTAGGTTAATTCAGATAAATTTTAAGTTGATATTGCTTATAAATTTGTCTTTCAGATTCACCACGTTATGTATTTGACATTCCTCGAATGCAGCAAAGATGATAAGCATTTGTTTCGATTCAATTTTGACAACGAAAATATTAGCTACAAGGGATAGAGCAATTAGATTGTAAGCAATCAACAATGAGCACATCTAAATGAAAATTCCCTAACTATTCCTATGCAACACTTACAATCCCTATATGCAAATGCATGTTTTTCTTTTCGATTTATTTAAGTGTAGATGAACAAAAAATAAACTAAAATGCACAAACAATCAATCAATACTTTCCAGATAAATGAAGACTTGAACAACAATTCCTCTTTCTGAAAATAAAGAAATGTTCAAATGTAAAATTTTAAGCTTTGGAGCTATTTGAAAATGATAAAGAAAACAAAAAGAAACATTGAACAAACAAACATCCAAAGTGAGGCAAGATAGTACAAGCAATTTGGTCTTTAGAGGCAATCAAACACTTGAAAACTCAGCAAACAAGATACTGAAATGAATGGAAAAAGACAAAAATATGATGATTTTTGGTTGGTCACAGGAGCAACGCACCCCTGAGTGGGAGACAGTGCATTTCAAAGCACTTTCTCTAAACTAAAAATGATATGTAGAGCACTGTGTCAAGACCAACAGTGCGTTGGTGCCAGAGTAAACTAAAAAATAGGCAAGCAAGCACACTTATTTTACTAAAACACATTAAAATGACTGAAATAAAGCAAGTAAATTCTACTAGAGGCTGATAAACAAGGATAAAACCACCATGGACGATCAGTCGATCCCCAATATTGCCAATTTTTTTTATGGAAATCAAACCTACGAATAGATATGTTTCCCTAAGTGTGGTGGTCGCACTTAGAACAATAGATGAAAGACATTCAACCTTTTCCTTAAGATAAATAAATGAGAGAAGAATACTTACTTGTGATCTTTCGCTATTCCTCATCTCCCTTTTGTCACTTCTGTCGCTCTCAATTGAATTGAACTCGTTTGATTGGTACTTGCAATGGAAAACAAAAGACAAAAAACGACATAAAGGCATATGATCTATTCATCTTAATCAAACTGAATCGATTATATTTGAAAATACACATATAAAATCATGAACCATGTATTAGGAAATGAACAAATCTCTTTATTATGAAGTAGAAGTAGAAGTTACAACTAGTTGGATCGATTCGATGTCAACTTGCTCCAACTTCAGTCCTATCCTCATCACATCATTAACATCACTCCAACAGCATAACATTACATGCAAATGAAAACTCGAAGAAATGTGATCTCACAAGCATAACTCTACTAATTCAAAATCTTGCTCTCTTGTGCACTATGACCAGTGCTCAATTTATCAGTAGTGAAGGTAGTTTGACATTAATGGATCATTGGATGGCTTTTCCAAAAATGGATGAAGAGGTTTCCTTGTTCATTGGAATAGGAGGATAAGAGGCTCAATGGCTCCATGGTGTCCATATTCAAAGTTATCATATGATGTGATAGCTGAAACAACTTCTAGAAGCCACTAGAGGGTGGGAATATTCCTAGAATCTTATGAAAAATTTTCTCCTAGTCGACCAATGCACTTACAAGTGGGCCTAGATGCTCTACAATGCAACTTTGCATGGGAGTAGATGCTCTGCAAAGAACTTACTACAATCTAGGGGTGCGTTGATGGCTCAATGATGCACTTTAACTAGAATTCAAGCAATGAAACTTTCAGGGAAGAAAACCATCAATGGGATGACTTGTTTAGGGCATGTAGCAATTGATTTAGAGTATGATAGACACTAATTTGTACTGATTTGGGTTTTGTGAGTGATGCCCAAATTGACCCGCAACACTACCTTTGGAGATAATGCATCAACAGTGATAGATGGAAAGGGAACAATTAGTCTTTGATCATGGAAATACTAAAACTTAGAATGCCATGTATATTGAAGGTATAAAACACAATATTCTAAGTGTAGTTCAAATTTGTGATAAAGGATACGATCTCATTTTTCATTCTAAAGAATGTGAAATAAGGAAAGCAGGTCCAGGAAGATTGGTGGCAGAAGTAAATAAGACCTTAAGTAATATATACATCCTCGATGAAGTTAAAGGAGAAAAATGTTGTGATATCCCCCTCAAATCATCAATAAAGGAAAGAATAAGCTCAAGGGAGGTAGCCCTTTTCCATTGATGTAAAAGGGGGATAAGTTTCAGACAAAGGGAAAAGTTACAAACATGGGGAGTAGCTGTTTGCCATTGATGTCAAACGGGGATACATTGCTGATAGGGAGAGTTCTTTGCAGTAGTGCTCAAATCGCAGAGGTTTCCATCAATGACAAAGGGGGAGATTGTTGAATATTGTGTTGTCATTGATGTCAAAGATAGGCCGAGGCAGAGAATGTAAGAGATAGGGGGAGGCTAAGAATGTAAAAGCTAGGGGGAGACCAAGATGGATTCCCAACTAACGATTAGGGAGTACTACAATATTGTTACAAAATTGACTAAGGGTTGCCATCAATGACAAAGAGGGATATTGTTGTCATTGATGTCAAAAGTAAGGGAGACTACATATGTCCAAGGAAAAGATTATAAGATGAATATAATTCCATCCCATCCAATGGATCTTCACTAAATTACAAAAGAGTGTTTTTCCCTTAAACATTAATGCTAAAACGCTAACTTGTCCTTTCATGAAAGAGGTAAAACTTTTTATGGAAAGATTTTATTAATTCCTCCCCTTTCATTCTAAAATGGTTTTTATAGCTCCCTGTGACATTAAATCTTAAAATAAGATTAAGATTTCAAATAAAACTTAAATTGAAATTATTTCATTTAAAAAAATTATTTAGAAAAACAAAAAAAACTTATTCATATGATATCCCAAACTATAACATAATACATAACATTAAAACACACATATAAATTCATTATATCATTGTACCAAAAACAACATATTAGTTCCTCCGTTCTTGAAACTATATATAATTTATCCATTTCCATTATATAAAAATATAATTATATAAATTATATTTATAGTTTTCTAATAATTAAAAAGTATATTTTAATGAATTTTTAATATATTTTTTTAGTATCATTATATTTGGTCAAAAATAGATTTTAAATGAATTTTTAATATATTTTTTTAGTATCATTATATTTGGTCAAAAATAGATTTTAAATAAAAAAAAGTGTATTTCAATCCTATATATATTTATATTATCATGTTTTTTCTTGTCATTTAAATTATATTTTTAATAAAAAAGAGATTCAACCCTTTGTTTATATTTATATTATCATGTTTTTCCTCGTCATTTAAATTATATTATTAATAAAAAAGAGATTGAACCCTTTGTTAAACCGTTGATATGTTCAAATTATGTGAACCTAACAATTTCAAATTGCGAATTTTTCAAAATTTTCCCCAATTTTAAACAAAATGGACAATAATATACCCCAAAAAGACACCAATATACAAAATAGCTGCCTCGTTGCACAATTGGGCCGGGAGCATAAAAATGACAACAATAACTTGAATGAAAACATAGACATGTTGACACATAAACGGGTGGCCTTGCACCATCGCTTAATGAAAATTTAGTTGTCATTTGCGGCAGCAGCGTCATGGCAGTGAATCCAATCAATCCTATCACAACCACCTTCAGGTTTTGGGAAAAAAATGAAAATGGTTTGGTTTCATCACCTTCAACTACGATTCCTTTCTACAAATATTAGTATTCAAAGACACTGCAATGCCACCGTTCGTCCTGCTTACGCCCATCATCTCACAGCTCTCTGTAACGAGGGACGTTTGAAGGAGGCTCTGCAAATTTTATGTATTACAGACAATCATTTTCACAACTCTAATACCTATGTGTGTCTCTTACAGGGCTGCATTAAGAGAAAAGCCTTACCAGAGGCCAAATTAGTCCACGCTCACATCAATCAGACGGGATTCATGGTAGACACAGTTGTAGGCAACACCCTTGTCAATGTGTATGTCAAGTGTGGGAATTTGGTGGACGCTCGCAGAGTTTTTGATCAAATAACTGAGCGAAATGTGTGTTCCTGGACTGTTATGATTGCAGGTTATGCAAGGCATGGAGTTTATCCTGAGGATGCATTGACACTATTCAACCAAATGGAGAAAGCAGGAATCCAGCCCAATCAGTTCACTTTTGCCTCTGTCATTCCGGCGTGTGCCAATTTGGCATCCCTCGCACAGGGTGTGGAGATCCACCAACAAATAATAAGATGTGGATATGAGTCCAACGCCTTTGTGATGAGTGCCCTTGTAGATATGTATGCAAAATGTGGGTTTATAGAGAAGGCACGTGAAGTGTTCGACAAAATGCACCAACGAGATATTGTCTCTTGGACAGCAATGGTTGCAGGGTATGCACAGAATGGGCTGGTTGATGAGTCCCTTAAACTATTTAACGAAATGCCTCAGAAAAACGTGGTGTCATGGAATTCAGTGATTGCAGGGTTTGCAGATAATGGCTTTGTGGATCAGGCCTTGAAACTGTTCAGCGAAATGCCGCAACGAGACGGGGTTTCATGGAATGCGATTATTACAGGATTTGTACGCAATGGCCATGTCGATGAAGCCCTGAAACTCTTTCAGAAAATGCCACAAACTACCGTCGTCGCGTGTAATGCGATGATTGCAGGGTTTTTGCAGAATGGGCTTGTTGATGAGGCCTCAAATCTCTTCAAAGAGATGCCTCAACGTGACATAGCCTCATGGAACTCGATGATTGCTGGATTGGGACAGAATGGGCTTATTGATGAAGCACGGAAATTGTTTATGGAGATGCCTCAACGAGATGTGGTTTCATGGAATGCGATGATCACGTCGTTTGCACAGAACGGGCTTACTGGTGAAGCCTTGATACTTTTCAACAAAATGCCTCAACCAGATGTGGTTTCATGGAATGCTATGATTGGAGGGTATACACATGCTGGGCATATTGATCAGGCCCTGAAGCTGTTTAATAAAATGCCTCAACGAGATGCGGTCTCATGGAATACAATGATTGCTGGATTTGTGCAAACTGGGCAATGTGAGGAGGCTCTGCATCTTTTTCAGCAAATGCAATTGGTAGATGTGAAACAAAACTCAAAAACCTTCACCATTATCCTCCCAGCATGTGCCAACCTGGCAGCTCTGGAACAGGGTATGGAGGTCTATGAAAAAATAATCAGGAGCGGATATCAGTCGGATGTCCTTTTGATGAATGCTCTGATAGACATGTTTGCAAAATGTGGGAGCATAAATGTGGCACGTGGGTTATTTGACAAAATGCATAAACGAGATGCTGTCTCCTGGACAACGATGATCGGGGCATATGCCATACACGGCTATGGCAAGGAAACCCTCACATTATTTGAAGAGATGAAGCAGTCTGGCGTGAGCCCAGACCGTGTTACCTTATTAAATGTTTTGTTTGCATGTAGCCATACGGGCCTAGTGGATGAAGGCTACAAATACTTTAATTCTATGAGTTCACATTATCACATCACACCTTCAATGGAGCACTATAGATGCATGGTTGACCTTCTTGGGCGTGCTGGGCATCTGCAGGAAGCTCAAGACTTTATCAATAAAATGCCCATCCAAGCTGATACTATTCTGTGGATTTCCTTGCTTGGTGCTTGTCGAGTGTATACCAATGTAGAGCTAGGAGAGAGTGTGGCAGAACGTATTTTTGAGATGGACCCTGGAAATGTTGCACCTTATGTGCTTCTCTCAAATATCTATGCTGCAGTAGGCAGGTGGGGTGATATTGAAAAGTTACAGAAGGTAATGAAAAACAGATCAGTAAAAAGGACTCCAGGATGCAGCTGGCTTGAGGTCGATAAAAAAACGCATGCTTTCCTAGTAGGGGGTAGCTAATATGAACAAACACAGCAATTTTGGGGGAAGTTGGAGAGCTTGTCTTGGGGAATAGATGGAGCAAATATTTTTCCAATACAATTTGGGATCAGACTGAGGTGAGAAGCCAGACACTATTATATTGTGACAGTTAATGGCGAACACAATATTGGGAGGAGCTATTTCGTAATCAATGTTGGAGTTTGCAATTCACAACTTTAGATACAAATGTTAAAGGGTGTTCATCATGAAGGAGTATATAGCTCATTGGTGGAGCATCCCATTGGCCAGGACCAGGTGCCGTGTTCAATTCCATTCCTATCCAACTTTTAATGATCATTCTGGCAGATCCAAATTGCAGGACGTCTCAAGGGAAAGGAAATTTCCTGGGTCAAATAGGATTGGGGAGGTAGGGTTACTCTACAAAAAATTAAGGCCAGGAATTGATTAAATCATAAATGGGATGGGGAGGTAGGGTTTCTCTACAAAAAATTCAAGCCAGGAATTGATTAAATCATAAATGGGATAGGGAAGGTAGGGTTCCTCTACAAAAATTTCATGCCAGGAATTGATTATTGTTATTATCTGGTTTAACCATCTATGGATTTTTAGGGATCAAAGTTTGGATCTGAACCTGGGGGAGGTAGGGTTCCTCCACAAAAAAATCAGACTAGGAATTGGTTATTGTTATTATCTGGTTCAACCATCTATGGAGTTTTAGGGATCAAAGTTTGGATCTGAACCTGCAAGTACGTTGCAGATCTAACAACAGCTTGGATCTGACCATGCAAGTGCATGGCAGATTTAACCAGCTTTTAACGATCATTCTTGAGTATATATTGCCCTACAACTAGAGATTAGAGTTCTACTCTGAAAAATAATGAAGAAGGCTATTGAACTGGCTGAACGGGAATATGTAGAAGGTATTCAGATCCAAATTTCAGGACGTCTCATGGGAAAGGAAATTGCCTGGGTCAAATGGGATAGTGGAGGTAGCGTTCCCCTACAAAAAATTCAGGCTAGGAATTGATTATTGTTATTATCTGGTTCAACCATCTACGGAGTTTTAGGGATCAAAGTTTGGATCTGAACCTGCAAGTGCATGACAGATCTAAGAACAGCTAGGCTGGTTTTGTTTAGCAATCTAAAAAAACAGGCATTGAGAATGGAACCTGGGAAGTGCAGTTGATAACAACACTTTACCTCGTTTTTGTCCACAAATTGAAATGTTTGAAGTCTTATCTCAGGCTCCGGTGAGAAGAATCAATGGGAGCAGCAATATTATACGTTGCAGATAGATGTTGATGATATTAATGGGGTATATGATGTTCAGAAGACACGAGGAGGGATATTGAGATCAACTTGTTGCGTTTGTCACCGGGAAAGCCTTGAAATGGTAGGTAATTTGTTTATTTTTATAGTGTTTCGTGGCATCTCTCCTATTCTATGTTGGTCACAATTGTATGCTAGAATTCTGTTAGCCAGATAGATTCTGTTACAGAGAATTATAGATATCTTGAGAAGATGTTATGGTTAAGATGTTTGGTGTTTTCATATTTTATGATCGATGACTATTTATAATTGATATTTACTTCTAGATTTAGTGAGAAATGAGAGTTGAAATAGCTAGTGGCATGTCCTTGTTGATCTTAGTTTGGGGAATTTCAAGGAAGAAATTTCAATTGCCATTTGGCTGATTCAAAGTTGTGAATATAACTTTGAATATAATCAGTTAGGAAATTATGTCTGTGGGGATAGCCAAAGGAAGTCTGATGATTGATCTATGAATGGGAAGAAAAAGAACATTTGTTGTTGGAACTCTTGGTATGAAAGAAACCTCAATTTTTTTGAAATGAGTGTTTTATCTAGGCTCAATAAACACTCTTAACAGTTGAGGGAATACATATCCCGATGCACTCTTATTGAGTACCCTCCAGCCCTGTCGAACATATCCCGATGCACTCTTATTGAGTACCCTCCAGCCCTGTCGAAATAATATCTTGAACTCTAGCATACAAAGTGAAAGTAGGTGCTAGGATGGAGTCTCCTAAAAATAAATGTTCACTTTCCTTTATCACATGACCTACTTGGTTTATGAACTTTGCCATATAATTGATGAGTGATGGCTCTTCATGATAGCAAAATTAAAACACTAGGTTAATTGTTTATGATTTTGAAAGTTTATATCAAATACTCTTATCCCTATTAACAGAACTTTATCTGACTCTACCAAATTGTTGCAAGGCGCTTCTTCCATTAAAGATTTTGATCCAACGATAAATATATTGTGACTTTCCCAAACAATGTTTTACATGTATGGTTCACTACTCTTGATGAGTTCTCTAGAATCTCAAATTTAATAATTTAAGAAAAAACCTATCATCTGTTGTGTTTTGATGTTGATTAGTGTTTGGAACATTTTTATTTACTAATCATGAAAGGAAATAAGCATTTCTCCTTATCGTGATAATCATTGACAATATGATTACCCAAAATCTCTTGATGACATTTATTGTTTTTTTCCATGGTGGGAAAATCTATCATAACTCAGTGGTCAAACCAATAGTGAGGACAATCATCATTGGTTGCTATCCACGAATGCACGTTGGCTCATCACCGTTATTCAAGGAAAACCACGCTACTTGGATTAACTCGCTGATGGTCCATAAGGGGGTAGGCTATCACTCCTGCCAGATGCCTTTGGGTCTTGGGTTGTTAACCTGTTTCCTTACGTCTGAGGAAGACGAGCTCTTAGCCAAGTAGAAGTAGTTTTAGGGCATACTCCAGGTCCAAACGACATCTACTATCATTTAGGGAAACCATTGAACTTGTCTTTGGTCATTAATCTATACTAATTTCTATTTCTCCCTCTTTCATTTTCTTTTAAAGTAAATAAACATATTTTAGGAATGTAAGGGCACCTCCAATTAAAATTTCTTATATCAACTAGACTTGAGAAAACAATACCCATATTTTTTGGATAACATATCAAAATTAGTTGCTAGTTGAATCAAACCTAGTAGTATATGATATTACATATGATTAAATGGAGACGAATTTTGCGGCTTTAGGAATATTTAATGGAATATGTGCATATGAATATTTAATTAATATATATTATACTGGCATAGATTTATTTTTATTTCAATCATCAAGAAGGATTGATACTGTCAGGGCTACTAATCAACAAGTTCAACAAATCATATCTTTGCTTATGTCATGGACTCTGTCCTGCACTGGAAAATCCTTTGTACTAGTGCCAACTCTTAACTATCAGGTCAATCACTTGTGTTACTGCCAAGTTCATGTGTTATCATCTTCAGAAGTCACAAGTTTCTTGCCAAGGATATTGTTGTTCCGTGTTATGTTAGGGTTATAGTCATGTTGGCATTGTTGGAAACACTGAGAGGGGGGCGGGGTGGGGTGAATCAATATTTCTTTTCAATTGCTATTTTTACCAGTTATATCACTTATATTTAGAACACAAAGTGAACAATAAGAATAAATGCTTTTATTAATTTCTTCTTTGCAATAAATCAAGTACAATATATGTAGGGCTCCAACCCTAGATGAAGACACCCATCTTTAATCTCCCAAGCTCCAACCTGTATTTGCAAGCACTGACTTGGACTTCCAAGGCTCCAACTGTGTCAATTCTGAGGCACCAACCCTATATCTGGTTCAGGCTCCAACATGGTTTCTTGAGGACTCCGATCCTTTAGGGCTCCAACCCTATTCTCTAAGGCATCAACCTTGTCTTTTTGAGGCTCCAACCTCTTGGGTTGCAACCCTTGCTTTACTTCATCAAGCTATATTTGGTTATACTTCACGGCTCCCAATGTCTTCTTCAACGAACCTTGTCAATATTCACTTAGTCTTCAATGTAGTCTTCACGTTACGTCATCAATGACAACCTTGATCTTTTCAGATGAAGGTGTCTCCGCTGTCCTTCATGATACCCAATCAAATCCTTCAAGTCACCTCATGATGTCATCAACGATGCATCATGATATTCAATATTATCTTCAAGACAACTCACCAAAATGTCTTCAATAACATCTCCAAGGTCAGTCAAGGCTACTTAACAAGATGTCTTCAAAAGGCCGTCCCAAGAACTCTCCAACCAAGGGTGTCTTCAATAGGCTGAGCCTTCAATTCTTCATTGTCCACAGATTCTCAAGTTCTCAACTTGTTCCAAAAGTTCCACTATCCAATGCCTTAATGCTTCTTCAATGTCTTAATGCTTCACTGTCCAAGCTTCAAGCTTTTCTCCGTCCTATGTTCCAAGCTCTTTTCTATTCTTTGTCCAGGGTCCTTCAATCTTTAGGCCTCCACCATTGACTACATATGCATTGATGATGACACCACAACTATCTCAAAGTGCTGGACTATCCTTGGTGCTGTAGCTATTCCTCCACTGAAAATCTGAATGTACTTAGTTATGAATTAATGTTGCAATCACAATCTGGTCCTCAGAATGTAAAACTGGGCTTGGGCCCTCCTCCACTTGTTTGTTTTTCAATGTAGCACTTCAAGATTATCCTTCACATATCTGAGCCCGAGACAATCCTTTATACGAGCCCGAGACAATCCTTTATACGAGCTTGAGACAATCCTTTATACAAATATGAGACAATCCTTTATATATACCCAGGTCACAACAAGAGTGAACAATTCTGAGAGTTATAGTAGGTTTGAGCCACAACAAAAATCCATAATTTGAGGGTGATGTTAGAATGTATGAGCTACAACAATACTCCACAGTCTGAGGGTGATCTCACAAGGTCTGAGCTATAACAATACTAAGATACATGTATGAAAGTGTTATAATGAGCCACAAAAGTCCTATAGCTTTCTGCGCAGAGATAATACTTCTTAACAAGCAGTCTAAGCCTTATTATGTGAATGTTCACCAGTCTTTAATATGGTCCAAGGTAAGGTAGCTTAAGATTAAAATATAACCCAACAAAATTGTCCTTAAGCTTATGAGATTTTGCAATGGTAGCTCCAAGGTTTGCTTCTTTGAGGTCTTGGAATGATAGCCTAATCAAACAATATAACACAAACTGTAATCCATTTATATTTCTCGGCCTCTTTGTTCGATGCTTCTTCTCTTATGTTCCTCACCGAGATGATTAAGTGTTCAATCTGAGTTGAGATCTATGTTTTCTTATCGAAAATATCAGAGAAAACCGAACTGTGATGATAAAAATGAAAAGTTCAATTTTATATTTATACTCGTTGGAGGCTTTGAATAGTCACGTCTCTTGGAAGAGGAGCGCCGGCATGAGTAGGCTAGCACGGGTCGGCTCAAGGACAGATTTATTTCCTTAACTTGAAAAATTAATATCTCCCAAACCACTTAGAGTTTCGGGCCAAGAAATAGTTCATTCGAAAGGAAAAATTATGCTCTAAAAGATGGCATAGGTATCAAATTGAAAGGCTGCCTCTAAGATAGTAAAAAACATTTTTTAATGTGACTGGTCATTAATTAGTGCAGAATTTGAGGTAGGGCAGATAGGCTTCTCTTGTTAGGCTTCTTCATGGTTTTGGCTTCTTCATTGTTTAACACCTTCATCATAGGATCATGGTAGGACATCAACAATGTGTGTATTACATAGTGGCGCAGTGATATGTTATAAGCAGTATCATTAGGAATGTCTCTTTCAATCATCAATCATGTCATCACATAATCTTCCAATCTTCATCAAACACCATCATTAAGCGTGGTCATATGACAGTATAACATCATCGCAAGTATGGCTTCATCAAGTATAGTTCTTTACATCATGGGTTTGTACTTTAGGGACTAGATCACCAATCAGACACTTGGCAACTTCTTAGGGCAAGACATCATCATTTGGAACTAGGCATCTCAAGAATATTGACATCTCAGTCAAAGCCATATTGACATCAATGACAACCTTGATTAACAATCTCCCCCTTTGTCATTGATGGCAATATTCTTGCCCTTCCAACATTCTCTCCCCCTTTGACATCAATGACAAACGAGGTGCCAAAGTACTCCCCCTGTCAAGTTGCTTCTTTTCTTCATGAATAGTAGTCCTTCATAGGTATGTTACTCCCCCTGTCATGGTGCTCTTTCTTCTAGCAACATGGTCCATGATAGATGTGTTTGTATTTCTTCATGTGATGAACCAACTCCCCTTGCCTGCATAAACTCCTCTAGCTTCAAGAAAGATTGCTGCCTTGTGATCAGGTGGAAGAAGTCAATATTGGAATCATGTTCTTCAATGGAGCTGCTCTTGAGAGATGATCTATCAAAGGATGAATGGTCCATGGGTGACTCATCAAAGATTTCATATGGCCCATTCATAGATAACTTCTGCAAGAAAGCTCAAGAATCATAGGCTCCCCCTAATTGTATGCATGGTCTCATTTTGGCAGAGTTTCATTATCAATCATTTCGAATATCAAGGATAACTTCATCAAGTCAACAACATGTGTTGTTGGTTGGAGTGTTCAAACGATTTCCAGAGCCAATTTGCTTCCTTCTCCATACTTGTGTAACTTTCTTCTCTGGCTTGGTTGTCATGGTTTTAGCTTGTTTAGGAACCCAAGTCAAGTTACAATCATGTGCCATATGTCCAATGTAATGGAAATTGAAGCACTCCATCTTGTTCATGAATGAGCACTCTCGCAAAGAGCAACAAAAAATGAAATGGAAGCTTTGAAGAAAGACGTAGAAGCTAAGGTGGATGGTTTGAAGAAAGGTGTAGAAGCTAAGATGGATGGTTTGAAGAATGGAATGGAAGCTAAAATGGATGACATGGAAGAAAAAATGAAAGACAACATGGAAGACATGAAGAATGATCTAAAAGCAGACATGGAAGGTTTGAAGGAAGGTTTGACAAAGTTGATACAAGAAATGATTCCTAATGAAGAAAAGATAGTAGAGGAAACTCATGATGAAAAAAAAAATGTTAAATGTGATTTCATAAACTCTAATGTTGGATTGAAGACCCACCATATTCTAAAGATCGATATGAGGAATTAGTTTGATGTCAAGGATCCCGTAACATGGATACTACAGATGGAGCAATATTCTGATCTCAATAATGTGAAAAACACACAAAAGGTATGCATTGCAACTTTATATTTAGAACAAAATACATTTGTATGGTATCGATGGCTTTCCTCTTGTAAAAAAATTGTCACTTGGTCAATTTTTACGGAGGAAATGATAGCACATTATGAGGATACAAAGAGCAACACATTCTTTAGTCAATTGATAAATCTCAAACAAAAGGGTTCAGTGGTGGAGCACATTGAGGACTTCCAAAAATTGAATATAATGATAACTTATATTCCAGAGGAACACATGATTAATGTCTTCATGGGGACTTTAAAGGATAACATCCAACATGAGGTTCGCCTTTGGGAACTTGATTCATTGGAAAAGGCATTTCAGTTTGCAAGAAAAATTAAATGTAAAATTATGGTGACAAGGAAACCTACCACTCACATCTATAAAGATGGAAGTGTCGCTACTCCTAGACTTCCACAACGTACAAGGTTGACACCACAACAATTGGAAGAAAAAAAAGAAAAAGGGTTTTGCTATAGTTGTGATAGAAAATACACTAAAGGCCATAAGTGTGCTGAGAATAAATTATTTTACATAGATTGTGAAGAGGAGGAAGAAAATGAACAAGAAACTTCAAAAGAAGAGGATATACACTAAGAACCAACCCTAGAGAAAGAAGAAATGAGTCCGACCATATCCTGTAATGCATTGGCAGGAATTACCACTCCTCAAAAACTCTCAAGATAGAAGGACATATAAAAAAGAAAAAGGTAATAGTGTTGATTGATTCGGGTAGTACCCATAACTTTTATTCATTGTAAGGTAGTCAAGGAATTGAATTGCTTCCTATACCCAACACCAGAGTGTCAAGTGATGGTTGCAAATGGAGGAACTATAAATTGCTCTGGAAAATGCCATAATATCAAGCTAACCATGGGGGAATATGTATTGAATAGTCCAATGCTTTCCACTCCGATGGGAGGTGTTGATGTTGTACTAGGAGTACAATGGTTACAATCTTTGGGGACGATAGTTTTTAATTTTCAAGAATTTTTCTTGAATTTTTTTTCGGAAGGAAAGGAAGTTGAATTACGGGGTATCGCAGGGAAGTTAGGAAAGATAATAAGTTCTAATGTCATGACAAAGCTTCTGAAGAAATAAAAACGGGGCGTAATTGCATAATTATGCTCACTAAAAGTTTCAACATCAAAATCATCTATTTCTCCAGATCTCCAAAAAGTATTGGACAATCATTCCAAGGTGTTTGAAACTCCCAAAGGACTCCCACATATTTGTGATCATGATCATGCTATTCATTTGATTCTAGGAAGTGTTCCTCCAAACATCAGGCCTTGCAGATATCCTTATGTCCAAAAGAGCGAAATTGAATGTATGATTGCAAAAATCATATTGGAACCTGAAGAAGTCACGGAAACAAGAACTCGACAGCTACGAAATCGATCAATTTTAGAGTATCTCATCAAGTGGAAGAACTTACCCACTGAAGATTCCACATGGGAGGATGAGAATTTTATACAGAAGCATCCAGAGCTACTCAAGTGTCGAGGACAACACTTTTTTGAGTGAGAAGGGCATGTTAGGTCCCTATAGTACTAGTGTAGTCACTTATTGTTGTTAGTGTAACCCCCTTATTGTTATTGTTGTACCCCTGTTGCTCCCATATTATTATTATTGTGCCCCATAAAAGCCACTATTGTTATTGTTGTGCCCTTACATTATTAGTTTTAGGTCGGCTAGGATTATGTTGTGACCCCATGGATTCCTATATATAGAAAGGAGGTTTTGTCATTTGTATCATCCAAGAATTGTTCATTTATGTAATGTAAAGGAGGTTGCCCCCTCGAAGTGGCTGATTTCTAAGTCGTTGATCTCTCTTCTCTTCTATTTTTGGAGCTGGTTTCATAACAAAGTGGATATAGGATCAAATGAAGAGAATCAAGCCTATGTTGTCATGTCAAGGAGAAAGGAAGATTCAGTAAGATTAGTTCTCAAGAAGACAAGAAGAAACATGGATAAGATACGATGATATGGATGTAATGAAATATTGTCCCAAACCTAATGAGGACAAGAGGAAAAAGGAAGAAGTCGATATTGTCAGAAAAATGGAAAAACCAGATTCAAAGAAGCCTAAGAAAGAAGAAGTGAAAGATCTCTATTATTATTGAGATCATCTTCCTCTTTAAGAGGTATATATCAGGTTGTAAAATAGTATGTTAGGAAGCATGGTATATTAGATAAATGCATCACTCCGGGATTGGCATAATGATGGAAACATTAAAGGAGGAGCACTCGTTGTAGGAGGATGTATGTAACACATGTGTGACATCTATGCTATAAGTGGCTCCTAGGAACCTCGCTAAAAAACAACATTTATAGAAGGTAGTCATCAAGTTCAAAGGTCATCATTCAATAATCAGTAAGGAAACAGGTGCTGACATTTTCTAATGGAATTCTCTTTGGATTCACCGGTTAGAAAGAAAGCAAAAGGATTCTTCGAGAATTCTAACTTGCGGAATTCTGGGATTAGGATATGATGACATATTGATGAAGGGGGTCAAGGGAATGAAACTCTTCATTCTATAAGGAAACCTGTTGTAAGATGACTCAAAAAGAAAAAGGATGAGGTACATGTATATATATTATATATATGCTGACACTGGATGCTATGAAGTCATGTGGTTGCAGGTAGTATACTTCTATCTTTAGAAGTATGATCAATATAGAAAGCAAAAACTCTTCCAATGCACAAGTTTCCAAAAGGCATGATCTACATGTACTAGATGAAATCAACATAATATGTCCTCATATGGAATATGAGGTGATTGTACATTATCAAGGAATTGCACAATGGAAGTTCCTAGGAATGAAATAAAACTGTGTGGAGAAATAAAAAGGAAGAGACCATGGGAAGTACAACCATGTAAAGAAGCAGTCAACATCCAAGGAAGCCAAGAATACTTGACTAGAAAATCTATTGGGAAGATATGTACACTCTGATAGAAGTTTGGAAAAGATGGAGATCCTTGATAGTACATATATTTAGGAGATGTGTCAATCTGTAAACAAAGGATGTCGATGCCTACAAAAAGATGTCATGGTGAAAGATCATCACTAAGGTAACGTTTAAGTATTCATATTTACAATTGAATAACATCTTATGAGCATATGCAGGGCTGCCAAATGGAAGTAGATGCCTTCCACAGGTGGATAACCATATGGCAGGATGAAATATCCTTGGTAGATATATGGTTCGAAAGAAAGCATCATAACATGAAGCTAGATCAAATGAGGAGACTGATGGATCACTTTCTGACAGAAGGCATGACTCATGGATGAAAGTGATGGATAATATGTGCCCTATGAAGAGATCCCAAAGTTTAAGGCTCCTCAATTCATGACATCAACGGAAGGAGTCCTTCATGAGAAGCTGGATATTTTCATCATTGTTACTACAAGTCCCTAATTAAGAGGGAGCCTGGTAATAAGTTTCTTACTTGGAAGAAACATTGTAATTCCTAAGCCAAAAAGAAAGCTTAGGTACACATTTTTTGTATAATTTTATTCCTCTGTGAAATATGTCCTCCCTAGTTAAGAGGGAGAAATAGACACATCATTATGGTCTTCACCTGGAAGACATAATGCGAGATTGGGTAATCATCTGGCATTTGATACTCTTTGAGAATGTGATAAGACTTTCCGATAAGAGTAGTCGCGAAAGGATGGATATTATTTGAGGATTAGCTATCCCAATAAGAATATTCCTTTAAGGTCATACTCAATAAACACCTGGGTGGAGTATGTACCTTGGAGACAATGATGAAGGTGTTTATAATCATTGGTCTCACCAGTGTTGTAGCTCTTGGTCTCGTGGAGAGATGGAGCTGTTCGTCAAGGCCTTGCGCTGTGACAATGCTGGATAATATGATGCTATAACAAATGGATTACCAATCAAATTCTTCTTATGAGATTCTTCAGATTAAGAGTGGCCATGTACCATTATGAATACTTCCCTAGTTAAGAGGGAGTGTTGGAAAGTGTAAGTAGGTTCGATCTTCATAATGAATTTATGTAATGAAGAAGACAAAGATAATAAAATGTATTTTGTAAATCTCGACTCATGGGTTTCATGAGCAAGAAGTTTTTATTATAGGTCAAATAGTTATTCTTGGTGTCTTTTAGGGATTTGTCATCTTGTCATAAATTAATAATTTTGAGTCATGTATATGAAGAGGTGTTACACTTGTAAGGACAATTTATTGATGTAAATGTATACTCCAAACCTTGCCACTATGCTCCAAGAAGTCGGCCTAGAACACACTGTAAGATCTCCTAAATAAAGTCGGCTCACACACCCTCCATCATGTCGGCCTAAAGATGAGGATCAACCCATATATATAGGGATGGATTGTGGCTCCTTTAGCATTCAACAATTCGGATCAGCTCTGAAATGTAGTATGAGTTAAGGGTTTGTATTTGATACAAAGAAGAGAAGTAGTTCAGTAAAAGGAAGAAGACATTTCAGTGAAGATATAAAGGCCCTAATATATCTCTGTTCTGGGTCAAGGTCTAAAGTATATCCAGTGTGAAGGTCTTGGTCTAAGGAACTGTAGAAGCAAGTGCAAATTAGGGTGTGGATCATAACGTAAGGAATAAAGGTGATACAACGTAAAGGATAAGCATGTTACAACAAAGCAAGTGTTATATGGTATGAAGTCTCTCTTTGTTTCAGACTAGGTCTGCACCTCAAACACTATAAGTACAGCGAAGATTGAAGGTTATCTCAAGTACATACACAGTTCGATCTAGGATTGTCTAGAAGTATACAGAGGTGTTGGAAGGAGGCCGAAGAAGGAGACTTTTGAAGAAAGGAGGAAACATCTTGTCAAGGGCTATGGAGTAGAGACTGAGATTCTCTAGGTGATAGTGCAGTACAATGCAAAGCAAAGCAAAACAAAATTGAGGAGATCTACAAGAGCAAGAAATAGTGGTAAGGTCTTGGAGGCATACTGGTGTCAAGGATCTGTGTCATGGTCTCTCCAAGAGGGAGATGTTTTGGCCCTAGCTTCAAGAGCCAAAATTTTGTGGCTCTTGTGTTTTGATAATTGACTTGATGAATGACATAATAAGCTAATGAAGATAAGATCTAAGTAATAGGAGCATAACAGGTATAACACAAGCAATTATCTAGTAAGATAATTGAATTAAACTATGCCCTACCAAATTCTCAACACCTTATGCGCGTTAATGGTGAAATATTTTCCATCCTTCATGAGGCAATACTAGTTAGCTCTCTGCATATACATATAGGGACTTCCAAACACCACTCCACATACATCAAGGTTGAGTATGTTGTCAATGATGTCAAAGCAAGAGTAGGTGCAGCAGAGCAGTTGGTACAGGATGTAGATATCCCCATTGATGTCAAGGTTTGGAGAGCATTGATATGATGGGTTCATAAGATGATGGTGTTGCAAAAACTCTAATTGTAGGATGAAACCCTAGTTCTAGGGTTTGGATCCCTTATGTAGGTTTAGGAGATGTTTTGAGGTCATAGATTTTGTTGATGTTGTATTTGGATGATGCAGGGTGTTGAAACCCTAACTACCGAATGAAACCTAGCTTTAGGGTTTGGGCTCCTTGGTCAGTGAGTACACCTCAAAGTCATTGGAATTTTTGAAGTAGCAGATCATAAACTTTGCATTGGAAGCCCTCTCTAGTAGATTCTCCTTGTCATGTTGATTTTGTTGATATGTGGAGCGCCATGTGGGCCCTCACGGTTTGTGAGATATGCCTAGTCAAAGGTAATGACCCCTTTTGTGGGTCAAAACCCCTAGAAGCTTGATGATGTGGTGACAAGGTATGATGATGAATTTGTGACGTGGTGGCACTCATGAGAAATGTGGCATGGAATCACATTATTGCTTTCAAGGGACTATAAAATAATTCAAAGGAATATTAAGTAATTTAATTTAATTTAAATTTATTATGGAGGCAACTTTTGATTCATAATAAATTTAAAATTAAAATTCTAAGGGATTTACTATGGTCTAAAAGAAAATTCGTTAACTTGAAGGGAATAATTTATGGAATAAAATATACATTAATTATTGGTCCGAGCATTAAAATTTTTATGGTCCAAGGGTATAATTTCTGGACATCGCAGTGATTATTCTATGGCTCGAAGAAAGTTCATTTAAAAAAAACAAATAGTGGATGGTCCCACATAACATCAATATTTCCTTTATATAAGGTCGGCCCAAAACAAGGGCTTCTTAGCCTCTATAAATAGGTGTGTCTTTGCTCTTCATGATCTATTGAGAATTTTTTTTCAATTCTTTAGTCTGCAGCCCTTTGGAAGCTCTGATGGATCTGACGAGGAAGGCTTAGGGTTAATTTTGTTTTAATAATGGCTTTCGTTGGGTTTTAAGGTTTATACATATGGAATTCGCTTCGGTGAATTCTTTTGGAATTCGATTGTTTGCAAGTGTCGCTATAAAATTCAAGAAGCATTCCCTCACATAGTTTCATGGGCACGAAGCTATTAGGAACAACAACTCTCTTGACACTCAGCGCTTACTCAAACTTTAACCTCTAATGATTGCAACCCCTTCTTCCTGAAATTGTAGGAATGTATAGGGTAAGTTCCTTAGATCAAACACCAAAGGTCACCGCTCACAAATAGATCATAGATCAGTACATCAGTGTTTGACGTGGTTAAAACCCTCAAAGAGGGAAACAGTCAATGGCCTAAGCCAACATGGCCACTTTAGGCAATTTATTAATATAAAGAAAGAAAATTTACATAAGCTTCTCTCATAAACGGTTATCGGACAAATCACCCTCCATGCTCTTTAAATAGAGATCATGGACCAATTGAGTGTTAAGCCACGGATCAAGTGTCGGTAATACCGAGGAGAGAATGAACTGTCTAATCACTACATATCGTGACCGACGGATTATAAGTTACAAATGTACAAATTAAAGAAACACACTTTATCTAACTCAATGCTAGACCAAGTTATACTTAACTATTTCCTATGTGTTGGAATATCCTAACATCCCCCCTTAAGAACAACTTGGGATAGGATTGAAGGATTTACAAAGGTGACACAATAGGATACTATTTCCTATGTGTCAGAATATCCTAACATCCCCCCTTAAGAACAACTTGGGATAGGATTGAAGGATTTACAAAGGTGACACAATAGGAGAAGGAAGGAGGCATTAGAGCTTATCCCCCTTTAATGATAACTTTCATGAACTCCAAGCATAGATCGAATTTTGGTAAACTTCGCTTCTGTGAGAGCCTTTGTAAAGATATCAAGAACTTGATCATTGGTTGTGTTGATCAGTGGTTGTCATTGATGTCAGCCCAAGCAGCACCAGGGGCTACCTCGATCTTGCATGGGAATTTTGACTTAACAACTTACTCTATTCCGAGTCAAGGATATTTTGGATGGTTTCTATTTGTCGAGATGTTTCTGTTGATATATGACACACCACATAATTCTTCACGGTTTGAGAGATATTCGTGTTTGAAGTTAGTAACCCCAATTAGTGGGCTAAAACCCCATGGGGTTGTAGCATGACACTAATCATTGGTTGTGGTCATTGCATATTCAATAATTAATAATTTTTTTAGCTCCTAAAATCCCTCTAATGTTCACTTGTTGAAGACCCTCTCAAAATAAGCATTTATATAAATTGTGACCCTTATATCCTCTTGATGTAAGGATTTCGCTACTTAAAACAGGCCATCGTGGCATTATTGCTATAACTTTTTTTTTGTGAAGCTTTAGATGCTAAAAAAAAACACATTTGAGCCGAAATCCTGATGAAGCGTGTGACCGAATTTCAGATATTGGTTCACTATATTTTCGGAGATATGATCTGAGGAAGTTAGGGTTTTTGCAGGCTCCCGAATTTCAAGTCAAATAGGACCAAAGGGTGAAACAGTGACACGTGGCACTTTGTACAAGTTCGCTCTACTGAACCAGACTATAATCAGGTTATCGTAGGAGATTGGGCATAGCTATTTCTTAAAGAATCCAATATTGATCAGACCTACGGGGTTGGAAAGAGGACTTAGAGGGCTACCACAGGACACAATTTCAGACCTTGGAGATCTGAAATTACATAGATATAGCAGATTCAATATCGAGCTTCTAGAAGGCAAGAAAAAATATGCATTCAAGGATCACTGCAGTAAGGAAAACCCATAACAGTCAAGGGTAAGTATGCTAAAACAAGGTATGTATTATTATTGTTTGAATTTTAATTTGAATATCATCTCTAGCATGTGTTTTTGCAAGACAGTGTAAGTATTTTGTATGTATGTTTGATTGGGTTTTGTTCATAAATGTTGAACGTATTTACATTTGAATTTTGAATATTTCTCTGACATATGGTTTGCAGGACAGTGTAAATATTTTGTTTGTTTATTGGTTTGGGTCTTGTTCATTAATGCATGTGCGGGAAGGAGGACATAATAGGACAACTCAGACACATATTAGAAGGACAATGCAATGCCAAAGTACCATTACTTGAAGCAAGCACAAACATACCTCAGCAACTGCTAGTGTTCAAAGAAGCAGTGTCAAGTCAAGTATCAGGTTGTGTCAAAAGTCAGTATTATAAAAATCATCATTGTAAAATTGTAAAAGAGTCAATCTGCCTAGAGTTGGAGAGGCATTGTTGGGAGTTATAAGTGTCATTGTTGGATAATGTTATGGTTGGGTTGCAGGTCATAGTGTGATTGGATGATTGGTCTAGTTCAAGAAAATCATTGTGAATCATATTGTATTGTGGATCATTGTCCCTGGTATGGGAGTCCACACTCTTATCTTATTTCTGATCATTATAGGGTGGTAGGGAGGTGCTAATTTGGTGCATGAAGTCACCTACATGTTGGAGTTTGTGAACACTTTAGGGTGGTAGGTCAGTCTAGGATGTTGGGGCATCCATTCAGTTGACTACTGAAGAAACTAGGGCGTTGGGGCATCCTTCTAGTGGGAGTTGGAGAAGAATGCTTTTCAAGAATTCTAGGAAGTTGTACCTTTCATTTCAGTTGGGGCTGAAGATTAAAGAATTTATTAGAAAAGAGTTCGGTGGTTTTTGACCTGGAGGGGGTTTTCCTCCTAAAATCCATGTGCCTATTGTTTTCTATTGTTACTGGATAAACATCAAGAACAATTAAAGATTAACTGATGCTCTTAAAATATTTAAAAGTGATAATTGATAAGAAATATTGATTCAACCCCCCCCCCCCCCCCCTCTCCTCCTCTCAATATTTCCAACAGGTTGAACAATATTGCACTTCAAGAACACGATCATGAATGAGATTTCTGATGAAGTGTATGTGTAGCTCAATGTGTTTCATGCGCTGATGCTAAACGAGATCTTTGCATAACTAAATGGCACTCTAATTATCGCACCAAAGTGTAGTTGGATGTTGTTGATGAAGACCAAATTCGGTCAGGATCTGACAAAGCCACAGGGCTTCCTTGCTGGCTTCAACTGCACCACGATACTCTGCTTATGTCGAAGAAAGAGAGATGGCACTTTGTTTCTTACAAGACCATGTAATAGGTCTTGAACCAAGAGTGAGTACATAACCTGCAGTAGACTTTTGATCATCAAGGTCACCAACCCAATCAGAATCAGTGAAACCAATCAACAATGGAGATGTTCCTGCACTGTAATGAATCCCGAATTGAATTGTACCTCGAATATATCGAAGTATTCTTTCAGCTGCTTTCCAGTGACTTTCATTAGGTTTGTGCATAAACCGAGCAACAAGACCAACGATAAAGGAAAGGTCAAGACCGGTATGGGTTAGATACAAAAGTTTACCAACAAGTTGACGATATAAGGTAGCATCAACTTCAGGGGAAGTACAAGTGACTGAAACCTTGAATCCAGACTAAAAGGGAGAAGGGGTTGGCTTACAGCCTTCCATGTGAATGTGGCGTAGAAGATCACATGCATACTTGGACTGAGAAAGGGTAATACCTTCTTTGGATTGCAAGACTTGAAGACCAAGGAAATAATGCAAGTGTCCTATGTCTGTCATTTCAAACTTCTTTTTGAGGCTAGTCTTCACATGGTTTATATTGGTTGGGATCACTACCAGTAAGGATAAGATTATCAACATAAAGAACAAGGATGATTAAGGACTTACCCACTTTCTTGGTGTAGATAGTGTTGTCAGAATGACATCTAGAAAAGCCATTATCTAAGAGAAAGATATCCATTTTGGCATACCAAGCCCGAGGGGTTTGGTTGAGACCATAAAGAGACTTCCTAAGGCGACAAACAAGGCTACAATCGTTTTGGATAAAGCCAGGGGGTTGTTCCATGTAGATTTCTTCATGCAAATCCCCATGTAAGAAGGCAGATTTAACATCCATTTGATGAACTTCCCATTTAAAGGAGGCAGCAAGGGAAAGAACAAGGCGGATAGAATTCATTTTGGCAATAGGGGAGAAGGTTTCAGTATAGTCAATGCCTTCAACTTGTGAAAATCCTTAGCAACAAGACGAGCTTTATGTTTATCCACTTTTCCATCTGGTCCAAACTTTGTTTTGTAAACCCTTTTACATCTGACAAGTTTTATTCCCTTTGGAAGAGGAACAAGATCCCAAGTATCATTTGCCAATAAGGAACGATATTATTCATTCATAGCTACATCCCAATCTGGATAACCTGAAGCTTCTTCAAAGGTGTCTGGATCAGGATTTTCTGGAACTTGAGCCAATAAGGAAGAGGCTATTTCGAATTGAGAACGTGTACGGCGTTGATCTGCAGGGTCACCAGCAAGAGAACCTGCTGCATCCCGAGTAGTGCGGACCCATCTTGGAAGTTGTGGAGCTGAAGGAAGATCTTGAGGAGGTGGAGGAGGATTTTCATCCTCGCTGTCATCATCTGAACTAGAAGGAATGTTGTCAAAAATAGAATACATAGAGAGAGGTGGCACATATGCGAATCAGGCTCGCAGGCCAAAGGTGGCACACCTGCCGAACTAGGCTAGCAGGCCGATATATTTTCATCAAATTTTACATCTCTTCTAATGATTACATTTTTGGATTTTGGTTGAAGAAATCTATATCCTTTGACATGTTCAGATTATCCAACAAAAATGCATTTTTCACTCGTAGGTTCTAAGCCTTTATTTTTCGCATCTGGAATGTGGGCCCAAGCTTCACTTCCAAAAACACGAAAGTGACATACATCTGTTTTGATTGAGCTCCAGGCTTCTTCTGGAGTTATATTCCTTAAAACCTTAATAGGAGTGTGATTTACTATGTAATTTGCACAGTTAATTGCTTCTGCCCAAAAATTAAGACTAAGTCCTTTAGATTGAAGCATACAATTAGCCATTTCTTTTAGAGAACAATTCTTCCTTTCAGCTACATGATTTTGTTGTGGAGTATACGGAACAATATGTTGCAATTGAATGTCATGCTCAGTGAAAAAGTAGATAAATTTGTTGTTAACATATTCTCCTCCATTGTCAGATCTTAACTTAAGAATGTGATGTCTAGATTGTTTCTCAACAAAGGCCTTAGAGGCCAAGAACATGTTAAAAAATTCACTCTTGAGTTTTAAGAAGTATACCCAAGTGCGTCTGGAAAAATCATCAATGAAAGTTAAGAAGTACTTGTAGCCAGAGAAAGAAACAACTGGAAGTGGACCACATAAATCACTGTGCACAAGCTGCAAAGGGGTTGAAGCGTGCCAAGAGGCACGTTTTTCAAAACTATCCCGATGATGTTTTCCGAGTACACATCCAGAAAAAACACCATCTGGGCAAGATACGATAGGAAGACATGTCATCATATTTTCTTTACATGTAATTTGAAGAGAGCGATAGTTTAAGTGACCAAATCGCTCATGCCAAAGTTTGCTCACTTCATCATTATGAGAAACAAAAACGGAGGGAAGACATGATGACCCAAAGTTATCAAACCTAAACAACCTTGTGGAATCATAAGCAATGCTAGTAGCTAAAATATGTCTAGGATATTTGAGGTCCTTTATTACAACATCATGAGGTGAGAATTCTACTGTTTTCCCTTCACCTGAATGAGTTATATGATAAACAGATAAAAGGTTGCATGACAAGGTAAGAACACATAATACATCATTAAACAAACCATTATCCAGATGAATGGTTCTAGACCCTACAACACTAAGAGATCTATCATCACCAACATAAATATTTTTGGTGTTACAATCATTCAAAAAAAAACATGGCTTTATTTTTGGCCACGTGGTAAGAGGCTCCAGAATCAATGAGCCACTCATGAGAATGAGATGAAGAAGATACATTCAATGCATAACCAGATCTTGATGCTTGACAACCACAAGCAGAAAGTGCCATTCCTGAAGATGAAGTTGAAGAGTTCTCCAAATTGATGTTGTGATTCTTCATTGTTGCTTCCAAGGCTTCCATCTTTTTAAAACATTTTGACTTTACGTGGCTATCACGATTACAAAAGTTGCAATGTCTATCTTGTCTTCTTCCCTTTTGTTTTTATTTGCCTTATCAATTTGTTGAGTTTCTTTTTCAGTTTGCAGCTGAAATTGCTTAAGACCCTTGTTTGGTTTAAGACCATTCTTTTTAGGATGTTGCTTCTTGGGATTCTTTTGATATGGTTGTTGTTGGGCTGCTAAGCCTTTCTTAGAAGAGTTTCCAGTATTAATAAGACCAAGGTGTAAGAGTTTTTCTGTTCTCTTATCAAAGAGTCGCAAAAAGCATCAAAATAAGGGGACTTGTAAGTTGTTCCTTGAGAAATGAGGGCTTCTCTTGTGGAATGGAAGGTGGAAACAAATATAGAGTATGCAGGGCCAAGCTTAGCAAGAATGGAATAGATAAGGCTACCATCTTCCTTTTTTACCTTACAACCTTCTAAAAGAAGTCTAAGGGTCTTGAATTTGGACAAAAAATCTTCAATAGAGGAGAAATTATTGGGGTCCAAAGTAAACAACTCATTTTCAAGTTGGTGGGCTTTGATTTCATTTTGAATGCCAAAAACAGTATTTGGCTTTTTCATAGCTTCATCAGGGGAGTCAATTTCTTGTATATGAAATTTAAGATCTTGAGCAATCGACATTCCTATCAACCCTCGTGTTTGATCTTGTTTATTTTCCCATTTAGCGACTTTATCTCCATTGGTAGGTTTAGTTTCTTGTCATATGGTTATTCTATAAAGCCATTTACTTCTAAGTCTACCCTGTAGGATAACCATTGGAAATAATTGGTGTTGTTAAGAATAACCAGGCATGCACTTTCCATTTTTTTTTAAACTGAAGCTGAAAAGGTTGAAACCAACTACTTCAATGGAAATATCTCGAAAAATTAGGTCAGTTAAAAAAAAACAACTCTGAAAACGGCTTCTGGATGAAGAAGTTATGCCTTTTTGAAAAAAAGTTGTAGTAGATGCCGAATAGTTACGTGATAGGTTGAAAGTTGATGATGAAGTTGTACTTAAAAAAAAAATCCCCTCCCTTTTCAATACAATAGGCTCACTTTAAAAAAAAACTACTTTATGTGATCCACTTTTATAAATAAGCCTAGAGTCACTTTTACAATGTTACTTTTACTAAAAAATTAAACCCTCTTTTTAAAGCTAGCAACTTGCCAAAATTCTTTTTAAGAAAAACAACTTAACAAATAGTTTTTTAGAAAAAGAAGCTTGAGAAAGAGACTTGAACCAAGACCTATATTCTCATAAAGTAACTTTACACCAAATGAGCTAGTAAAATGATTTTGTAATTGTTTGAAAGGTAGAAGGGTTTTTTTCTTTTGCTATTCGATGTGTGTGCTTTTTCCTGCTAAAAAAAAACACAATCCGTGCAAACAAACAAATTACAAGCCTTACGATAGAACATTAGATTTCTGGTTAGTCCTACCAGCAACTATCTATTTTTCTCACTCTTTCTGATTTCTCGAGATCGCACAAAGTGCGGGGAAAGAGCATACGTAGCAGAAAATTTTTGTCTTCATGTTTCTGATTTGCCGAGATCGCACATAGCGCAGAGCAAAGAGCATATGTAGAGAAGAGGGTATAGATCCGACAATAAAAAGAAGAAGAAGACTATAAACCGAAATAAACAGAGAGATTAATAAATATAACTGTAAAAAAAATGCTTTATACCTCCAGATCTAACATGACATAACTTAGGAAATCGGAAACCTTTTCGCATGAAACGAAAGGGGTTCCTCACTATAACATACGCTCTGGACACAACAGAGCAGTTCTCTTGGCCCGAAAGTGGTCAGAAATAGTAGATATGGAAAACGGAAGTCGCATGCAGTCAAATCGGCTTCGGATTTGGATCAACAATAGATGTGGCCCTCAAAATAGCTCTGATACCATGTAGGAATTTACAGGGTAAGTTCCTTAGATCAAACACCAAAGGTCACCACTCACAAATAGATCACATATCAGTACACCAGTATTTGACGTGGTTAAAACCCTCGAAGAGGGAAACAGTCCATGGCCTGAGTCAATGCGGTCACTTCAGGCAATTTATTAATATAAAGAAAGAAAATTTATGTAAGCTTCTCTCATAAACGGTTACCAGACAAATGACTCTCCATGTTCTTTAAATAGAGATCATGGACCAATCGGGTGTTAAGCCACGGATCAAATGTCAGTAATACCAAGGAGAGAATGAACCGTCGGATCACTACATATCGTGACCGTCAAATTATAAGTTACAAATGTACATGGTAAAGAAACACATTTTACCTAACTCTACGCTAGACCAAGTTATACTTAACTATTTCCTATGTGTCGGAATATCCTAACAAAAATAAATGTGGATGTGTACACTTAAAATATGTTATGAAGGAAATTATGAAATCCATCTACGGCTAGGGCATCATGATTATTGTTTCTGGTTGGACTTTTTTGGTTGGGTAAAAAGTCTCAGGTACATTTGTTGAAGAAACTTTTGAAGCATACCTCTGGTGGGCAGCAATTCTGGGTAATCTTGAGTGAACCTCATGCAATCTACACATTGAGGAATTGTCTATTCGTTGCAGTTTTATGAAACACCAAAACCCTAATTCATGGGTGTCATGAAATCCTTGTGCACAAAGTCCCTTTTCCGAGGCGGTGTGCTCTGCAACTAGGAAATTCGAAATGTTTTAGGTATATTTGTTGAAGAAACTTCTGAAGCATACCTTTGGTGGGCAGCAATTCTGCGTAATCTTGAGTGAACCTCACGCAATCTACACAGCAATGAATTGTCTATTCACTGCAGTTCTGTGAAACGCCAAAACCCTAATTCATGGGTGTCACGAAATCCTTGTGCACAAATTCCCCTTTATGAGGTGATGTGCTCTGAAGCTAGGAAATTCGAAATGTTTTGAATGAGATGTGAAATTTGACTGCAATCCTGAGGTCAAATCTTAGAAGCTTTCGCCTAATTCTCCAGAAGAACACAGCTTGTTTTACACTTAGTTATTCGACCTAATCTCTTAGTTTGAAGGCTGCCATTCAAGGATTTCTACAATGGAAATAAACATTTTGTCTATACTTATGTGACTGAAAATTGACATAACACCATGAATTTGATGTGGCATGATAGGATGACTGGAATATATATATGAATTTGATGAAAAATGACAATGATCTACTTGTCTGAGGGCATAAGGTTGTATCTTCTTATTGCAGTGATTTGCTAGGTTGTCGAGGATCATATTATGCTCATTGTGTAACTCATAACAACCTTGAAACCTTGCAGAGATCTCAATGTATGACTAGTGATAACAAAGACCTGAACTTGTTTGCTTTGAAACATGTCTGTTAATCAAGATTGTCATTGACGTCAATATGGCTTTGACTGAGATGTCAATATTCTTGAGATGCCTGATTCCAGATGATGATGTCTTGCCCTAAGAAGTTGCCAAGTGTTTGATTGGTGATCTAGTCCCTAAAGTACAAGCTCGTGATGTGAAGAACTATACTTAATGAAGCCATACTTGTGATGATGTTATACTCTTATATGACCACACTTAATGATGGTGTTTGATGAAGATTGGAAGATTAAGTGATGACGTGATTGTCGATTGAAAGAGACCTTCCTAATAGTACTAGCTATAACATATCACAACGCCACTATGTAATACACTCATTGTTGATGTTCTACCATGATCCTATGATGAAGGTGTTAAACAATGAAGAATCCAAAACCATGAAGAAGCCTAACAAGAGAAGATTATTTGCCCTACCTCAAATTTTGCACTAATTAATGACCAGTCACATTAAAAAATGTGTTTTACTATCTCAGAGGCAGACTCTCAATTTGATACCTATGCCATCTTTTAGAGCATAATTTTTTCTTTCCAATGAGCTATTGCTTGGCTCGAAACTCCAAGTGGTTTGGGAGATATGAATTTTTCAAGTTAAGGAAATAAATTTTTCCTTGAGTCGACTTGTGCTAGCCTACTCATTTCGGCCCTCCTCTTCCAAGAGACGTGATTGTTCAAAGCCTCCAACGAATATAAATATAAAATTGAACTTTTCATTTTTATGATCACAATTCGGTTTTCTCTGAGATTTTCGACAAGAAAACATAAATCTCAGCTTTGATTGAAGGCTTAATCACCTCGGGGAGGAACATAAGAGAAGAAGCACAAAAGGTAGAGGTTGAGAAATATAAATGGATTACGGTTTGGGTTATACTGTTTGATTGGGCTATCATTCCAAGACCTCAAAGAAGCAGACCTTGGAGCTACCATTGCAAAATCTCAGAAGCTTAAGGACATATTTGTTGGGTTATATTTTAATCTTAAGCTACCTTACCTTGGACCATATTAAAGACTGGTGAACAGTCACAAAATAAGGCTTGGACTGCTTGTTAAGAAGTATTATCTCTACGCAGAAAGCTACAGGACTTTTGTGGCTCATTGTAACACTTTCAGACATGTATCTTAGTATTGCTATAGCTCAGAAATTCTGAGATAACCCTCGAACTCTAGAGTATTGTTGTAGCTCGGACCTTCTAAGATCACCCTTGGACTGTGGATTTTTGTTGTGGCTCAGACCTATTATAACTCTCGGAACTATTCACTCTTGCTATGACTTGGGTATATATAAAGGACTGTCTCGGGCTTGTATAAATCACTGTCTCAAGCTCGTATAAAGGATAGTCTCAAGCTTGTATAAAGGAATGTCTCAAGCTCAGATATGTGAAGGATAATTTTGAAGTGCTAGATTGAAAAACAAACAAGTGGAGGGGGGCCCAAGCCCAGATTTACATTCTCAGGACCAGATTGTGATTGCATCATTAATTCATAACTAAGTACAATCATATTTTCAGTGGAGGAATAACTACAACACCAAGGACAGCCCAACACTTTGAGATAGTTGTGGTGTCATCATCAATGCATATGCAGTCAGTGGTGGAGGCCTAAATATTGAAGGACCCTAGACAAAGAATATAGAAGAGCTTGGAACATAAGACAGAGAAAAGCTTGAAGCATGGACAGTGAAGCATTAAGACATTGAAGAAGCATTAAGGCATTGGATAGTAGAACTTTTGGACCAAGTTGAGAACTTGAGGATTTGTGGACAATGAAGAATTGAAAGCTCAACGTTTTGAAGACACCCTTGGTTGGAGAGTTCTTGGGACAACCTTTTGAAGACATCTTGTTAAGTAGCCTTGACTGACCTTGGAGATACTATTGAAGACATTTCGGTGAATTGTCTTGAAGATAATAATGAATATTAATGATGCATCGTTGATGACATCATGAGGTGACTTGAAGGATTTCATTGGGTATCATGAAGGGCAGTGGAGACACCTTCATGTGAAAAGATCAAGGTTGTCATTGATGACGTAACGTGGAGACTACAATGAATACTAAGTGAATATTGACAGGGCTTGTTGAAGACGACATTGGGAGCCGTGAAGTATAACCAAATATATCTTGACGAAGTAAAGCAAGGGTTGGAGCCCAAGAGGTTGCAGCCTCAAAAAGACAAGGTTGGCGCCTTGGAGAATAGGGTTGGAGCCCTAGAGGGACAGAGTCCTCAAGAAACTAGGTCGGAGCCTGAACTAGATACAAGGTTGAGCCCTTGAGGTTGGTGCCTCAGAATTGACAAGGTTGGAGCCTTGGAAGTCCAAGTCGATGCTTGGAAAATACAAGTTGGAGCTTGGGAGATTGAACATCGGTGTCTTCATCAAGGGTTGGAGCCCTACATTTATTGTACTTAATTTATTGCAAAGAAGAAATTAATAAAAGCATTTATTCTTATTGTTCATTTTGTGTTCTAAATACAAGTCATCTAACTGGTAATAACAATTGAAAAGAAATATTGATTCACTCCCCCCTCTCAATATTTCCAACAATTGGTATCAGAGCCAATACCTTCACTCAAAGCCTAATGACTTGAAGGTTGATCATTAGAACACAAATGGTGAAGCCAAGGAAAAAAACCTTCAATCCTCCTAAAGATGTCTCTTTCGCAACCATGAAAAATGAAGACAATCAAATTTGGAAAGTTCCATTGTTCAATGGAAACTTTGATGTATGGAAGATGAGAATGAGAAATTTCTTAATGGTTGAAGGCATGGACGTATGGGAATTGGTGATTACTGATAGAATGATGGAAGGAGAATCCAAGGAGTATAATACAAGACTAATGAAAGCAATCTTGAATGGACTACCTGATCCTATAAAGGCCAAAATGGAAAAATGCTCATCAACAAAAGATTTGTGGGATAAACTTCATGATCTTCACTCAAAAGGAGCATTGACCATGATTGCTAGTCAAGAAGATGATGGAAAGCAAGAAGAAAATCAAGAATCCATTAAGGAAGTTGAAAATAAGAGTGATGACATCAAGGCCACAAAAGACTTAAAAGAAGAAGAAAGTAAAGAAGACTTTGAAGAAGATCTCTTGATTAAACTTATAGCTGCCATGGAATAGATTAACAGTTTGAAAAAGGAAAATGAGGAACTTAAGAAGAAAGCACAAGATGGTGACAAAGACAAGACAAGGAAGGAAGTTGACCTTTTCAAGCTTCAAGTACAAGAAAGAGATGAGGAGCTCACCAAACTTAAAGAGGAATTTCATAAAAAAAAAAGAAAGCATCATGAAGAAGTCATATCCATGACAAATCAATTGGATAAGGCAAAGAAAAGGGAAGAAACTTTGTCAAGCCATCTTGAACAAAGACATGAAGACTTGAACAAACTTAAAGGACAAATTGGTCAATACAAGGAAGAAATCTCCTCCCTTAGATCTCAACTAGAAGATGCAAAGAAACAAATGCAAGGAGACGAGAAGGTGATGGAAATTTTGGCATGCATAGAAGGACAAGTTGATGAAGAAGAAAATGAGAGAAACACCATGATATGCCAACTAAAAGAAAAAAGATGAAGAAATCTTCAAACTAAAATCAGACATCAATCTTCTCAAGGCCGAAACATGTGAAGCTACAAGAATAAAAGAAGAAATGGAGAGCAGTCTAGCAAAGGAGAATGAAGAAATCTTCATAATGAAATCAAATATCATCTCCCTTAAAATCGAAGCACACGAAGCAACAAGGATGATGGAAGAAATGAAGAAGCAACTAGTCATGAAAGATGAAGATTGTGAAAAATTGAAAGCAAAAATTGTCACTCTTAAAAAGGAAGTTGTCTCGCTGAATAAGAACTTGAAAATCTCTCAAACCCTAGATGACATCCTAAGTCATCAAAGATCTCCTCTTGATAAATCAGGTCTTGGCTATGCAGGTGAACCCTCAAGCAAGAATGATAATGCTTCAAACAACAAGGATGTGAGGAAGCTAGGAAGAAATGATACTCCCAGTTCCAGCGAAGGAAAGAGTCAAGATTACATTAGAAGAAACCCTAATCCAAGGAGACTTACAGATGATGTCAAGAATACAAAAGGCAATGAATATCATCAAAGAATCCCAAGACAAAAAGACTTCAAAAGTACATCAAGGAAATCTTCATCTCCCAGGTACCAAATTATATTTCTTAGTTATTGTTATTCTTGTACAAACTTTGGGCACATGGAAAAAGATTGTAGGGCATATCACAAAGACAAATATAATGGTCCCCATCAATCTTTTAGAAGCAATTTTGCAAGAAGTCATGATTACTAGGTTGTTGCACTTGCTCTTGTAATTTTGATATATCATGTTGCATTTCTTCCTCTTCATGAATCATAGTAGAGCCTTCAGAGGGCTTAATGGGTGTTGAATTCTTTTTAGGGGCATTTTAGAACCCAATATTGATATCTATGCTTTAATATGCCCTTGGAATCACTTCAAACTGATTTTTCAAAGAAGACTTATGCAATTTGAAAAAAATACACACATTTTTCTTTCTTTTGAGGAGCTCGATATTGAAACTGATGTATTTCTGTAATTTCGAATGAGCCAGGTGGATATACACACTAGTGGTAAGTACAAAAGGCTCAAAATTCAAAGTGGCAGGAATGTGGCAAAATCGACCTGATTGCAACGGTGCGAATGGTTCGTCAAACCGAGTTCGTTTATGAAAGTTAGAGCTGGTCAAAGTTGGTATGTATACTGGATGACTTGGCAGCTTAAGGAGGCAACAAATCCACATAAATCTGGTCACCGGATTCCGAGCGAAATTGTGGATCGTTAATTTGACTCCTTCGGCCAGTTTCTAGAAATTTAAAAAATGGCATATTATTAATTAAATAAATAAATATAAAAAAATTAGTAGGGGTGGGCAATGACCCTCGCCCCTACTCCAACGATTAACCATTATAAACTAATATTAAGGTTTGGGTGGGGTCGACGGTCGTGACCTCCCCACCCCAACCCTGCCTTACTAATGTGTATGCCACGGTGATAAGGGGCGGGCTACCCGATGCGGGCCCGACCCTCCCAACAGTTAATACCTACAATGAATGTGTATGGGCGGGCCACCTGATGTGGGTCTGACCCCCCACAAAAGCAATGCGACGGTTGTTTAAAACAAATACTCTACCATTTTGGGAGGGGATGGGGTTTGACCACCTGTCCCCCTCCCCAAAAATCCCGATCTTAACCATTGCGCCCATTGACTTCCTTTGGGAAGTCTGCTGTGATTTTATATTAAACCTTTCAGTTCTCAGATGCGCTTAGGTAGACTAGGAGCGATACGAGGATTGAGTCGGGCAGCGGAACCCTGAGCCTTTACAAGGGCAGGTGGAACCATGATTTGAGCTCAACTTTCAGAGGGGCCAAATTTTTCCAGTGTACAAATTAGACAAATTTTATATGGATTCTAAACCTCTCGGCGACAGGATTCTGATGGTGCTATCCATTTCTGCAACAAAGGTCTCCATTTTTCGACCACTTTTCGGCTTGGAGGTATAAGGGTGTAATTTTACATTGATGCTCGTACTTTCATTTTATTTGCCACTTAATGAAAGAGGGCCTCCCCACTAATTGAGCACGGTCTGAAGACGTAGTCCCTCTTGGACGAACTCCGTTATCAAGTTCTTGTCTTCTTTGCATGATTTTATATGCTTCTCTCTTCTTATTTCATGCCTTTTAAGTTTCATGGTTAAGATGCAATTTTACATGTAATTCTTTATTCCATCTCGAAGCTAAAGATCTTGGATCAAACGGTATAAGAGCAGGTATTTGTAAATGTGAATTGCATGTTTATATGCTAACCAGAAACAGGCTATTAATAGGCGAAGGGAAACTCAAGTCTTTTGATCCCGAAGTGGGACGTGCACATCAAAGAAGAAACATGGATGACGATGCTAGAAATGAGGAGGAGCTAAATTTCTGCAAAACATTCTACACAATGGCAGATCGAGTTGAGAAGTTGTTCTCAAGGCTCGAGAAACTAGAAAGTGCAGGGGAAAATGCTCTAGAAGGACAAGGTTCAGCGCATGGAGATGATGGAGGGTGTTAGCCACCCATAAATTCTGTCATATCAGGTGGTGGCTAAATGATGTTGGATAGCCTTCAAGAAACAAATTCATTGCTAAAATTGCGATACTTAAAGTCTTGATAATATCCTATCCTTTGGATAATCGTCACTGCTGTTTCCCTTCAGAACTCAGAAATCCTGCTGATTTCCAAGCCAGAATACCGTTGCAAGCACCATTTCCCTTTTCCCCTCTTCCAAAGCTAACTTCATTTTATATCCCTCTATTTCCCATGAAAATCCCTCATTTTCATGTTTTTCCCATTTCCCCTTCATCAAAATCCCTTTTATAAGGTTTAAAGACTCCTTATTTACCTTATCGGAACCCTCAGATTCCCTTGAAAACCATTGAAAATTCATAGAAATCATATTTTAATGTATTGTGGACTTAAGCCCCTCGGGCTAAGTCTTTAGCCACTCCTCTTAAAAACCTTGGTCACATTATTTCCCATATGCCCCACGGCCCCGCAATCGGGCGCCAAGCCATTTTATAATTATTCCCACCAAAGTTTAAAACCTTTAGTTATATATATAAAACCTCTGTTTATATTAATTTTCCGATTTTCTATTATATTATTAATTTCCGCCGGTTCAAAATTTTGGCCGATCTCCACCGTCGATCTGATCTGCAGATCGACAGTGCGGAGTTCGTCTCTCGGTGGTCACCACATTCCACTAATCCATTCCAAAAACCGCCCGGTATTCATCACACCGCCTTTGGGCGACGACGGTTTTTTCCCGATCGCCAGCGATTCCACTCATCGTTTGACATGCGTCTTGGGCACTGTTCATAAAACCGCCGTCCATCACGTGTTAACGTTCGGACGTGGATGCCGCACGATATCGCTGTACACCGTCCGATCTGAGGCCACCCATCCGACGGCTATCGCTCACCGAAGTTGCCCGACAGTTAACCGAGCTACGACGCGTCATTCAATCAATCTCTGCCGTCGATCTGATCTGCAGATTGACGGTCCATATTTCATCGCCCTCTTTCAATCGCCCAGTCAACGTTTTCCATTTTGACTTTCCATTTCCTGCTCCCGACCATCGATCTCTGCGCGATTGACGGCTCAGATTTAAACGTTTCTTCCGCCTTCCCTTTGATTCCTCCGATCAATCTCGACCGTTGGATGATGCCATCCAACGGCCATGCTTCCTCCACGTGCCTTCTGAAGCAATAAACCTATATATGCAGGATTTTATAATAGTTTTTTGTATTTTGCAGGGTTTAAATGGTTTTCTCGCCATTTTTGAAGAAAATTCGAGGGCAGAGGATGAAGATTTTCCTGCCTTCGATTCACCAAAGAAAATCATCACAGGGTGTTAAAAACACATTTCATCAGTGTTTTTTTAGGCATTGATGCCATATCGCCTCTGCGCAGCCCTGCACATCAGCAAAAATCATGAATCAGGCACAGTCAGAGAGTATAAGTGACGAAGACCAAAATTTATCAGAACAGAGGATTAAAGAAAGATTTTGTGGGGATTACGGCTAAGAATGTTTATCAAAAGCCTAATCCCCGATTTAAAACACAGTTTAAAGAAAATCTGAAGTGTTTTATCGACAGGAAACCCTCCACCGCCACAAATTGAGGCAAATTGATCCCTCTAGCTACCACGACGCCACCTGTGCCTCAAAGTATTCAATCAGAAGCCGAATTTATTGATCGGGATCAGATATTTGTCTCAAAACGCAGCCGAAGAGTTACTTCTGCAAGGAACTTCAAATGGAAGAAATATCTACAGAGTTACTTCGACGCCACACAGAGCCTCAAAGGTCAACAAAAGCTCCCACCGAGCTTAAACTTTATGTAAAAACATTTAATAAAGAGTACACCCATGTAAGTTTCTTCATTGAGCCCCTCAAAGGCCAAGAAGCCATTAAATCTGTATTAATTGTAATTGAGATCTTTTATCAGATCTCACCTCCTCATTTTTCTATATATACTACTGCAGAAGATGAGTGAGGGGTTGGTTGTTGGTTGTTGGTTGTTGTTTGATCACAAGTTGTAATACTGAAACTCTTTGAAATAAATACGTAGTTCGTTGAATTTGAAGAACAAATTGAAGTCTTGGAAGTCTTGATGATGTTGTTGCATGCTTGTGACTGTGAAGGCTCTATCATTGGATCCATGAGCTTGGCTGTTGGTGAAGTATTCTGAACTGTGTAATGTTTTTTCCCTGTTTTCATTATGTTCCATAACTTCTTACTACAGTAGGATAGAAAGTATTAGGCTAAGAAATGACTCCTGGAAGCACCTTAGACCTGTTCATCCTTCACTGTTTCATGTTTTCTTCTGCTGAAGTATTTTTAGAGTCTTTAATCTCTCTCTGTCTACATGCTTGTTTATTTCCTTAATAGTTGAAACAGTTGGTTTAAACGCAATTTATAGTTCTCCACCTTGTCTACGCCATAAAAACTGTTATTGAAGTCTCCTTTGAAGTTCTTTGCTTACAGTGAATCAAAGAGGTCTGTTTTGATCTTGCCCTTTGTCCTCACTTAAACAATTGGCTTAAAGGTCGTTATAATTATGATCATAGATGTTTTTAGGTGTTCCCTCTTCTATGACTGTAATTATCAGTAAATCTTTTATGTTTATAAGTCATTTAAAATAAAATCTTTGAGGAAATAGGGTGTTCCTTGAATCTTAGATTTCATTTTAAAAGTTGTTTTGAAATTATTATTTGCTTAAAGGTGCGATTTGTAGAATTTATGGTTAGCCCTGTCTATCAAAGAGCTCTTTATTGTTCAAATTATGCTTTCGAATTCCCTTTGTTGAGAATTAAACCTCTCCTTCCAAATCATTAATGTTCATCTCATTCCAAAAACAAAAAGATCCTGTGGCCAAGTTAGATTTGCCCTTTGATATCCCATATCCATTGATGAGTATGTTATGACCTCTTTTTTGACTCCATTGCCCACTGAACCAGATATTTCTCTATCCTATATATCTTTCCTAGGCCTTTCATGTTATAACTGTCATTTCAGTAGCAAACAAGCGAATAAACACAAATCTCCTTACTGATACAACCAATACTCACTCCCTACAAGATAATAACTGCAAACAAACTTTTGAGAGATCCCTCTCTGAGAACAAGAGGACTAGATCCTGGAACTCTAAAGATTGGTTCTGATGTTGCCTTGTCTTTTGATTTTCCAAACTATCAAAACACGGGACACCAACAGAGGGGATCCACCTCCTTCTCCTTTCGCGAGTGGAAGTTCCTCTTCTTCTTCTCACCATGATCATAGGAATTTAGGAAATGCATCTAAGAAACCTTTCTTTAAATTAGATGTCAAATTTGATCTTCCCATTTATAATGGTGAAAGTAATGCAAAAAAGCTTAACAATTGGATTAGGTAGATTGAAGTCTACTGCAGGATTCAGCAGATCGAGGAGGACGAGGCAAAGATCCAGTTGGCTTCTCTTCGGCTGAACGACACTGCTCTTGTCTGGTGGGAGAGCAAATTTCAACGCAACAAAAATTTGGGTAACCTTCTCTCCTCATGGCCAAATTTTGTTTCTGCATTGAGAAACCAATTTTACCCTTTGGGATATAAGAAAAAGGCATTAATGGAATGGCAACACCTAAGGCAAGGCAGAGGTAAAAATGTACAAGACTTCACTGAAGAATTTAGAAAACAAGCATTGAATTCACCAGAGATTGTAACCAAGTATATTGGTTCTCTGAATAATTTCAGACAATGTGTGAAGGCCATGCACCTAGAAAGCAGGGGAGCGCATGAACAAAGTGACCACCCAAAAAGAACTGAAGCAGCCAAGAGAAGGAGAGCAAATCCCTCTTGTACACATTGTGAGAAAGAGGGACATGACGAAGAAAGTTGCTGGAAGCTGCACCCTGAATTAAGCCCTGATAGGAATGACAAAAAGGGGAAGCAGAAGGCCGCTACCACTGTGCGGCATAACCAAGGTTCTGAATAAGAGGAATATGAAAAGGTCATAATTGCAGGATTTTCACGAGGTAGACCAATTGAATTGGGGTCTGATTCCGGCGATGAAATGAAGCTTGCACCCTTTGGGATCACAACAGGAGGACCCATAGACTTGGGTTCCAATTCGAGTGGTGAAACAAAAATTTCAACAGACATTATACCAAAGATGAAAAGGACACTCAATGCGGCATGGCTCCAAGAACTTGAGGAGATCAACCAAAGCATCCAAGCAGAGAATACTGAGCTAAGGAGTTTCCTAAAGGAAGCAAAGGAAGAAAAACAAAGGTTACTACACCAGTTACAAGCTAAGGATGCGACCTTGGAAAAGTTGCGACATAACCAATCCGAGGTAAAAAACAACCCTTCAATTTCGTGCACTTTTCATGATGATGATTTCGCTGCTTTTGAAGAACATACTACAGGAATTGGTTCCAAACTGTTGAAGAAAATGGGATATCAGGGGAAGGGCCTCGACATCAGCGGAAAAGGCATCATAAACCCCATCAAAGTAGAGGAATTTCCTTGTCATGCAAGACTCAGATATGTCAAGAAGGAAGGTTGGGAATGCTCCAAAACAACTAGTGACCCAGTAACTACTGATGATGAGGGCACCTCCTCACATTTCAACGACAGTGAGGGATTCATGAGCACTTATCGGAGACACATCAAGAGGAGGCGTTCCAAGACGATCCAGAAAGTCTAGAAGAGGAAGAATCATTGCAACGAGGATGAACACCATAAATATGCATGTCAAACACGTCAGGATAAAAAAGCACCCATGAAGAATCCAGTCCTTGAAGCTATTCCACAAACAAATCCACCACATGGAGATGACCGATTTACTTTATTAAGTAAAATATGGTTTTAGTTGTTATGGCCACCGTTTGTAAATCATGCGTTGCGAGTAAATGTGAAAGTGATTATGTGTTTTCCATCGCTTCGAAATGCAACGATGATGTTTTTGGCCTTTTCCTGTGAATAGTTGAGGTATTGGTTTTTTATTATGTAATCCTTGGCCAATGAGTGTATGCTATAAACTCTTAGCAAGTGAGGGGTTGTTGAGTCATGTGTTGTACATGGTTGCAAATGATGTACCAGATTTGCGTGTAGGTGATTGAAAGTGTGGTTTGGAAAAGACACAAGCAGTTTGCTGGGTGTGTTAATGCTTTTGGTGGTCCAAAAGCTCCTCAGTGGGGAGGATTGATCCAGGTGGATCTACACACCAGTGGCAAGTACAAAAGGCTCAAAATTCAGAGTGGTAGGAATGTGGCAAACTCAGTGTCAAGTTGAAGATCTCGTCGACCTGATCACAACAGTGCGAACGGTTCGTTAAACCGAGTTCGTATGTGAAAGTTAGAGCTGGTCAAAGTTGGTAGGTTGACTGGATGACTTGGCAGCTTAAGGAGGCAACAAATCTGCAGAAATCCGGCCACTGGATTCCGGCTAGCTTCGGCCGAATTTCGAGCGAAATTGTGGGATTGTTAATTTGACTCCTTCGGTTAGTTTCCAGAAATTTTAAAAATGGCATATTGTTAATTAAATAAAAGAAAAATAAAAGAATAGTAGAGGCGGGCCATGACTGCCACCCTTGCTCCAATGTTTAACCATTATAAACCAATATTAAGGTTTGGGTGGGGCTGACGGTCATGACCCCGCCACCCCAACCCTGCCTTACCATATGTGTATGCCACAGTGATAAGGGGTGGGCCGCCTAATGTGGGCCCGACCCCCCCAACAGTTAATACCTACAGCAGATGTGTATGGGCGGGCCGCCCGATGGAGGTCTGGCCCTCCACAAAAGCAATGTGACGGTTGTTTAAAACAAATATGCTACCATTTTGGGAGGGGGCGGGGTTTGACCGCTGGGCCTCCTCCCCACAAATCCAGATCTTAACCATTGCGCCCAACGACTTCATTTGGGAAGTCTGCCGTGATTTTATACTAAACCTCTCAGTTCTCAGATGCACCCAGGCAGACCAGGAGCGACACGAGGATCGAGGCGGGCAACAGAACCTTGAGGCTTTACAGGGGCAAGTGTGTAGGTTTTAACCCTATACAAAAATGATCTGCAAACGAATCTTAAAAACATAAAATAAACAATAGCGAGAGCATAAAACATAAAACAGATAAACACAGAGATTTTCCCCTGGATCCCAAATCGGGACGACCAGCTTGATTTTTCATTATATTCCTTTTAGTGTTACAACACATATATATACATGCTGAAGCATACATAAACCCCAATCCATTAACCCTGGATTAGAACATAACCGTAGTTCCCTTAACCGGATCTACAAAATACCAGGGTCCGAAAACCACCATGCCCCAAAACCATGTGCAAACCCATGCAAAAAACCATGGGCAGGTCCGCCCACCGGAAAATAAGGCCCAAATTTTTTTTCCCGAGGCGTTGCTTCAGACCCCAACAAGGTGGCCTACCACCCCCTCTGTGACCCCCCCACGCATGACTAGTCGTGGAAAGAATATAACACATACCCAACAAGGTGGAACCATGATTTGAGTTCAACTTTTAGAGGGGCCAAATTTTCCCAGTGTCCAAATTGGAAAATTTTTATATGGATTCTACACCTCTAGGTGACAGGATTTTGATGGTGCTATCCGTTTCTGCAACATAGGTCTCCATTTTTAGACTACTTTTCGGCGTGGAGGTATAAGTGTGTAATTTTACATTAATGCTTGTACTTTCATTTTATTTGCCACTTAATGAAAGAGGGCCTCCCCACTGATTGAGTAGGGCCCGAAGACGTAGTCCCTCCTGGACGAGCTCCGTTATCAAGTTCTTGTCTTCTTTGCATGATTTTATGTGCTTTTCTCTTCTTATTTCATGCCTTTTAAGTGTTAGGTCCCTATATTACTAGTATAATCCCTTATTATGTTAGTGTAGACCCCCTTATTGTTATTGTTGTACCCTTGTAACCCCCATATTGTTATTATTGTGCCCTTACATTATTATTGTTAGGTCGGCTAGGATTACATTGTGGCCCCACTAGGATTACATTGTGGCCCCATGGACTCCTATATATAGAAAGGAGGTTTTTTCATTTGTATCATCCAAGAATTGTTCATTCATGTAATGTATTGAAGGTTGCCCCCTCGAAGTGGCTTATTTCTAAGGCGTTGATATCTCTTTTATTCTATTTATGGAGCTGGTTTCATAACATTAAGTTTCATGGTTAAGATGAAATTTTACATGTAATTCTTTATTCCATCTTGAAGCTAAAGATCTTGGATCATCGGATCCACGGGATTTTATCTTCAGTCCTTTAGTAGTCCTCAAATCTTTTTTCCAATGCTACAGGTCTGACCTGATTTAGATTCTTCAAGACAAAGTTATGTCCAATCTCCTACAATGACCTAATTATGGACTGGTTCAGTAGAACGAACTTTTACGACGTGCCATGTGTCATTGTTTCCTCCTTCGGCTCTGAAATTGATACACAGGAAACTACAGTCTGTGTACTTTTGACCACTTTTTACAGAATTCCAATCCGATGCTCAGAGAGAGAGTTATGACGATTTTCCCAAGGTCACCTCTTTGAGATGAAATTTGAGAGCCTGCAAAAACCCTAACTTCCACAAATCATATCTCCAAAAATATTACGAACCAAGATATGAAATTTTTATACGAAGTTCTTCAGGATTTCTTCGCAAATGAGTTTTTTTTTAGCTTCTTAACCTTCGTAGAAAAAAGTTATTGCGAAAATGCCACGATGACCTGTTTGAAGCAGCGAAACCCTAGAATCCAAAGCTCTGATACCAAATGTTATGAAACCAACTCCAAAAATAGAATAAAAGAGAGATGAACGCCTTAGAAATCAACCACTTCGAGGGGGAAACCTCCTTTACATTACATAAATGAACAATTCTTGGATGATACAAATGAGAAAACCTCATTTCTATATATGTGAGTCCATGGGGTCACAATATAATCCTAGCCGACCTAACAATAATAATGTATGGGCACAACAATAACAATATTGGTTTTTATGGGGCACAATAATAACAATATGGGGGCTACATGGGTACAACAATAACAATAAGGGGGCTAGAATACACTAGTAATATAGGGACCTAACACACTTTAGCTTTTAACCTTGTCTCTTCTATCTTACAAAGAGATAATAGATCCTAGAATGTTGTTGCTTCTTTCTTCCCATAAATACTTGAAGTGAAGTTTCCCCATCCCTCTGGTAGAGCATTCAACATCAATGTAGTCATTTCTCTATTACTTCTCTCAATTCTTGTAGTTGATCTCGTACTTCATAAAGTATGAAGTTATACCTTCTCTTGACATCTTCAACCTGTATAGTTCTTATCTCAGAGATATTACTTCTCGTGCAATACTTACCGAGAATAGCTCCACCAATTTGTCATGTATTTTTTTGAATATTCTAGTTTTGATACATACGAGATGAGAGAGTCCTTTATGGATTCTATAAGAATCCTCTGGGCTCTTATGTCCCCCTTCATGTACTTGTCATGACTTCATTCTTAATTAGATTTAGATCTGTCCTTTTTTTCTAAGCAAGAAAGTTTGAAACCCCAACCAATTTGTTGCTTTCTTTGCAAAAATACATTTTGACAGATTTAGATGAAGTCAAAAAGATACTTACTTGAGTAGATGCTTTTCTTCTTCTATCAACTTCCTTGTTGATTATGATGTAGATAGCAGCGAGAGCTTCCTCTTAGATTGGCTTCTTTAAGAGAGCTAAATCACCTTGAATCCTTGATGATGAAGATGGCTTGATGGTGACTCCAACGATACTAATTTGATTTCAACACCAAATAATTATTGATGATGATGGCTTCTATACGGTGTCATTGATCTTCTTGAGATGGCTTTCCAATTTCTGCAACCTGCCTCTTTAGAATCTAAAGATTGACTCTTTAATGTAGATCTTTGAATTTTTCCTTCTAGAAAACCGATCCTTGAACTTATTGGTACTTGAGTGTCTTCTTGTCAAATAGCCCTTTCTAGAACCTTAGCTCTGAAACCGTGTCGAGAATTTGGAAGGGTAGAGTTTAATTCAATTCTCTTACTAGATAACTGCTTGTGTTATACTTGTTATGCTCCTATTATTTAGATCTTATCTTCATTAGCTTATTATGTCTTTCATCAAGTCAATTATCAAAACACAAGACAAAATTTTGGCTCTTCAAGCCAGGGCCAAAACCTCTCCCTCTTGGAGAGTGTTGATGGCTCGAAATTCTCCACCTCAACATTGTAAGGGAGACCACCTGGTCTGAACCTTAATGCAACTCTTCCGTTTTGAATGGTGGTTTGAACTGGTTTAACTAGGTCCAGTTACCTTTTCCCCATTGCTATCGGTTTAAGATGTGTCTTTAGGTACCAAGTTACCAATAGGCAGGGATATCAGATCGATTCTTCTTGCTGATCAGGCAAGAGAATGACCCTTAAGCTATTTTAATGGCATAGCCAAACCACTCTAAAGTTTTGCCTCTTTAACAAGAGGACTTCTAGAATGCAAAAATTATGATAACACATGCAAGGTCTAATCTAAGATGCAATTAATCTAACCTATCTCGATTGAAGGAAAGGGAAATCCTTCTCTCAATCGAGAGCCAAGTAACTTAATAGGAAAAGAAGCGTTTTAAGAACTTGGAATTAATATGGAAGAATTAGATCAAGGAGATAGCTCACAAGATCTGATTCCTCATTAACACAAATATTAACAATTACATACTTATTAAATGGTTACATAAGAGTCTACTGAAAATATATCTAATTCCTTATTTATCATATGCATAAGAACTAAAAATATTAATAATGAATTAATAAATTAGTTCGAACAAGACATCATGTATGCAAGAAAACAATTATTATCTTAAATCGTAAGATAGCTTGCAGATCTAAGATTATAACTATTTGTTCCTATGCAAACTTCAATTTTCATATTATATCTAAAATTAAGCCTGTAGAATAGTCTAAATAGGCTTTTAAATGAATTAACACTCAAAATTCAACAATAATGCATGAATTTGATTATTAACTCATACATTTTAAATGTAAATTGAAAGATTGAAATGAGATTTTATTTCAATTAAATTCTGTAAAAAATAGTGCTAAACATCATTAATTGAAATAAACCTTTATTAATAAATGAAATCAAATTACAGATCCTCATATTATGGCATTAGTGCATAATCCTATGGGTCTGCAATCGATCTCTGCGTGTAGAAATGGCCTCATCCTTATAACAATAGTACATATTAAAAAACAATTTCTCTACAAATAGATGAAGACAACAATATGAAACCTTTTTCCCTAGGATTCAAATCCCCACTCTTCCTACAACTTTAGATCCTTATTACAATAGTGCTTTTCTGAATTCCATAATTGCAGAGAAGAGAAGTCCTTCATACATTTTACAATATGCTATTTATAATATTACAAAATAATTCAAAATAGGAAAGTTCTTGAAGAGTAGTTCTGCTTCATCATCTTTCAATGGCTTAAAATTATATTCTTCAATTGCTGGAGCATTATTATTGATTGAGATCTTCTTCTTCTCATCTCTTCAACCATTTTTCTGCAAAAACAAATCAAAATTAAATTAAAATGCAAAAATAAAATCAAAATATCAAATCTAGAATTAACACATATCAAATCAAAATTTAATTATTTAATTAAAATAAAAGAAATCTGAGATTTCTATTTATGTCTGTGAATATTTAATTGGTCAAAGTGAACATAGACGAATGGATCCGCACTTAGTAGAAACTGTGGGCAAATGAGAATGCAAAAAATTAAATTCAGAAAATTAGTTTTGTTTTAAAAATCCAGAGTTTGATATTCTACTGAATTTTAGACATATTAAATTATTAAATCGGTTATTAAACCATTTCATAAATGTTCTCCATTATTTTATCTATCCAACAAGCCGCCTAGGGCCTCGTTTGGCCAAGTAAAACTCAACTTAGGAGCTTCTAAAGTTGGGGAGTTAAAACTGCCAGAATTCTGGAAATTCTGTTGCCTGGGTTAAAAATAATTTTTTTAGATTACTTTCTAATCATAAATTAGATTACAATTATTAATTAATAAATATTAATTAATTGTAATTATAAACTAATTAATTAGAAATTTAATTATAAACATAATTAAATTAATAAAAAAAATTGATTTAAAAATTAATTAAACATAATTATATTAGATTAATATTATAATTAAATTATATTAAAATTATAATATAAATTATAATTATAATATAAACATAATATATATTAGATTTCAAAAACTTATGACCAAAACAATCCATATGAATTAAACTTAAAATGAAACAAAGTCACGTGAGGGAGAGAGAGGGGATAGGGATGATTAATGGAAGGAGGGATAAGGTGGGTGAAGTGGAGTGATAAGGAATGAGAGTGAGATGGAGGGATAAGGTAACGTGAGGGTGATGAAAGGTGGAAGGTGTCCGGAGTTATAAAGAGTTTCAAAACCATATATTAAATGATAATAACCCGTAGCATAAATTCTGAAGCGACAATCGCAAGTTTTAATTGAGGTGCTTAGAGATTTTGCGATATCGCAATTGCAAGATTTTTGTTGATCACATCACATTCTTGATCACATCACATTCTTTTGATTGCATTTTTATTTGGGCCTTTTTAAATTGAGATTTTAGAAGGAATGAAGTGAAGTGAGGTGGATCCACATGGAATTAAAAATCTTACAAAATGAACTACAACCACTGTTGCAATTATAATATTTCGGGTTTAGCAATTTGTTTTAAAATAAGAAATTGGAATAAATTACTGAGATCTCGAAAACACGTTTTTTAACTGGTCTACAATTTGGCTGGGTCATTTTGTAGGATTGCTAGTGAAAAAAATGAAAAAATTTAAAAATATTAACTAAGAGTTTAATATTTACAATGAATGCATTATTGAACTTAATTAATTGCGAAAATTGAAATATTACATTTTAAACATTTTTTGTACCTTGACATAAAAAATGATCAAACTTCGAAGGAGTGCCAATTACAAACTGGTTGACCAAATGAGGTGAAACAAGTATCGATGGAAAGCTTGCTAAATTTCAAATTCAATGAAATAATCAAAATAGAAATCCGACGAAAATGAAAAAATGACAAAATTGTAGGACAATTAACTTAACGGGAATCATAAAAGGCGTTTAGCCAAAAATTAATAGAAATGGTCCCCATTATTTGAAGTAAATAAGTAAAAAATGGGGGGTGTTGGGTTTTTCCCTACAACAATGGCGACACACTGGAGAAGAACCAGTTATCTCTGGTTAACGATAATGAACTTTAATTTACCCAAAGGTTAAAAATAATTGAGATCACAAGATCATCTAACAATAAAACGTTTCCATAAGTCCCACATAAACAGATTAAGTAATATGAGTTTGTAAAGATAAGTACTAAAACAGATTAGAGTGAAAGTCATGAATCCAAATTTGGGAAGAATTGTTTTAAAGTTACCTCATATGAAAAATAAAAGAAGGTATAGACATGAGTTTTTGATAAAGCATATATCCATTTTTTATGAATGGTCTCTGACATCGCTTCGCTGCCAGCGAGCATAGATAGTACCCCGACGAAGTTGTCTTTTATGCCATACAAGCCTAGCTCCGTTGCTAGCGAACACCTATAGCCCCGACGAGTTTACTTATATTTCCCATGTTTCCTCTTTTAATCACTCTTTTGATAAACATATTTGCAAGCTTTTAGTTTTTGTTGGAACACTTAATCCTCTATGGGTACGTGTGGAATGTGAAAAGTCACAATGGAGTCCAAGTGACCTTAGAATGTGAAACCAAGAGTCACACCATTGTATTATAAATGTACATCATGTATAATGGAAAAATAAGAAAGCTACACGCTTATCCTTCATTATGTGTTGAGTTTTTTGTTGTGTGTGTGTTCATCTTTCTCATACACCATGTGTGTGTTTAACATGGTATCAGAGCTGATACGTCCATAACCAGCTCAACTTTGAGTGAGCCATTTGTGTTTATGGCCTGTGCATATCTGCAAAATTCTTGGCATTTTTGCAGCATTTAGAGAGTTTCTGCAGCAGACATTTTGCCGCATTCAGAAAGGTGTTTTGAAGAAGAGCAGCACTGCGCATTTGAAGGTTCTCTAAATTCTGATTTCTTCCTGCAAATTCTGCTTATTAAATTCTTCATTTTGAGCTGCTGGAAAATAGTTTAAAGAGGGTTTTTGAAGAAGTTTCTGGTTTTTATTAGAAAAATTTCTGAGTTTTTACTGGCGAAATTTTCTCTGCAATTTCTGAAAGTTATTTTGCTGAAAAATTCCACTCTGCTGTATATCTGTGAAATTCTCCTATTCTGCTATAAAATCTGCATTTCTCCTATTATCCTTCTACTCTCTGCTGTTATATATATATATATTTCTGGGCAACTTGGCCCCCAGCCCTCGGCCCTCACCATACCTGCTAACTCATAGCTTCGACTTGCTCTTACGCTCAACCCAACACTCAACGGCCTCCTCACACTCGACCCTCCCGCGCTCCCTAACCTCCGCTCCCAACCCACTCCCCATCACTCAGGACTGCTACTCAACAGCCCCCCGCATCCCTATTGCCCTGCGCTCAACACTCGCTTCTGCAATTTGCATTACCCCATCCCCTTAACTCCGCGCTCTCCCCCTTATCACTCCTCTCCTCACCTCTCCCAACGCTCCCCCACTACGCTCGACTGCACACAACAGCCTGCCCCCTCACCTCTCGGCAGCCCCTCCCTGCGATACGCAACCCCCCCCTCGGCCTTTCGGCCCTCCCCTCGTGCTCCCACACCCGACCCTTCGCACCCCCCTCATTGCAATACGCTCTCCCTAAGTTACCCTCCCCTCCCTATGCTACTCACTACGACCTCCCTCCTACCTGTCCCGCCTCGCCCCCTAACCACGCTCTACCCCGTCCCTCTTTACGACTGCGTATCCCCTCACTCTCGCTCCTACCACAGTCTTCCCCACGGCCTTTGGCCGCCCCCCCGTCCTCCCTTGCTTGGCCTTACGGCGTTTCCCTTACCCAATTTTTTTTAAATTTTTAAAAATATTTTCTATTTAATTAACCCCCTTTCCCTTCCTTTTTTAATTAATCCCTTTTGTCAATTCCCTCCCATTTTAATACCACACCCATAAATTTCCTTTCCATTTTAAATTTTTTTACAATCCCTCTTTCCATTTTTTTTAATTAATTCCCATTTCAATTAATCCATTTTTAAATTAGTTTTTAATTAATTTACAAAAAAAAGAAAATATAGCGCAGCAGAGAGAGAGGAAGAGAGGAAGAGCAGAGAGATAAAATGAACAACAAAAATTGTTGAAATGGCATATGAGAAAATGCACTGAATACATAGAGAAAATTGTAGTTTTGCATTGTGATTTGTGGCATTAACATAAGTGTGACTTTTTCTAAAAGAGATTGACATGTGAAGACGAGTTGTTCTTGATGAAAAACAGCTCATTGAAGAAGAAAAATCAACTGCCTCAAAGGCTTCTTGCACATTGTTTTGCTGCATATTTTGCAGAAATATTGTATTGAACTGACATTGATTTGCATCTTCATTCATAGTTGCAATCGAGACTTGAAGTGTGAATTTGAGTTGTTGGAAAAATTGTTGATTGTCCTCCATCATTTGAGGAGCAGATTTTGTACTTTGAGAATTCCATAGTTGGAAGTTCTCTTAAGTCATTTGTATTTCTTGAAATTAAGTTGAATCACATTGTAAATGGGTGCATTTTTAGTTGAAGCCGACACCTTTTATTTTGAGCCTAAGTTGTTGAAATGACTAAAATCAATGGGGCATTAGAGTTGTTGAATAACCTGATTCATTCCAATGATGATGATATGATAAAAATGAGCAAGGATGCTCTTTGTAACATTCAAAGTTGTTTGCAAGATGCACAAGAAAAGATTGAGTTTTTGCAGTTGGAATCTCAGCTCCAACAAGATGAACTTCAGCAAAAGAGTCACCATTCTGAACCTGTTTCTGTTCAGAAGATTGAGAAGGACTCTCATCAGAAGAAAGAAGATAAATTTGCAGTTGATTCCCATTCAGTTCCTTGTACTAGAGCAGATGTACATGCAGATGCAGCAGTTCAGCCTGCACTTCTCAAGCCCATCATCAAACCTTGGGAAGAGCTTGTCCACAACAAGCACAGAACTGGTCTTGGATATGACAAGGATGTGTCCTTTCATATTCCAGACTACACCAAGCCCATCATATTTCGCAGTGCCGATTCCCCGTATGACAAGCCTCTCCACCTGGCATCGTTTCGCATCCCGTTCGCTTCCACACACCGTATTGTGCCAACACCGTGATCGAGTTGGCCATATGAAAGATCAATCGTTTTGATCTTCATCCGTGTAAGACTGGTTGCACACCCATTCTTCACACAGAGTGCTGTAAACAAGCTTCCCGCAAGAACCAAGATTCATCTTGGATGGATCGCTTGGCAATGGGCATCAGCAGCCAAGAAGATGTTTAAGTCGCATGTCAGAACATGTTCAAGAATATTGAGCAAACTTGCAGTTGAGTTTTCGCCATCATCTCACCTTGTCCCTGACAGGGGGGAAAATGGTGGTCATGTACAAGCTTCGACGTCACATCAAGCGAGCCTGAGCCACAATCTCTCATTCCATGTTCAGAGTTGTAGCCAGAGACACAACAGTTCAAGCGAGCCTAAGCCACAATTCGTCATTCCAGATTTAGAGATGTAGCCAGAGACACGGATGCCCATGAGCATGCCTTCGGTTGGTGGACAACCTTAAACCACCTCTTTTTTCCAACATTTCAGAGAGTTGATTCAGCCCAAGTGCTGCCATGCATACTTTGCAGATTTGTATTACAACTCTCCTCTTGGACTCACACATACCCCTTCAAATTAAGGGGGGATGTTGGAACACCTAATCCTCTATGGGTAGGTGTGGAATGCGAAAAGTCACAATAGAGTCTAAGTGACCTTGGAATGTGAAACCAAGAGTCACACCATTGTATTATAAATGTACATCATGGATAATGGAAAAATAAGAAAGCTACACGCTTATCCTTCATTGTGTGTTGAGTTCCTTGTTGTGTGTGTGTTCATCTTTCTCACACACCATGTGTGTGTTTAACATGGTGTTTAACAGTTTCTGATGTATTTGAGTGAAAGGGGTGAGATGGGAATAGAGACTTATGTTTAATGGACATAATACTTTCATAATGTTTACTTCAAATTATTTCCCCGCGACTATCAATCAGAGGCTTTATAAAGTGGAGGTGTGGGAGGGATCCATTGAGTTAAAATCAAATCAATTATTTCCTTAAAAAGATAAACTATATCACTTAGAAAAGATGTGCATTCCTCCATGAAAAATATTTAAAGCAAGAGGGCTTTATGGTTCTATAAGGATATGCCTTTAATGATAAATGAAATTCACCGAAATAGTGAGAGCAAAGGTTTTCCCATGTAGGCCAATCGCTGTTGGGTGAGAAAAGTCCTTTCATAAATGACCGAGTCACCAAAATCAAATCAAAATCAAAATAAAAAGGACTTCAAAAAAGAAATCAACGAATTTCAAAAATGTAAAAATGATAAAAATAAAAGTTGAAAGAAAAACCTAAAAGATAAACCCCAACAATATTGCTTATACAAATTTCTCAACAAAATAAGTAAAAGAAGATAATCATGTGAACGCTCCTTCTTATGTTGAGACTTTGTTAAATTTATTCTTGTAGAGCTATAATTGTTTAGGCTTCTGATAGCAGTGACGATAAAATTCAGCCCAAATGAAAAAAAAATTTGTTTGCTGTAAATTTTCTTGTTTCAAAGCGAAACCTGTGAAAATCATCTTAACCATTTTCTAATAAAAAGAATGCTTTAAAGAAACAAACTAAAATTCAGAAACTTCTCAGTTTAGCTGATTCGACGAGGATCATTACCGCTTATTTTAAAAACTTAAAAACAAACCAGCAAGGAGAATGAGCTTCAAATCCGATCTTGTGGAGGCATGAGAAGTTTTATGAGGAACTGCGAAACAAGGTTTTATATCAACAAAAGCAAAAAAAAAATTGAAATTAAAAGTAAAGAAATGAAAATGAATGAAAGTGGGCATATGAAACTTACCATTGGAGAATTTCATTTAATCTTACCTGAGAGATGATTTTCTCCAATACAAGGTAACTTATTCCTAATTAGAATTAGAAACATGAAGAAGTTGAATTGTTTGAAATCTTATTGACCCAAAATCATTATTTATTGAATCTAAACTAAAGAAAGCAGGAAACTAGAAGAAAATAATGTTTCATGTTCAAGGAATCTGAGGTAAACCAAATTTATCAGAAAAGAAAATGAAGATATGCTTTTTTATGAGTTGCAACGATGAATTTTTTTATTTTTTTATTTTTTATTTTATTTTCCATTTTGAATCTATCAACCCCATTATATTGAAGTTGATTCAAAATCCCAAATAATGTAATAATTATATATATGAAGAGGATTTGAATCTTTATATGATAAGTATGGAGCGAAATATCAAAAACTCAAATTAAAAGAGAATTCAAAATGAATTAACCATGATCTGTTACCTTTACCTGTTCCAAATTCCTTGTTAGCGAAGCAGATTGCTAAGAAGAGTAAAAGAATCCCATGTGCATACACCATGAATAATGTATATTCCTTTAGTCAGAAAGTCATACCTATGAATGAATACTTGGATTTGACAAAGTTATGATTGAAACAGATCCAAGTTTTTGGACCACCATGATAACATGAAAGTAGCATATATATTCAAATATAATCAAATAAGATTTCATGTGAACATAGTGAAAAAATCAAAATTAATTGATCAGATACTTATGAAGATTATTAACCGTTATTATGAAATTCTTGAGAGAATCAAAGTGAAAGGAAAGAGTTCAAGCTTTCAAAAATTTTAATGGGAAAAACTTCGATAAATAGAAACTTTGTCTCATAATATTCTAGTGACATTTGTTTTTCGAAATTTATTTAAATTTTTTCTCTGACACAAGAAATTTGGATATTTAAAATAATAAAGGGAAACAAGATCTTGGAGCAAAAGCTTTTGTGTAACTTTTACAAACAAAACTTATGATATTAATCATGTACAATAAGAAATGCTTGATAAATGTATAATGTAGAAACATTGCCTTTCTAAAACATCAAACATTCTCATATTGGAGGTAAAAATTTCGTAAGAGTCTATAAAGTAGCTGCAATGACTTTCATTCCAATAATGAGATAATTTGAAGTTTTGAAAAATGATTGCAAGAGAACTTACATTTACCTATAAAATAAACTTCCAATAGAGGAATTCGAGATTTAATAAATATGAGAATAAATCAAGTGTTAAATATCTCAAAAACATTTTCTGAAGCCAAAATCAATCCTACAAAACTCTGAGACCTCAATCTCGAAAAATGAAAAGCAAAGGATTGAGATTTCAAATTTCATCAATTAGAGGCTCCGAGTCCCTTTGAAAGAAATGAATATAAGTTAAGGGATTTTTTTTTGGCGAGTGTGATGCAATGGTTCAACTCATCTTGGAAAATTGTAAGATTTGGAGCAAGCATAGATAAAATCATGGATAAGATCATTCACTGCAAGCGTTTTTATGTGAAATTTACTTGGTTTGTAGCAATTTAGAGCAATATTGAGCATAAGCATTTCATTCTAGCTGGACCAATGAGAAGAAGAATATGAAAACGTGCATTCACATGGTCTTTCGTATAGGTCAACGCCTCACCAAATGTTTCACATCGCGAGTTTCTTTTCCATGCAGAACTTAAAAGCTACAACTTACACCTTTGCCGATATGCGATCAAGTTTTCTATAATAGTTAAAAGACAATGGTGGAGAAGAATATATTGGAGTTTCTCGCATCGGGGAATCTCAAGTCAAGGCTTCATTCAAGTTTTGTGATGCAATAGCAAAAATTCAATATGTGCATATGCGACAGGAAACAACGATGGAACGATTTCGATATCAGAGAAGAACCTCATCAGAAGATTGCAGTTGTTAACGAAAATGTAAACACCGATATTTTATTTGCGATAGCGGGAATGTGATGGATGACGTCGCGATATGAAACAGACTCGATTGCTTTATTATGTGGATTTAATTTAGTATATCAGATCCGAGACATCGAAACTTTTAAACATATGCCCTAGCCAAAATTGTGATTTATGAATGGACGCGATATCTTTTAAAACAAGATTTAAATGTCATATCGGGTCCGGGGGTTGTATGGGCATCACAATATTGGTGAAGCCATCTATTAGAGAATCAACGGGAAGGGATATCACATATGTATGGTCATCGTCATATTAGCGAAATGAGGTTCATATTGAAATTTTCTGATATTCGAGAGCTTTGATAATGCTACGTGGAAATCATGTGGGGCCAACAACTATTAAATTATTTAATTCAAAAAAAAGTAACCTACTTAACTTTTCTTTTTAACAAAAAAAAACCCTTTTAATAATTTAGTTAACCATCAGGAGAATTTGATTGGAGAAAGATGTTATCAGAACTTTATTATGAGGAGAGTTGTGATATTGTAATAATACGATGTGAATATTCCGATAATGTATTAATGGTCTAAATGTAATTTCAATGAATATAAGCAAAATTAAAGAATTCTCAAAATATGAAAAAACAACAAATACTTCTCTGAGCATGTTGCAGATTTAGAATGGTTGCATGTTTGCTTCAAGTCTCCAGAATCAAGGCAATGAAGACCCGTAAAAGAAGCAAAAAAAATAAAAATATCTTATGAAAAAAGAAAAAAGCTAACAATAGATGAAGATGAACTAGATAATGCATACCGATAATAATTTTGATTGTAAGTTTACCTCATGAATCTTCAAGTTCTTTCATGTATTTCTCAAAATTCAGTTATGTTCAACATCATCTACTTATTTAATCTAAAATGCTTAGTAATGAACTTTCAAATTGCATCTATCTCAAATTTACGTCAGAGGACAAGAGTGGTGGCAATGAGCTTTTCAGAAGTACTCGTGAATCAAGGATTGCCAAGCCATAGCAAGTCTTTCGAATTTCTTCATATATGATTAATGTGATGAAGCTTTGCAAAAGCAAGACAACCAACTGGTTCATAAGCTTCTAATATGTTCTAAGCCACTTTTTCAGAAAATGAAAAGGGATGCCAAAGGAAACGTTTAAGCTCATTACTTGCTTATTAAAAATATGAAAAATGAAATAAATGCAAACCTAAAAAGAAATATAATCAAAATTAATCTATTCCTAATTTCTAATTGAATGGAAAAGAAACATGGCTAGGTATAGTCATATTTCCAATGTAACCATTCTCTCATTCTAATTCCTACATGTATGTACAGATAAATAATTAGTAACAAAAATACAGTTAAATGAATAAAAATAAATTTGAATTTAGTATGTACAGTAATTTCTATTTTATTTATATAAAGAAACCTATTTACAATTACCTTCTCTTGAAACGTCCCTTCCAGTTGAATTTCAATAAGATTATAGAAATCTGGGAGGTTTTGTTGATGATTTGGAGATGTTGAAAATAGGGGATGATAGGCCAAATTGCGAAAATAATTTTTTAAGTACAATGTCCTGCAAATATTGGTTAGTCTTATGTATATATGTTAAATTATTAATAATATTTTGTGAAGGAAAATTTTCCAAATATATTTCAAATGGGTCAATGAAAAATGGATGGAAATCTATTATATTCAATAGAAGATCATTACTTGGATTAGAATGCTGGTCATATTGTGAGAATGCACTCTCTTGTTGGCACTGCTTTTGAGAAGTAAGAAGCAATTGATAAGAGATGAACATCAATTGAAATTGGAAAAGAAATAGCTCTTGATTTTCATGATTGTGACTTGAAATTTTATTTTCCCATTCGGGAAATGCATCAATTGAGTGTTCAATACTGATCTGCTCAATATGCCAGCATAAAATATCTAAAAACTGAAAAATTAAAATAGAAAACAGATCTGAAATGAAACCGAATAAGTGAACGAAAAACAATAAAATTAAATCATAATTTACATTATTGGTACAATTAGTGCTGCAACATAACTGGAATTGATTTAAAACAATCTCCTCCTCACAAGCATTAGCTAGAAAATAAAAAGGATGATTGACATTGGCTTGTGGAAGAGGAAACGATTCTGAACCAAGGACAAGTGCAAGATCTTGATGATCATATAAATTATAAATTGGAAAAGACTCTTGAATGTTGAAATCATGAAGATCATTTTTTTACTTGAGAATGAGAATTAATTGGAACAAATTCTAAATTTGAATGTTCTTCTTTTGCACATATGATTGATCTCAGATTATGGTAATTTAATTGAGTAGAAGATGTTTCAATTTTCTCAATATCAGTTTTATTATCATAAATGACTTCATGAATTTCATTGAAATTTTCTTCATTCCGATATGAAAAATCAAAACAAGAATAAAAATTAAGCCCAACTTCATCAATTTTGGAAGAATGATCAATAAATAATTCTTTATCCTGATAAAAACTAATAGGGAGCTTATTTGAATCGGTCTCATTTCTTTCTAGAATAACATTCATGTAATTAGAAGGTAAATTAGTATCAACAAAAATATTGGGATAAAGGAAAAATGTGAATCTGAAGAAATGAATCTATAATGTTCTCTATTTGTATTTTCATCATTAATAATTTCAGATTTTTAATCATTTAATTGATTGATTGTGATTTCTTGAAGAATATTGTTTGGCTGCCCTGAATTTGAAATTTGATCATCATGAAAGTATTCAGAAATTTGTACAACAGGCTGCATATTAATGGAAGTTTGACTTTCTGCTTGTACTTGTGGAATTATGCTCATATTTTCTAAATTTAATGCACATTGATTTTTGTATTTCAAGGCAGCCTTTTCTCCAAGATTGCTGCTAGTATGTTCTTGCATTTGAATAGTAAAATTTTCCAAGCTTTGTGATTGAGAGTCACTAACGTGTGAAGGTGCATCATGATCGTTATTGATATTGTAGGAAGTGTGCACTAAATGAATGAATTGATCATACATAGTAGATGCCACTTCATCATCATCATTTTTCACCTTCATATTGGAATTCTCAATTAAGTTAATAAAATTGGAAGGAGATTGAGAAAAGCTTGAAATAATTTCACATGGATTATGAATGGAAGGAAGAGATAAAATATGTTCAAACCAATTCCTTTTTTGAAGGTTTATCTTCAATTTTAGATTTTAAACAATTTAAATGAAATCTAATGGTAAAATCTATCAAAGAATCATTTTCAAACCTTTATAGATCTTCAATTTCGTCACATACATGTTCATATTCATAGCCATCAAATTTACATAGGAACATTGTAATAAATTGATCCCAGCTGTGAATTGAGGCAACTAGAAGTGATTGACACCATCTTCTGTCTTTTCCCAAGAATGTAAGAACAAAAATCCCGCATAAAATACTTTCATCAATTCCTAGAAAAGTAGAATTTGAAAAATTTTGAATAAATTGAAAGGCATGATCAAAAGAAAAAGCATATCTCTTACTGTTAAACTTTAACTTTGACAAGTGTCTTACTATTTCTGGTGGAGTATTGGCAGATGCACGTACATAAAAAAACTTCAAATTGAAAGTTTAAGAGGAGCCATCATGATTAAATAATATTTTAAAATATAAAAAACTCCAAAGGAAAAAAAGTCTCAGGCCCTCCTTCTAGCGCCAAAAATGTTGATGGCTCGAAATTCTCTGCCTCAACATTGCAAGGGAGACCACCTGGTCCGGAGTCCAATTTCCTTTTTCCTATTGCTATCGGTTTAAGATGTGTCTTTAGTTACCAAGTTACCAATAGACATGGATATCAGATCGATTCTTCTTGCTGATCAAGCAAGAGAATGACCCTTAAGCTATTCAAATGGCATAGCCAAACCAATCTAAAGTTTTTCCTCAGTAACAAAAGGAATTCTAGAATGAAAAAAGTTATGATAACACATGCAAATTCTAATCTAAGATGCAATTAATCTAACCAATCTAGATTGAAGGAAAGAGAAACCCTTCTCTCAATCGAGAGCCAAGTAACTTAATGGGAAAATAAGCGTTTTAAGAACTTGGAATTAAGATGGAAGAATTAGATCAAAGAGATAGCTCACAAGATCTGATTCCTCATTAACACAAATATTAACAATTAAACACTTAGTAAATAGTTACATAAGAGTCTATTGAAAATATATCCAATTCCTTATTTATCATATGCATAAGAACTAAAAAGATTCATGATGATTTTCTAAATTAGTTTGAATAAGACATCATGTATGCAAACAAACAATTATTATCCTAAATCGTAAGATAACTTTCCGATCTAAGATTATAATTATTTTTTTGTATGCAAACTTCAGTTTTCATATTATATCTAAAATTAAGCCTGTAGAATAGTCTAAGCATGATTTTAAATGAATTAACATTCAATATTCAACAATAGTGCACGAGTCTGATTATTAACTCATACATTTTAAATGTAAATTGAAAGACTGAAATGAGAATTTATTTCAATTAAATTCTGTAAACAATAGTACTAAAAATATTTAACTGAAATAAACCTTTATTAATAAATGAAATCAAATTACAGATCCTCATAGTATGGCAGTAGTGCATAATCCTATGGGTCTGCAATCGATCTCTACTTGTAGAAATGACCTCCTCCTTACAAAAATAGTACATAATAAAAAAAAGTCTCTACAAATAAATGAAGACAACAATATGGAGTCTTCTTCCCCCAGGATTCGAATCACCACTCTTCCTATAACTCTAGATCCTTACTACAATAATGCTTTTATGAATTCCAAAATTGCAGAGAAGAGAATTCCTTCATACATTCTACAATATTTTATTTATAATATTTACAAAAGAATTCAAAATATGATTTTTTTGAAGAGTAGTTATGCTTCATCAATTTTCATTGGCATGAAATTATATTCTTCAATTGCTGGAGAATTCTCATTGATATAGATTTTATTCTTCTCACCTTTTCAATCATTTTTCTGCAAAAAAAAATCAAATTTAAATTAAAATGCAAAAATAAATCAAGATACCAAATCTAGAATTAACACATCAAATCAAAATTTAACTACTTATTTAAGATGAAAGAAATTTGAGCTTTCTATTGATGCCTGCAAAGATTTAATTGGTCAAGGTGAACATAGATGAATGGATTTGCACTCAGTAGAAGCTGTGGACAAATGAGAATGCAAAAAATTAAACTTAGAAAATTAGTTTTGTTTTAAAAATTTAGAGCTTGATATTCTAATGATTTTTAGACCTATTAAATGATCAAATCTAGTTATTAAACCACTTCAAAAATGTTTTCCACGATTTTATCTATCCAACGAGCCCTCCTGGGCCTCATTTGTCCAAGTAAAACTCAACTTAAGAGCTTCTAAAGTTGGAGTAATAAAACTGACAAAATTCTGGAAATTCTTTTGCGTGAATTAAAAATAAAATTTTCAAATCAAATTATAATTCAGCTCTTCCTTTAGGAATGGATGGGTTAGACTATTCCACTCAATAGTATAGAATGACCTGCAAGGAATTTGGATTCACTAGAACCTACTCATTCGAGATGCCCCAGCCACTATAAAAATAGTGCCATCAATATCCCACGCTAAGGTTTAAGATTTCCCCTAGAATGTTTGTCCAACACAATAGTATTGTATTTTTGATGGAAAATAAGGGTGAAATGGAAACCCTAGAACCTTGAACTCCCCTTTCAAGTGACCATCTGTATCTCAAATGGATTTGTAGACTAGTTTTGTGATCACCAAACTATACCTCCAAATTAGTCTTGCAGCTCCAGTAGGAGGAACTGGCATTCCAAGAATTGTATACCCATGAATTTAAAGCATTAAAGGTTCTGCATATCCTCAAAAGAAAGGATTCTACTGACTGCATGTACCATTGTAAAAGAAATTTGGTCCAAAATAAAAAATGGCTTGCAATGTTTCTGCCAACTTCTTTCAGACCCTAGCTAACCACATGAAATTCAAATTCATCAACATCATCTGTTCTTGCCATTTATTGTAAAGGCCGCAGTACATGTGATGACATGCATGAGAATATATAAAAGTTAAAAATTTAAATTGTAAGAAGTTCCGGTCAAATGTTGGAACATTTCAATGTAACTTGTAAGTCCAGAAATATCTGCATCTATAGACCATTCAAAAGAGTTCTGCATATTGAGAAAATGCATTCTTGCATCATGTGATATTAGAAAATCATAATGTGCCTCCATAGTCAAAGCCAGGGTGATATTCTATACACATCCTTCAGATAGCCACTCATCTATAAAATAAAGCAAGGGCCCTGTCAATGTGTTGTAATTAATGACACGTGTCCTTTGTATATGAAAGTTATAATCCATGTTTTGTAAGACTTCGACAATTCTCAAATAGAAATATCCATTCAATACTAGATTCTAAATTGGCCGGAGTGTAAGAAAAGTGTTATTCCTACTATGAGTCTCATTTATCTCCAAATTATCACTTTCAAAGGCTTTAAAAAAAATCCTTTATCATTAAAACTTCCTTTAAGATGTATATTCAAATCAACATTAATTTCCCTAGATAACATTGCTGGCAGTGTTTGCAGCAGACCCAATTCTACATATTCCAGAGTCTAGATGTCCAACTGATGTTAGAATAACCTCAAATGTAGTTAAATCATCAGTGCCAAGTATCTCAATAAATGTAGGATCAATTTTCGGATACTCCCTCAGAAAACTTCAGAGTACCCTCTGACTCAACAAAATTTAAACCTGTAGAAATCCTGATTGACCTAAATGCTTGTGAAAGTGGCGAATTTTTCTTGTACCAATGATTGGATGGAGGGATAGAAGCCCCTATGATGGTAATCCATACATGATTGATTTTTTAGCATGGTTTATATTTTTATATCACTGTGAAGCCAGGTGGTTGTTTGATTTCATATTAATATTCATGTTCATAGCAAGCTTATAAAAATCTTTCGAAAAACTTGACAAAAGTGAATTGAACATGTTTATATGCATTGAATGTAATGATAAAATGTATGTTGAAAGAGTGATATCTTGTTTTTAATGGCATGCAAGTGAAGAAGTACCCAATTCCTTCAATGGCAGAAACCTCAACTTCTGGGGTTATAGCTAAAGAAGAGGAGCAAATACTAGTTGAAGATGATGATGAATTGGACCTTGATGAATTGGAAGAGCTAGAAGCTAAAATAGCAAAGGCTTCTCTCGAGAAAAATGACAACTCTGCAAACCCAATAAAATATTGTTAAAATATCATTTGACACTTCTGTCTCAAAATTCCTTGAGAAATGGCATTAGAAAAATGACATATATATGCAAAAGCCCCCAGTGTGGGTAGTCTTACAAGGAGGCATCTACTACGTAGAGTGTTAGCAGGTTAAGGAAGTATATTGCTGCATAAAGTTTTAGTAGGTTGGTTTGATCTGTGGTTATTTGACTATCATTGAAAATTGATCCATGTTTTCTGAGAGCACATGCAAAAGAGATATACTGCACAAGTTAGATGACAATTTTTCTACTGTTATTTATGATCACATTAGCTTGATTGAGAAATATTCTTCATTACCAGTAACCTCTTCTGATCAAGTTGATATTCTCATTTGATGCGAGTTATAATACACATTATCTATATATTGTGGTACTAATATATTTTGTTTTCACCTGAACAAAAGAGCCATGTTATATGCTTGTAAATTTGTTTCACAATTTGTAAGCATTCTGGCAGTTATTCCAATCTCTCTTTCTTCATGGACATATTGTTACAAGCAAAAAACATAACATGTGATGACCATATGAACTCTTTCTATGGGACAATGTCTGGCCTTTTTGTATTGCTAGGAATCCCTTCTAAGGTGGTATTGGTTGTCTGGTAAGATGTGTCTCTACATTTGATTTTGTCCAAATCTTTTGGCTTGGAAATGAATTCTTGCCCGCTGAAACTGACAACTCTAAACAAGTGGAGAGTTGCATTTTATTTGTAACGAAGTTGCTTGCAAGTGAAAGGCCAAATAGCCAGACCTCGTGGAGTAAAATTTGACACATTCATGAATAGACAAACAGATCCAACATACGCGATAAATATTTTGCCACGATGGGTAAAAATCTGACCTGGTAGATAAGTGAGTTCCTTTAATCACTCCAGGATGGTCACTTGTGATTAGTACTATGTTGTGCTCTGAGGTGCTTCCCCTGCCTATGACTGAAGTCACGCGCTTGAATCTTGCAAAAACGATGAAGAGCAAGATGAAAAGTGTGCACTTCGCAGGAACTAAATGGTTTCCCATACATTGTCTTCAATGGTTTCTCTATTAATTTCAAACTCAGGACTGCAAATCTTTTCTTCAAGTGTGTTTTCATTATCTTCAAGAAGATGACTAGGGCCCTCTACTATGTTGTTCTGGATGACATACAATTTTTTGATTTCTTGAATGATTGGTAATCAGTCAGAGACATTGTCCCATTGTACAAAAAATGCCTTCAGAAAGTATGCAAAAGAGAAATATTCCTTTTCCAAGTCCCATGAACCAGTCCCTTGCACATCCCTTCAAGCTTGGGGCCAAAAACCTCATCATAATCTCATCGTGAACAAAACCATTCTCCTTTGCTGAATTGAATGAATGAAGAGATATGCTCCTTAATTGAATCACAATATCCATGGATTAGAGACAAAATGGAGCACCTGTAGGGATGTTTTTCCGACCTTCTGTTCTGCCTTGGTTATGCTAATCAGTGAGCATAAATATGCTCTTTACTACAACAATATTTTTGAGAAGATTTTTTTTTATTGAACCATGGTTCCCTTCCAAACTAGCTCGAATGGATCATGGCTTCCCCTTCTTGGGTTTCTTCCTTAAGCCAAATAGTTACAGGGTGGAGGATTGGAACTGGTTAATAAAGAGGGTTGAAAATAAGGTTAATAATTGGTGTTATAGATGGATCTCTATAAGGGGGAGAATGACAATAATAAAATTTGTCCTAGAAGGATTACTTGTCCACTAGTTTTCCATCTCTAAGATTTCCAAATCAACCATTCATAGGATCCGACAATGCATGAGTAATTTCCTATGGAATTACTAGAAAAGAAAAACTTTTCGGAACTAGGTTTAATGGGATATTCTTGCTCAGCGAAAGAGTAGCAGTGGATGGGGTTTCAAGGACCTCCATTGGTTTAGCTTAACTTTGGCAATGAAAATGACATGGAGGGCTATAACTGGTGAAAACATCTATATAAAAATAATCTTAAACAAATACTTGCATAACAAGGTATTATCAGACTTGCTATGGTCATTTAACCGCTCGAAATGTGTCAATTCGATAGTATAGAAAGGAATTATGCATACAACTCCTTAGATTTGTAGATGGATGATTTGCAAGGTAGGTAGGGGGATGTAGGTAAGGTTAGGAACCTTCCCTTTAATTGAAAAATCTCCAGGTATCTCTATGTCTGTTGAACTTATTTATCAACTCCAAATAAGTGGAATTTTCTACTTGAATCAGGTTTTCTACCTTGCCATAAACCCCAATATAGCTAAAAAATGGAAAAAAGCTAGCAATATGGGCCTGATCAAGTCAGTGGCTGAGGAATGGAACTATTTCATTAGAATCCCTCAAGGATATGGGCTTTCCCTTTAGGACAAGGAGGAATCCTTTGTTTGGGATTTGGGATATTCTTTTGAACAATATCCATGAAAGTCTATCATACCTTACAAAATATGTCACGCGTATTGTGCGCGTCAAACATAACTGCAACATTTTTTTTTTACATAAAAGTTTGTTTCCTTCGATATTCCGACGTTTCACCAACGTCAGACTTGTGATGAATGTTTGGTGCCATCGGTCTTACGACAAAGATATTTTAACGTCGGTATTGCGGCGACCCTTTGGTAACGTCGGTCTTGTGATGCATGTTTGGTCACGTCTGTCTTGTGACGAACATATTGAAACGTCGGTCTTGCAATAACACTTTGATAACGTCAGACTTGCGACGAATATATAAACATTGGTTGTGGTGCTGTTAATCCTCAAAAGAGCGACAATGATAAACGTTGGTTGTGTGGTGTTGTTAGTCATCGGAAGAGCGACAAAATTCAAACCATCGGTAGAGCGAAGAATGTTGAAACGTCGAAATAGCGATGAAGTTTTCAACATGGGAAGAGCGACAATGTGTGAAACGTTGGAAGAGAGATGACCCATTTGAAACGTCGGAATTGCGACACTTCCAAAAAACTTCGGAATTAGTGTTGCTCTACCGACACTTAACTCAAGTGTGGGAATTGCGATGTGATTACAAACAACGTTTTGCCCCACTTCAAAGTGTCGCTCTTGGGATGCCTATGTGTTGTAAGAGCGACATTTTGGCCGTCGGAAATTGGGCCAAATGTCCTAGTGATCAACATTTTCTTCTTCAATTTGAAATATTTAGACTTATTGTTTCCTTGCTTCTTACAATAATAAGAAATCTTATTGAAGAAGTGACAAAATTATGAAACATTGGGGGAGGATGAAATCCATTGGATTTATTGTTTACATAAAATATCATTATTGGCTAGTTATGCTTGATTGTATGCAACATCAAAGGTGGTTATTTTGACATCAAATAATGATATAAACATTCCCACAATCCATTTTTTAGTTTGAAGATAAGTGTCACACTTCTACTTACTATACTTAACTTTAACATCAATTTTAAAGGTCAATTGGATAAAAGTTACAACATTTACTAACAAAATAGAGATACAATCTCATCAACTATTGGGTAGTTTTAAAATAGTAATACAATACTATATATGAATCCTATCACTTCGATTCATTACTACACAATACAATTACAAAACTATTACACAATAGAATTACCAAAACTATCACACAGTCGGAAATACCCATATACAACAAGGGAGATAAGGTTTTTTTTTGTTGATTTCATATGATATCTCGGTTCCCAAAGTATGTACTAGAAATCAATGCAAATATCTTTTCGGAGTTTATTGCCCTTTTTTCCTTGTTACACCTGTATACCATACTCAGTCCTTCGCCAAATTTCCTACCGATTTATGCGTTGGTATGTTATGTTGAGTAATGGTAAGTGTGTTGTCGGTTCTGGCTGCTGGCCATCTGGCAACAGATTGGATCCTCCCGAGTCCCGGGATGTGAGCTGCGTGGAAATTCAGGCGAAGTAAATATGGTTTTGTTACTCCACTCGCTGTAATGTTTCATTTGGCTCCTCCAAGATCTGGCTTGCTCCTCCAGGTTTTGGTCCTGCTCGTTCATTCTTCGATGCTATAGCCAAAATTTTGTACGAGCACGCAGGTAAGTCTTTCCAGTCTCATGGGTTAAAAGGAGATTGTATTTTTATATCAATTGGTCCATTTAATTCTTCATGATGGTATTCTGAAGGGGCCCTGTTCATTTAAACTTGCAGATTTATTTTTCGTTTGGCTTTCCTTTAATTCAATGGTGGAAGTCCTTTCTCAGAAAAATGCCCATGTTTATCACAATTCGGTCTCCCGTCCTTTGGGTATATTTAGAATCTTAGATTATTTAGATTATTCTTTCAACTTTCCTATTTTCATAGTTTGTTTTTTTTGCATTGGTTTCTTAGTCTTGTTCTAATTAGGGTTGTTTCATTTGTGCAGACTCTGTTCCAGATTCCCAACCCCTGTTTGGAAAAATTCTTTCGGTTCAGCAAGCGAGCCTTCATCATGGCTGTCTTTTGTTATGCGAATCCGATGGTATTTAAGACCCATTAAGGGTCTCTATTTGTTGTGTTTCAATAGTTATTGGTTACACAATTTTCTGGATGCACTGTTAGATTAAACTCCTCCACAGGGTTTTGGTTTCCCATATGTGGGTTTTCTAATTTACGGTACCGAATTTGTGAACTGGGTATTTTGTTTGACGGGTTTTCAAAACCCCCGAGTGTAATTTTTTGGAATGTAATTGATCCGGTTTTTGGTTCTAAGCCTAACTGTCAGAGCATTACACTATTACACTTGCTTCTGTTGAGTCAATAGTTTCTCTTACAGAAAATTTTGGAACTTCTAGCATTAATTCGAACTATGAAAGAATATTGAAAGGGTTATATTATTTATGTGCCATTTCTTGTTGAAGTTTTAATATGTAACTTGAATTCACATGGACTCTTATATATACTTGTTGTTTGGGTATTTACCTTGTTTATGACATTCGTTTAAAGTAACTTGTTTTATTTTCTACTAGGTGTTTTTTTATGTTGGTTTATAACATTTTTGTTACAATTATAAATGCTTCTCTGGCTAGTTCGAGGTTAGGTTTTGAGTTAAATTCTGGTTCTAATCTTACTTTGTAATTGACACTCACAAGCACTGGTCCGAAGCTTGTAATTGACACTCACAAGCACTGGTCCGAAGCTCTCAGTGTGTCTCTCGTTGGGATGAGGACCTAACCCTGTGTTTGTTGAGTGTAGGAATTGCGTTTGTTGAGTGTAGGAATTGCACTTAAGCAGGACCTAACCCTGTGTTTGTTGAGTGTAGGAATTGCACTTAAGCAAACTCGTTAACATTTAATTATCAACTCGGGAGTTTTGTAAACTTAGAGATGATGCATAGGCAATGCCAAAAGTGATATGAACTTTTCCTATTCCTATTCCTACTTTTTAATTGAAATATTACAGAATCAAACAGGGAACAATTTCAAAGGCAATTGACACCAAAACAATTCTAGTGCTATAATGTAAAAGAATGGATTTGCGAGGAAATCAAGTAAAGGAACTTTCACACCACTGGAAGAAATATTAAATGCTGAAATGAAGCTCTATGTTTATCTTCAGTATAGAGGGTTGACAACTTAACAAGTGGGCCCTTGCAAAGATATGCTTTCCAAATGATTTTCTTTCTATACTAAGCAACCGTTCCTGCTTGCAATCTAGTTGCACTAGTGCAGGTATAGAACTTATGTGAAAAGTATATCTTACCTTCTTTACTAAAGACTTATGTCTTTGTGTAGGTGCTTTCAGTCTTATGGCTTAGAACACTTTGTTCCTGTGACAAGACACTGGCTCTTGCACTGAGACATACCTTCTTTCACCCTGAAGTTTCCAATTTACTTTCGAAAGAATTAAAAGACGTGCTAAAAAGGATTGCAATTGCAGGCTGAATTCTAAGATAAATTACACAAAACAAAAGAATGCTTTCTTTAACTAATATTTGCAATGAAAATAAACTTCATAAAGAAAAAACAATTTTTAAGAATCAAAGCAACAATCAAAGTAATTTGCATGCAATCAAACTATATTTCGGCAATTCACTTATAACGTTACATATTACTTCTGATCCTTTCTCTTAAGTCGTGAGATGCAAGTATAAAGTGTGATGTTTGCAATGGCGTCCTTTCTGTGAGATGCAAGTATAAAGTGTGATGTTTGCAATGGCGTCCTTTCTTAATTCACGTAGTCATTCTTAGAACCTTCAGAAGTTTTAATTTTAATATTAAGAATGGTTATTTGAATTAATAATGCTTTACTTGTAGGAATAAATGAAATCATAAACAAGAAAGGGAACGAAATACTTTCTTTAAAATAAATGAGTAAACCAGAGTGCAGAATCCTACATGCATTGGTGTAAGAAGAATATTCCTGCATGATCCGAGCGGAAGAAAACAAAGGAAGAAATTGTAGGAAATAATTGCAGGAAAGAAATTAACTTAATTCAAACTTCCACACAACGGATCCATTCAAACATTGACTATGGAATGAATTTAACTCAGACGTCTGAAACAAAAGTAATAATAATTCATCAAGCCATGCATCTGCAAAAAAATGAATACACACACGAACCTTTTAAATGACGAAAGCACAAGGGTAAACGAGCTGAGTTGGCTGGGCCCTAGCCTACCAGCTCGTTTCTCGTTTAGGAAACAAAACGATTCAACACTTCATCAACGCATAAATAAGATTTAACCACAACATGAATAAATCATGGAGTAGCTCTTTATATTAAATTCGATCAACAAACATGCATTATAATGCGAGTCCAGCCCAGAACGAGGGTGATACGAAATTATAAATAAGCAAAATTACAATCTTCTGATATCGCTCACTTGAATCTAGCTAAGATCTATATTATATACAGTCTTTCGGCCTATACCCATAATCTGCTAATTATAGAGTCATTTCCAATTCAAGCCTTTTGGCTGAACGAACTACCAAACAACATTACAAAACTGGCTAATGGTTATAATAAGGCACGATCTTTGCTCGCTGTAGACCATATCTTTGGAAAATATCACTAACTATACTCTGCCTATATCCATTTTCAGATAATCCGCAACCGAAATAGGAGACATGGATCAAAACGCTAGCGTGGAGTGATCGAACTGTTGCGGAGATCACACGTTTCACATAGAACGAACAATAATTCCACAACACTTACCGCTACAGAACACACTTCCTACCTTGATTGGATTACATGACGATCGATGCATTACTTACAATGCACCTGTTGAGGGTCATACGCCAGTCAGTCATTGCCAGTATTCGCCGAGTGGAAGGCCAAGTAGATGTCGAAGTCCCAGTACAAGTGGATTGCTTGCTTTTATATACTTGCACCCCGGCGGGACTAATGAAGCCGGGGTTGGACGAGTGGGATGGGCTCAGGGGATGCCCTCGAGACACTCATTGACGATCATTGCCGATACCCGGTAGCCCATAGATAGCCGGTAGTCATTGCCAGCCGAGAGCCCATCATTGCCAACCGGTCAGTGCCAGCCAGCCAATAGTCAATCATCGCCAGCCGGTCATTGTCAGCCAGTCGCCAGAGGGTCAGTGCCAGAAGGTCAGCCAATAATCGATCATCGCCAGTAGTCATAGCCGTAGTAGAGCAATATTTGTTGGCGGTGCAGGAATCTACCTGCACTAGATCATGCTACATAATGATTAACACTTAGTTTTTCAATTACTTTTAGGAAACTAAACATAAGTTACAAGAAATACTTAAAGGCATGAAATCTATGTAAAAGAATTAATTAAGCACCTGATAACCCTTAATTATGAAATACAAAGTATATGTAGGAATAGACAGTTATCTTGGACTAGTGCAGGAATGAGAGGGTTAATAGAAATAAAACAGAGGTTAAGGCTTATAGGAAGAGGGTAAAAATAGAGCATTTTGGGACACCGACATTTTCCCATTCCTAAGATGTTGTGTGTCCTCACGCAAAGTTTTACCTGTTGCAAAAAATCTTCAAAAATAGGCAGCTAACTCTCAATCCTGTACTTCGATACTTATCTCTTCTTTCACTACCTTTGGCTTTTTACCTCGGGCTTCTTTTAGTTGGTTAGTCACATTCTTCAGGTGCTTGTAGCACTTAGAAGACCGATACTTCCATATTTTCACTTGCTATTTCTATTTCTTGACCTCTATGAGCAGCGCTACCTTTCCTTGCTTTTGCCAATTTTGCTCCTTCATGACCTGGTTCAAAGCCTCTAGGTCATGAACTTGTTCCAATTTTACTATCCAGTTATTGAGGTAGAGGGTAGAGGTCTCCGTGACCAGCTCCTATGGTATGAATATCTTCTCTGCAACAGACTCGAAGTAAGTCCCATCATTGCCAAGATAAAAATCATCTTGGTCGTCCAACGTTTGCATTATGACATCGCCAAGGGTTTCTGTGCTCGGGGTTTCCTTATCACCAAGGGTTTTGGTACCCTCCACAACCTTCGTGCCAAGGGTTTTAGTACCTTGTGTACCTAACTCCACAGGGAATTCAGTACCCTGTTCTTCCCATTCTTCAGGGGCTTCAGTACCCTGTACATTTAAACCAACAAGGAATTCAATACCCTTTTCATAAAAAACATTGAGGGTTTCAATATCCTGTTCATTGAAATTATCGAGGGTCTCCATGTGTTGTGCCTCATCATCCTCTTGGCCCTCTCCCTGATTTTCTCTTGCACTTAGTGTCATATTCTTCTTCCTTAACCTGTAAATAAAGGCATACAACAATATGTCATCCTCCTTTTCCACGTTTTCTTCATTCACCATAGTGTGGGCTGCTGCATCTACAAGCACGAAAAGGTTATGGTATCCAGGTGAAACCTGGGGTGATTCATCAATCACAATTTGAGAGCTTGATCGATGTTGACTTGTCCCTGGAGAGACAATCTTCTTCTTGGTTAGGGTTCTGGTCACTCTTTTCTTTGCTAAGAGTGGAGTGTCTTCTACAGACTTCTTTTCTGCTTGCACCGGCTTGCTTTTACTCTTTTTCTTGGTAGGGGATGATGTCTCTGCCTTCCTTTTCTTGCTTGAACTCATTCCAGCAGACTTCCCTGCACTCCTCGCCCGAAACTCTTTTAGGAATGCCTTCCAGGTAACTCCCTTTTATTCCAGCGCTTTCTTGATGAGGATTGTGATGAACCCATGATGATATGATTTATATGCAACTTGGCTTGCATCCCCACTCTGCACACCTTTCGCCATCTTCTCGAGACTTCGGAGTAGGTAGTAGGGAAAATTAATAAGTTTCCCCGACTCAAAGTGCAACGATAACCGAATGTGCTATAAAAAATTTAAGGAATAACGTCTCTCACAGGTCAGGAACTTCTATAAAATGAAGAGGCGGTCTCACCATTCTCCGAGCATGGCGCTGCGCGGAAGCCCCTTCTTCTAGTCAACTTTGAGTTTTCTGTCAACCAAAAACCGATGCTGTTGTTTCTTTTCAAGCCGCTCCTTTTTGAACCACTATTCCCCTGTAGTTGGCAACCCTGCAGCTCGCGTAATGGACACCTCCGTGACTTCAAATTATAATGAATTGACTCTAGCTCGGCCTCCTTCAAACGTCTTCACAAACTCCAAAACCACGGCCATGTCGAAGCCATCAAACTTCTGCAAAAATGGAAGGAATCCAGATTCTTGCAATAATGCAAGACTGTTCCAGTATTCCGCGGTCTACTCTATCTCCCTCAAGGACGATGGCTCATTTCTTGCAGGTGCCATATTCAAATCCGTCTCAATTCCCTGTCACAGCCTCAAAAGGATTTCACAGTGAGAAATATCAAAGGTTGCCGAGAATTTCATGCAGGATTTTCATCCATCCATCGTCTTTTCGGTCCCATCCATCCAATCATGTTTAATGATTAAAAATGAATCCTCAGATTGAATGCATAGATGTATCACTCTGCTATGGGCGAGCAATAATAATTGGATGTGGCGGAGGCTTATACGGCAACAGTGTAATGGTCATGGATGATCGGGTTAGGAGGTAAGATAATGATGAACAAGTGATGGAGGATCCTTTCAAAGGAGGTAAGTATGGGGATTCATAAAATATTTACTATCCCATGTTTTACCTCATAATTCAATTAAGACATATTTCGGTACTTATTAAAAAGATTAGATTTCAAAACCCAATATATCTTGCACTTTAAAAATTTTCCCCAAGTCAGTAAATGATAAAACAAAGTATTAATTAAAAAATACAATTATATGATCTATCAATGCAATAATCATTCATGTGCAGAGAAATAAAATTCCATAAACATTTTGCATGAAACGCTCCTATACTGTGTTAAAATTGTTTTACACTGTGCTTTCACAGTCGGTCGCGTTCTTGCACTAATTGTGTCTGCACTGATCCTGCTTGCACTGCACCGTGCTTACACTGAACCTTCTTGCACTGCAACATGCTTGCACTGAACCTACTTGCACTGCGCATTTTTGCACCAGGGAATTTACCAAAATAAATTTTTTTGATAGAACACAATTCTTCAGCTGGAATTCAAAATTTTTCCCGAATATACAAGAAATTTTTTATTCGCCATCCTTTGGTGTTTCATGAACATGCATTCAGGATTGACTGCGTTAAATCCCGCAACCAATTTATGAGGGAATAAAGAAGTGGGAAGGGGGTAATTTTCAGAATGGGAATGAAAATTACAAGAAGGATTCCAAGAATAATATCACCAAGGGGGATAAGCGAAACGAGATGTGGAAAAAAATTCAAGGGAGAAAGAGAGATTTTACGAAATCGGGTAAGGGTGGTTTTCTTAGAAGAAAGAGGAGGGTAATTCATTATGGGATTTAAGAAAAGAAAGATAGTGGGAATTTACGAAACGAGAAATAGAAGAAAGACATAATTTTTAACTTGAAAATATGTTTGCACTGGTGCCGAAAAAAGTAAACGCAGCGGGAATTAAGTGTTACTTGGATAAAAATTTCCATGCTAGTTATCCCAAACTTGGGTAAGGCCTTGGTTCCTTGAACCCGCGTCTTCTTGGTGATAACTAGCATATCTAAAAATCAAGCAACATTGCCCTTTTATTTGAAATTTCGATCTCCCTACTAGGATGTTGGTTTTCAAGTTCATCCTTCTGCAATCATGTCAGTCAACTGATTTTCATAATTACATGAAATTTTCTTATTATTATTATTTTTTCTGTTTCTGTCATTTTTTTCATTTTGTTATATAAGGAAAAGAAAGAATCAGATCTTCAATGGGTCGGTGTTACTACCTACCATCTCCTTTTCGGATTGCTGTTGGACTTGCTGCATAAAATCTCCTTTAGTAAGGGGCTAAAAATATACCTTTAATCTATGCCCATTTACCAGGAACACAAAATTTCGTCCATCAATGGTTTTAATTTCTACCGCTCCATTCTCAAACACTTTAACTACCTCATAAGGTCCCATCCAGCGTGTATGTAAATTCCCTTTAAAATATTTAAATCTAGAATTGTAAAGGAGTACCCAATCACTTGATTGGAACTGATTTTTCCAGATAGACTTATCATGCCACTTCTTGCGCTGTTGTTGAACCAATATGATATTCTGAACAACATTCCTTCGAAATTCATATAAATCATTCAACTGTAGGAGACGCTGCTGGTGTGCCTCAGAGAGATCTAACCCCAATTGGACTGCAATTATGAAAGTCTCAATCTGGAACTTTATTCACAAAAGTACTTGTTTCCTGTACACCAACTCATATGGTGTGTGTCCTGTGCTATTCCTCCAAGTGGTTCGATATGCCCACAAGGCATCCGATAATTTATTTACCCAATCCTTTATGTGTATATTGACTGTCTTTGTAAGGATGGATTTAATTACTTTATTTGTGAACTCCACCTCACCATTTGCTTGCGGGTGGTACAGTGTAGATTTCCTATGAAGAATTTTGTATTGCTCCATCACACCCTGTACTAGGTTAGAAATAAACTGTGGACCATTATCGGAAACAATCTCTCTAGGCACACCAAATCTAGTAAATATCTCAGTAAAAAGAAAATCAACAACCTTTTCAGTAGCAACTAGGCACACCAAATCTAGTAAATATCTCAGTAAAAAGAAAATCAACAACCTTTTCAGTAGCAAAAGAAACATATTTAGCTTCTACCCATTTTGTAACAAAATCTGTACAAACCAAAATATATTTTTTATTTAATGATGTTGGATTTATTGGTCCTACAAAATCAATGGCCCATTTTTCAAAAGGCTCAATCATAACCTGATGACATAAACACATTTCATTGGTTTGATTAGGTTGGCCAAATCGCTGATAGCTATCACATCACTTGACATATTGTTTGGCATCCTTAAACAAGGATGGCCAAAACACTACAAGAAAAAGACCCTCTAATGGAGGTTATAAAGAAGGTTTCTAGTGTTATAAAGTTTGTCAAATTTTTCAAAAACACATTTGCTACAACATACGTTTACGGTTATGGAGGTTTTGGCGGAACTTTTAATAGAATTTCAACAAAACTAAAAAAAATAGGCATGCAAAGTTTATTACGGATGTTTTTTTCATCGGTGCGCTACTAAGGTGTCAACACACCGGTGCGTGTCATCTAGAAGGTGGTCTGGGGCAGTCGAAGGTGCATGCACCGGGCCGTCAAGGTATAAAACTGCACCGGGGTGCAATGTTGGTGATAAAACGCATGGAACCGTTCTAATTGGTCCTGGGATTTGTGCGGTGCCCATAGGTCGTCTCAATGCACCGACACGTCGAGTTATAGAAATGCACCGGTGCGCAGTATCAAACAAACACACCGTTTATTCTAATTCGTATTGGTATTTGTGCGGTGCTCATAGGTCGTACAAATGCACCGGTGCGTAGACTCACATAAACGCACCGGTGCTTTGTATAGCACAAACGCACCAAAATTTATAATTGGTATTGGTATTTGTGCGGTGCCTATAGGTCGTAGAAATGCACTGGTGCGCTGTATCATACAAATGCACTGGTGTACAGTAACTGACATGCACCGGTGTTCATTTTGTATTTTTTAGAAACATTGACCTGTGACAGTGAAATTATTGTGATTTTTTAAAATTCATTATTCATCAAAAGTTGACACATCTTATAACAATATTCATATTAATTAATTTTTTATTTATGCATTTGAATGTGATGTTTGGATTAATTTGTTATATCATATCATAATTATTGTGATTTTTTAAAATTCATTATTTATCAAAAGACGACATATCTTATAACAATATTCATATGAATTAAATTTTTATTAGTGCATTTGAATGTGATGTTTGGATTAATTTGTTATATCATATCATCAAATTTTACATCTCTTCATTATAATATTTAATCATCCATAAATTTAATCAGTGGTGTTACATTTCCCAACGACAATGGAGAACACAATAGAATAAATTAAAACATATTTTATTGTACATATATATGAAAAAGACAGTGTTTCTCATACAAAATGGGATAGTTATTGGTATCCCTTTGTCTTTCAATTGGGATACTATGTCCATTACATTAAACAAAATCTCTGATTTCACAGAAAAATATTTAAAAAATGCAACGCCTTGCTTTGATATCAAAACATAGTGATCATCATTCTACACTTGAACTAGTGTCACTACTAGAGTTAATTCCATGACTTGGGTTATTTTCAAGAATGTTTTGTTCATGGTGTTGATTATTTTCTTCTTCTTCACCTTCCAGCTAAAAACATAAAAATAAACTGTAATGAGTGTATATACATTGGTGAGAATAATGAAAATTGAAATATTAAATAATATACATCAATGTAAATCGAACAGAAATGACGCTCCATAGCAACAATTAACTCATGAACTATACACATTCTTTCAAAACCATGTAATATTCTATATTTCAATATTTCATCTGTTGGCACAGTTCCATACTTTGTTTCCTGCAAGTTTTATACCCCATAACAAATCATATATTTAATATAAAAGGTTTTTTTGTTTTATTAATTATAGACGGGGCTAAGTAAAACAAGATTGATAGGTGTTTACAAATTCCACAATTAATTTCTGATATGCCAACATATACTCACAACCCATATTTAACCCAATGTCAATCAATTTGTCTGATGGTTCTTCTTTGTATGTTAGCAGTTGTTTGAAGACATTCAATGATGATTTTTGTAAAACAACTTAAAAAATACCAAAATGAAATTTAGTTAAGTTGTTATAAAGAAGTAACAATTACTCACAAACTTAGATATCAACCATTTTCTTGCTTGTCGTCCTGTTTTATATGCTGAATGGGTTCCATTTTCTTTTCGTTTCTGCAAGAAAACACTTGAAAATTAATATTTAATGCTAAATTGTTTATTTATTGTACCTAATGATAAAAAATTCAATGATTACATATTACAGTTGAAGCACGTTGTTGTTGAGATGGCTCCTCTTGCGATGCAATTTTGTTTATTTCTTTGACCATTTCCTTGTACACCTTTTTGGACATTCCTACTGGCATATTTCTGATATTAGCTCGTTCAACTTTTGAGATTTTCATAATCTTCCTAAAAATGTAACATAACAATAAACTATTTAATTTTTATATCGATATATGAAAAGTAAATATAACAAAACCGATATTTATAAATAATTCTAGACAAACATTTAAAGAAATATTACTTTTTCATTCTTTCTTTTTTATTGATGTATGTTTTTTCTATTAAAAGTTGGACATGTCTCATTGACCAATTCTCTAGAAACTCTTCCTGTAGTTTAGATAAAATTTGGTTTTTGGAATTATTGGATTGATTTTTGTATTGTAAGTGGAAAGAACATCTATACATTCATTTTACTAGATCCCTCAAACTTTTATAAAAGTTTTTCCCCTTTTGTTAACTTCCAGAACCACTCCAGATGAGCTAAGGAGCAATTCATTTTCATTTTCATTTGCATGTTCTATTTTTTTTTTTTTTTTAATTTCTTAGAACAACATTCATTTTCTGAGTTGTTGGTCCCTGTAGAACATTAAATATATGTGAATTAATATATTGTTTGACACATGTTATCTAATAATTTCACGTATATTATTAATGAAAATTAAAAAAAAAACTCATATTGGATCAATAATATTTTTTCATTCATCTAATTTATGCTTTTGCAATTTTTCCATCAAGATTTTACGCTCTTCTGATCTTAGATAAAAAATAATCTTATCGAGCTTCGTCATTTTGTAGCTCTGCATGATACACAATAAACAATACATATTATTTGAACTTACATATAGTTCAAAAATAATATTTTTTGTAAATAATTTATAAAGAACTTGTCTTTTTTTCTTTTCTTGATGTGTTCTCAGTGTTTTTGTTACTTGATATTTTGTTAGCCATTTCTTTATCAATATGAAACCTGTACCACATCATTCATTAATATATTTTATAAATAAATTGTCAACTTTTGAGAGAAAAAAAAATCTCAAGAAACCGGTGCACCATTCATGGTGTACGCACCGACGTCGGTGCATAGTGGTCTTATAAACGCACCGCAAAAACAATATAAACACCGTACGGTGCTCTGTGTCAACAAGGAACACCGATGCGTTACATGTTAACCACTGCACCGATTAACACAGACAAAATAATAAAAATCGTCCACTGTTAGTTTTTGTAGCATAAACACCCCGCGAAAACAAGAGACCACCACACAATGCTCTCTGTCAACTCGGAGACCTGGTGTGGTGCGTTATATGTTACATGGTGCATCGATTAACACAATAATTTTTTTTTTTTAGCGAAACAACACGAATGCGGTGCGCCATAATGAAATAGTGTACCGATGCCCTATTTTGCATATGGTGCACTGATTTACATTTTTTTTTTTTTTAATCACAGTACTTCCGCGGTGCATTGAGATAATCTAGTGCATAGATGCGCTAGGTTACACCAGGCATATCGATAAAAAAAAATTCTGTTTTTTTAAAATTCACGCAAGGGCTGACATGGATTATGATCTGACTATGCAAGTCGTCATGTGGGTTGGATGCCTTAGGCCTATATATAGAAATACAAACCCTATAAATCTAAAAATGAAAAGTCCTAATTCTGAAATCACAGAAATAAGGAGAAGAAATGACATAAACAAAAAGAATGTAGGGTTTAGGGTAAAAATTGATTTTTTTTTTAAATTTTGTTTCTGAAAATTAAAAACAAATTGAAATTTTTTTCTTACTGCGTAAAAAAAACTACAGAAAAAGTAAAAAAACAATAAAATTTAATCACAAAATTGTTTGAAATTCTATGCTACAGGGTTTGAATCACTAGAGGTTTGGAATTCTGATTGTCTGAATATTTTTGTTTGAACATATTTCACTGCTCCACAATGCTCTTGTGCTTTCTTGCTCCAGGTATGTCTCCTGCAAATCTCTGGCTAATTTTTTTTACAAAAATAGTAAAATAATGAAAAGTATTTAGTGTTTAAAAAATTGTTTTATGAAATTAGGTTTTCGAAAATACTTTGCCGCCCATTTTTCAATTTACCGTTTTTTTTTTCACTTAAAGAAAATAGAGTTGCATTTTTTTTATTTGCGGTTATTCGTCACCGGTGCGTCTGTTTATAACACGGCACCGGTGCGTAGTAAATAAAATGCATAGGTACGGTGATTTGTACATTTGCACGGATAACAAGAAGTCAATTTTTAAAGCACCGAAATTACTTTTAGGTGTGTGCACCAAAATTTATTGTTGATTTTGCTCAAATGTAAGGAGAAAATATCATAATTATATCGAATGGAAAATTCTTCAAAATCCAGCTTGTTCCATAATATTTCTCAAAGTCCATCGTAGAGTTCTCCCTATACATCTCGAGACGTAATATTTACTTCAGATTTTATTTATATTTTCATTATCTAATTGAATTTATGTTTTTTTATCCATGTCAATCATGCACCACTTAATTAAATTTATAATGTATACAAATTTGTAGGTTCATGCAAATTCAAAATCGAGTTCAGATACACAAAATATTCAAACAACTCCAAAAAGTCGGAAGCTCTTATCAGGAGAAGCATACCGCATGACCCATTTGGTAGATAAAAATGGATAGCTACTTCACCCTGCCAATTGTAACAATATTGCATTTTCTAGCGACAATCTTGGGACAATGATGGTAATAATTATAATTGTTTGGTATATTGATTAATGTAATTATTTCAACGTCAAACTAATTAATCATGCAATATTGTCAACGTGGTTACTAATTGATATAATATATTTTGTACTAATCATGTTTATTTTTTTTTTAAATTATTAGGATTCTAGTGATGATGAGAAACCTACCTACCATCTTCTATTGCACCCTACGACAATGTCAAAATCGAGAGAATATTGAATTAAGAGAAAAAATTGGAGAGGAACGATACCAAGAATGGTTGAATCAACCACCGATTCAATTCCCGCTACGTCCAGATTCACCAATTAGGAATGACTACAGTAATAGTAGCTTTTCACAAGCTGGCAATGGAGGCAATCAAATAGAGGTTGGTATGAATGATTACTTAAGGGATATGAATGCGATGGAGACAATTTTGTTAGATGCATTCCAAAACGATGATCAACTAGGGGATGATGCTCATACCACTGACACCTTTTTCGAAAGCCTTAAATTTTCTTCCACCACCCCTCTCTTTAGACCTGGCGGTCAGTCAAAGTCTACCCAGTTGGGGACAATGATGTTACTGTACAACTTGAAATAAAATTTTGGCTTGTTGAATTCATGTTTCTCGGAGATTTTGAGGTAATTTACCATAAATTCATCTCTTATATAAATTTGAGGAATATATTTAGTACACAATGAAAATTACAAATGGTAAATTTTATGAATGTTAATAATTATATCGGCGTTAATGTACATTTATTAATATATTTTTCCATGATCACCAACTACAGGTGATTCAAACATAAGGTTCTTCTGAATGATAATGTCTTGCCCTTGCAGCTGCGAAGAGGCAAAGAAATTGTTGAAAATGTTGGGTGTTGAGTACATATCATATCATGCATGTCCAAATGATTGTATTATATATAGAAGAGAATATGCAGACAAAGAGATATGTACGAAATGTGGGCATGATAGGTATGATAAATAAAAAAATAAGGGTAAATCACATATTGGTCCTCCTTTTAAGACATTGAGGCACATGCCTATAATCCTAAGGATTCAAAGGCTCTTTCATTGAAAATAATTAGCTATGTTGTAGGGATGGCATGCCTCACACAAAAGTGAGTTGGGAGTTATGAAATTCCCAACTAATTCAATACATGAAACATATAGAGGATACATGGCCCGAAAAGTTCAAGGATGAAGTACAAAGTCTACGAATCAGCATAGCCATGGATGACGTCAACCCATATTCCCTCCAGAACACCAAATATTATATTTGGCCTGTAGTAGTAATCAATAACAATGTCCCCCCATGGTTGTCCGTGAAGAATAAACATATTATGTTGGCTCTCATAGTCCTTGGTAGAAGACAAGTGAAGAATATGGGTGTCTACTTACAACCAATGGTAGATGACTTGAAGTAATTATTGGATGAGATAAATGTATATGATGTATCAAGACCCATTGCAACAGAGAGGAGTTTTACGTTGTATGGCATATGTGCTTACATGACACATGATTATCTAGGCTTAGGAGTTTTCTCTGGTAAATCACATGTTTATAAATTTATTGATTTTATTTATTTATTTATACGTAACAATATTCTTTCACATATTAGTTATTTAATTCATTGTAATTGTTCTAATATTCATGATATTCTTTAATGTGCCATGCATATTAATTGTATACAATAATCTCGTAGGTCTTGTAACAAATGGGATTTTGGATGTAAATGTTGTGGACCTTCTTTGAAAGCTAGATGGTCCAAGGACCTACGAAAGCCAGTGTATGATTGCTCCAGGGTATTCCTCCCAGAAGAACACCCTTACAAAAGAGCAACATCCGCTTTCAATGGTAAACGAGAGAGAACCCAAAGGTCTCCAATAATGACATGAGCTGAATGGATTAGAGCATATGAGAGAGAGAAGGAGAAGGAGTTCAAAGAAATGTTCGATTAAAATGGGGAGCCTATGTTCGATGATCCAAAATTCGTCGACACCAATGTTGAGAAATTTCCCATTGGGATGAAAAGGAAATCTATCTTTTATAACCTCCCATATTTGGAGCATCTTAGGATTACCCACTTATTAGATCCCATGCATATATTTAAATTTTTTTTATCTTCTTTATGGAGGAATGTTAGGTCCCCATATTATTAATGTATTCCCTTATTGTTATTAGTGTAGACCCCTTATTTTTATTGTTGTACTCCTGTAACCCCCATATTGTTATTATGTTTACTTACATTATTATTGTTAGGTCGGCTAGGATTATATTGTGACCCCATGGACCCCTATATGTAGAAGGAGGTTTTTTCATTTGTATCATACAAGAATTGTTCACTTATGTAATTGATTGGAGATTGACTCGAAGTGGATGATTTCTAAGGCATTTATCTCTCTTTTCTTCTATTTTTGGAGCTGGTTTCATAACATTTGGTATCCGAGCTTTGGATTCTAGGGTTTCGCTGCTTCAACAGGTCATCATGGAATTTTCGCTATAAAATTTTTTCTACGAAGGATAAGAAGATGAAATGTTTATAGCGCAAAGCCTAATTCCTAAGGAACATCGTGGAAAACTTTCAGATCTTCATTCGCAATATTTTCGGAGAAATGAACTGTGGAAGTTAGGGCTTTGTGCAGGCTCCTGAATTTAACCTAAAAGGTCATCGTGGAATTTTTGCTATAAAATTGTTTCTGCGAAGGTTTAGAATTTGAAATTTTTACACAGCAAAGCCAAAATCCGGAGGAACGTCGTGGAAAAATTTCAGATCTTGGTTCGCAATATTTTTGGAGATATGATCTGTGGACTTTAGGGATTTTTGCAGGCCCCTAAATTTAACCTAAACATGTCATTGTGGAATTTTCTCTATAACTTGTTTTTGGCGAGGGTTCAGAAGCTGACATTTTTACAAAGCGAAGCCGACATCCTGAGGAACGTCGTGGAAAAATTTTAGAGCTTGATTCACAATATTTTTGGAGATAGGATTTGTGGAAGATAGGGTTTTTTCAGGCTCCCAAATTTCATCTCAAAGAGGTGACCATGGGAAAATCATCATAAATCTCTCTTTGAGCATTGGATTGCCATTTTGTAAAAATTGGCTAGAATTACACGGACTGTAGTTTCCTGTATATAAATTTCAGACCCGAAGGAGGAAACAGTGACACATGGCACACCGTACAAGTTCACTCTACTGAACTAGTCCATAATTAGGTCATTATGGGAGATTGAGCATAACTTTGTCTTGAAGAATCCAAATTAGGTCAGACCTCTGACATTTGAAAGAATATTCAAAGGGCTACTACAGGGCCAAATTTTAGATATTGAAGATCTGAAATCATAGAGATATTTCAGTTTCAATATCGAGCTCCTCAAAATCAAGAAAAATGTGTGTAATTTTTTTCAAATTGCATAAGTCTTGTTTGAAAAATTAGTTTTAAGTGATTCCAAAGGCCTATTGAGCATAGATATTAGTATTGGGTTCTAAAATGCATCCTAAAAAGAATTCAACACCCATTAAGCCCTTATAGTACTCTACTATGACTCATGAATATGAAGAATTGCAACATGATCTATCAAAATTACAAGAGCAAGTGCACCAAATTTCTCTCTCGCAAAGAGCAAAAAAAAATGAAATGGAAGTTTTGAAGAAAGGCGTGGAAGCTAAGATGGATTTCATGGAAGCTAGCATGGAAGCTAAGATGGATGACATGGAAAAAAAATTGAAAGACAACATGGAAAACATGAAGAATTCTCTAAAAGAGGACATGGAAGGTTTTACAAAGTTGATACAAGAAAGGTTTCCTAATGGCGAAAGATAGTAGAGGAAACTCATAATGAGAACAAAATAAATGTTAATTGTGATTTCATAAACTCTAATGTTGGATGGAAGAACCACCATATTCCAAAGATGCATATGAGGAATTTTGATGGAAAGGATCCTGTAACATGGATACTACAGATGGAGCAATATTTTGATCTCAATAATGTGCAAAACACACAAAAGGTACGCATTGCAACTTTACATTTAGAAAAAAATACATTTGTGTAGTATCGATGGCTTTGCTCCCATAAAAAAATTGTCACTTGGTCAATTTTTACGGAGGAAATGATAGCACATTATGAGGATATAAAGAGTAACACCTTCTTTAGCCAATTGATAAATATTAAACAAAAATGTTTAGTGGTGGAGCACATTGAGGTCTTCCAAAAATTGAATATAAGGGTAACTGATATTCCAGAGGAACACTGGATTGATGTATTCATAGGGACTTTAAAGGATAAAATCCAACATGAAGTTCGCGTTTGGGAACCAGATTCATTGGAGAATGTATTCAGGTTGGCAAGAAATTGAATGTAAAATTATGGAGACAAGGAAGCCTACCACTCACATCTATAAAGAGGGAAGTGTTGCTACTCCTACACTTCCAAAACCTACAAGGTTGACACCACATCAATTGGAAGAAAAAAGAGCAAAAGGGCTTTGCTACAATTGTGATAGCAAATACACTAAAGGTCATAAGTGTGTTGAGAAGAAATTATTTTACATAGATTGTGAAGAGGAGGAAGAAAATGAACAAGAAACTTCAAAATAAGAGGATATACACCAAGAACCAACCCTAGAAGAAGAAGAAATGAGTCTGACCATATCGTGTAATGCATTGGCATGAATTACCACTCCTCAAACTCTCAAGATAGAATGACATATCAAGAAGAATAAGGTAATATTGTTGATTGATTCGGGTAGTACCCATAATTTTATTCATTGTAAGGTAGCCAAGGAATTGAATTGTTTCCTATACCGAGCACCATAATGTCAAGTGATGGTTGAAAATGGAGGAACTATAAATTGCCCTGGAAAATGCCATAATATCAAGCTAACCATGGAGGAATATTTATTGAATAATTCAATGCTTTCCATTCCGATGGGAGGTGCTGATGTTGTACTAGGAGTACAATTGTTACAATCTTTGGGGACAATAGCTTTTAATTTTCAAGAATTTTTCTTGAAATTTTTTTCGGAAGGAAAGGAAATTGAATTACGGGGTATCGCAGGGAAGTTGGGAAAGATAATAAGCTCTAATGTCATGAAAAAGCTTCTGAAGAAAGAGCAATGAGGCGTAATTGCACAATTATGCTCACTAGAAGTTCCAACATCAAAATCATCTATTTCTCCAGATCTCCAAAAAGTCTTGGACAATCATTCAAAGGTGTTTGAAACTCCTAAAGGATTCCCACCTATTTGTGATCATGATCATGCTATTCATTTGATTCCAGGAAGTGTTCCTCCAAACATCAGGCCTTACAGATATCCTTATATTCAAAAAAGAGAAATTGAATGTATGATCACAGACATGTTAGAGGCTGGTATAATTCAACCTAGTCAAAGTTCTTTCTCTTCTCCAGTAGTATTGGTGCACAAGAAGGATGGATCATGACGCATGTGTCCGGATTATAGGGAGCTCAATAAGCTCACTATTAAAGATAAATTTCCCATTCCTGTTATTGACGAATTATTGGATAAATTACATGGCATAATTTATTTTACCAAGTTGGATCTTCATTCAGGATATCATCAAATTAGAATGAAGACTGAATATATTCTGAAAACAACATTTCAAACTTATGAGGGTCATTATGAATTTTTGGTCATGCCTTTTTGCCTTACCAATGCACCTTCTACATTTCAAGGGTTTATGAATTCCATTTTCAAACCCTTCCTTAGAAAATTTTTGCTAGTATTTTTTGATGACATACTAATCTACAATAGGTCTTAGAAGGATCATGTTCAACATGTTGATAGGGTGCTCAAACTATTGGAGGAGAAACAATTATATGTAAAAACATCCAAATGTTTCTTTGGAGTACAAGAGGTGGAATATCTGGGTCATATTGTATCTCATGAGGGTGTTAAGGTAGACCCTAATAAAATTAAAGCTATGAAGGAATGGAAAGTCCCCACAACGATAAAGCAGTTGTGAGGATCTCTCGGGTTAACAGGGTATTATTGCAAGTTTGTTAAGAATCATGGGAGAATAACAACACCTCTAACAACATTATTGAAGAAAGATTCATTTTCATGGAATCCTGAAGCAACTAAGGTCTTTGAACACCTTAAAGAGGCAATGTGCCTAGCACCGGTCTTAGCTATGACATACTTCACAAAAACCTTTATTGTGGAATGTGATGCCTCAGGAAATGGAATTGGTGTTGTTTTGATGCAAGAAGGAAAACCCATTGATTTTGAAAGTCGCCCAATCAAAGGAAAGTATTTACAGAAAGCTATTTATGATAAGGAAATGTTGGCAATACTACATGCACTAAAGAAATGGAGGCCTTACCTAATGGGAAGGCACTTCAAGGTAAAAACTGATCATGATAGTCTTAAGCACTTTTTGGAACAAAGCCTATCTTCAGAAGAGCAGTAAAAATTGGTCACAAAGATGTTGGGTTATGACTTTGATATCATCTACAAAAAAGGGAAGCTAAATGTGTTGTAGATGGACTCTCAAGAAAGGATGAAGAGGTGGAAGCATTGCGTTGTGCAATTTATATTATTCAACTAGATTGGATAACCAAAGCAAGGGAATAATGGAAGAAGGATGAAGAAGTATGGACACTCATTGAAAAGTTGAAGCAAGATCCTAACACATCTGATACATTTAGTTGGAAAAATGATTCCTTATGGTACAAAGATCACTTATATGTTTGTAATAATTCTCAACTAAAACAAAATATTCTTTTGGAATTGCACACTTCTCCTTTAGGAGGACACTCAAGATTTTTAAAAAATTACCACAGGGTGAAATTTTTTTTTTTTTGGGATGGCCTTAAATCTGATATTCAAAAGTTTGTGGCAGAATGTTTGTTTTTCCAGCAAAATAAAGTTGAGACAATTAAGACCCTGGGTCTTCTACAACCTTTATCCATTCCAAGTCAACGTTGGGAGGAGATTTCAATGGATTTTATGTTTACCTAAGTCCGAAGGAAAGAGTGTCATCATGGTGGTAGTGGATATACTTACCAAGTATGCACACTTTTGTGCATGATCTCATCCACTTAAAGCAAGTACAGTTCCTACTGCATTTATGGAAACAATTCAAAAGCTACATGGAAACCCAAAGATTATGGTAAGTGATAGAGATCCCATTTTTAATGGAAATTTTTGGATGGAATTATTTTCTTGTTTGGGTACTCAACTAGCTCATAGCTCATCTTATCATCCTCAATCTAATGGTTAAACTGAGATAGTGAAAAAATGTTTGGAAGGATATCTTCGTTGTTTTGTATCTGTTAAACAAACATAATGGGTCAAATGGTTACCTCTGGCTGAATGGTGGTATAACACTTCCTTCCATACTGTCGCAAAAACGAACCCATTTATGGCACTTTATGGATATCATCCACCGTCCATCACATCATATTTAAGAGAAAATTCCAAGGTGCAAGCAGTGGAAGATCACATCTAGCATTAACAACAAGTTCTCCAACTCTTAAAGGATAACCTAAATTTGGAACAAAATCGAATGAAACAATAGGCATATCAATATCGCAGGGAGATAAGTTATGATGTAGGAGACTGAGTATTTTTACGGCTACAACCATAAAAACAAATGTCCCTCAAGAAAGCTAAGAAGGATAATAAATTATTGCCAAAATACTATGGTCCTTACAAGGTGTTGCAAAATATTGGTACTATGGCATACAAATTGGAGCTTCCTACTTCTTCACGAGTGCATCTGGTTTTCCATGTTTCATGCTTAAAGAAGGTTATAGGTGACAGAATTCTAGTTCAAACAATATTTCTAGAACTTGATGAGGAAGGAAAAATCACATTGGAACCTGAAACAGTCATGGAAATAAGAACTCGACAACTATGAAATCGATCAATTTCAGAGTATCTCATTAAGTGGAAGAACTTACCCACTGAAGACTCTACATGGAGGATGAAAATTTTATACAGAAGCATCCAGAGCTACTCAAGCGTCGAGGACAACACTTTTTGGAAGGAGAGGGGCATGTTAGGTCCCCATATTACTAATGTAGTCCCTTATTGTTATTAGTGTAGCCCCCTTATTGTATATCTACAAAAAAGGGAAGCTGAATGGTGGGACTCTCAAGAAATGATGAAGAGGTGGAAGCATTACGTTGTGCAATTTATATTATCCAACCAGATTGGATAACCGAAGCAAGGGAAGAATGGAAGTAGGATGAAGAAGTATGGACACTCATTCAAAAATTGAAACAAGATCCTAGTACATCTGATACATTTAGTTGGAAAAATGATTCCTTATGGTACAAATATCGCTTATATATTTGTAAGAATTCTCAACTAAAACAAAAGATTCTTTTGGAATTGCACACTTCTCCTTTAGGAGGACACTCAGGATTTTTAAAAACTTACCACAGGGTGAAGAAATAATTTTTTTGGGATGGCCTTAAATCTGATATTCAAAAGTTTGTGGCAGAATGTTGGGTTTTCCAGCAAAATAAAGTTGAGACAATTAAGACCCTGGGTCTTCTACAACCTTTATCCATTCCAAGTCAACGTTGGGAGGATATTTCAATGGATTTTATCACATGTTTACCTAAGTTCGAAGGAAAGAGTGTCATGATGGTGGTAGCTGATAGACTTACCAATTATGCACACTTTTGTGCATTATCTCATCCATTTAAAGAAAGTACAATTGCTACTGCATTTATGGAAACAATTCAAAAGCTACATGGAAACCCAAAGATTATGGTAAGGATATAGATCCCATTTTTACTGGAAATTTTTGGACGAAATTATTTTCTTGTTTGGGTGCTCAACTAGCTCATAGCTCATCTTATCATCCTCAATCTGATGGTCAAACTGAGATAGTGAAAAAATGTTTGGAAGGATATCTTCATTGTTTTGTATCTGTTAAACAAACACAATGGGTCAAGTGGTTACCTCTGGCTGAATGGTGGTATAAAACTTCCTTCCATATTGCCGCAAAAATGAACCCATTTATGGCACTTTATGGATATCATCCACCGTCCATCACGTCATCTTTAAGAGAAAATTCTAAGGTGCAAGTAGTGGAAGATCACATCTAGCATTAACAACAAGTTCTCCAACTCTTAAAGGATAACCGAAATTTGGCACAAAATTAAATGAAACAACAGGCATATAAACATCGCAACGAGAGAAGTTTTGATATAGGAGACTGCTTATTTTTACGGCTACAACCATACAAACAAATGTCCCTAAAGAAAGCTAAGAAGGATAATAAATTATCGCCAAAATACTATGGTATTTACAAGGTGTTGCAAAAGATTGGTACTATGGAATAAAATTGGAGCTTCCTGCTTCTTCGCGAGTGCATCTGGTTTTCCATGTTTCATGCTTAAAGAAGGTTACAGGTGACAAAATTCTAGTTCAAACAATATTGCCAGAACTTGATGAGGAAGGAAAAATCATATTGGAACCTGAAACAATCACAGAAACAAGAACTCGACAACTAGGAAATCGATCAATTTCAGAGTATCTCATCAGGTGGAAGAACTTACCCACTGAAGATTCTACATGGGAGGATGAGAATTTTATACAGAAGCATTCAGAGCTACTCAAGCGTTGAGGACAACACTTTTTTGAAGGAGAGGGGCATGTTAGTTTCCCATATTACTAGAGTAGTCCCTTATTGTTATTAGTGTAGCCCCCTTATTGTTATTGTTGTACCCCTGTAACCCCCATATTGTTATTATTGTTTACTTACATTATCATTGTTAGGTCGGCTAGGATTATATTGTGACCCCATGGACCCCTATATATAGAAGGAGGTTTTGTCATTTGTATCATCCAAGAATTGGTCATTGGAGGTTGCCCCCTCGAAGTGGTTGATTTTTAAGGCGTTGATCTCTCTTTTCTTCTATTTTTGGAGTTGGTTTCATAACAAGGAACATATCATCGAAACAAAGTGAGAGATTGGATGTTAGGAAAGATCTTATTACTTCAAAAACTAAAAAGAAACATTGGCCAACATGATTAGAAATTACTGGATTAGAGGCATGCGTTGGTCCCTCTAATTCATGGTATTTCAAAGAAGGTGATGTCCCATGGATTTAAAAAAAAAATGATCTTTATTTGGCAAAGAAAGTTATAATGGGTGTGAGGGTGCTATTTTCATACAGGTCTTCACTACGACGCTGCTTCACCGTGGATGACCATTTGTTGGGGTTGAAATCACATGACCATATGAATCTTCTAAGAGTACACATACTGCCAAAAGCATGATCATTTTATTATTTGTTATATTAATAAATTTTATCCCATGCAGGGATCATAAAACATAATTAATTTTGTATATTATTGCACGTGTTTATAACTTTTCACTTTCATTATCCTTTGTTCGTGCATGGGTATGTGAAATATTAATTACCTCAAGACCTAGGACGTGCCATATATAAATTATCTGCATTGTACATTGGATCACATCAAAGGAGATTCATGTGGCTAGAATTCCACGGTGGCATCAAGAGATAGTTGAGATTTTTTGTATGTTTGAAAAGGAATTGCCGATGAGTTTCATGGACTTGCAGGTTCATCTTCTAATCCATCTAGTACACGAGGTTGAATCATTTGGGGTGGTTTATTGTCGTTAGATGTTCTTCTTAGAGAGGTACATGAATTAATTGAAAGGTTTTGTTCGACTAGGGGAAAAACCCGAGGGGTCTATGGTAGAGGGGTACATATCGTATGAGTCTTTCTATTATTTTAGTGAGTACATCAAGCATATCGACAATAGACCAGGGTGGTGATTTGAGACGATGAAAGGGATGAAGAAAAAAGAGAAGGGGAGTTGCTCCAAACGAGTGGAAAAAAGCGCTTGATAAAGAGTAAGCGACTTATAATTTTTCAAATTTACACAAAGTAAATATTCATGTTGAACTTTGATATAATGTATATTTTGATCTTTATGTACTATATAATGTTGGTTTGATTTCATCAATGAATGAAAAAATTGAAGCAATTAACAAATTCGTTCTTGACAATTCTGAAGTGACACAACCGTGGGTCGCACTGTACGAATAAAAGAGGATGAAATGGGATAGTGACAGGAAAGAATTCAGACGGTTTAATGGTAGAAGTGTGCCTTATCCCGATCATTTAAAAGAAAATATGCCAAAAATATGCCCCAACAGTTAGGTTGCTGACCAAGTCAGAGAGAAATACGATGCAACTGGTCGTTACTCGCGTGCTGAAGAGGATGCGCTAAATGTAGGGATTGGGTGCAACAACTCGGTAATAATATATTTAATTTGTATGTAAATTTGAAACTTATAAGACAACTATATTTCATATTTTAACTGTTGGGTTATAATAAGACACATGACACTATGATTTTTTTAACTTTTTTATAATAGGTGCATTTGTTCCCATCTATGTAGGCATTGGACACCATTTTCGCATAGAAAATGCCGATGCTGGAAACATCACACAAGACTGTGGAGTGGAAGTCGAGTTCGTTCAATCTAGTCGATGTAGCCACTGTGATAAAAACCTAGTACGAGGGACGTTAGGTTACGTCGGAAAGATACAAGAGATCATTGAAGTGGATTTCTCTTCTTTCCAATGTGTTATTTTTAGGTGCAAGTGGTGGGACACCTTTGATTGGAATAATGTAAAGGAATATCGCGATAGTAGGCTGATATGTATCAACTTTAGAAAGATGTGGGATGAAGCTAAGGAACCCTATGTTTTCCCTAAACACTGCAACCAGGTTTTTTTTTACCTAGATGTGTTGGATAGGTATTGGTGGTTCGTATTGAGACATGACCCTAGATCAAAAAATATTTTTGAGAACAATAGTGTTATCATGCCATGCGAGTTGGAAGATAAGAGGGTGATCATGAGAACCGAGAGTGATATGGTACATGTGTTATTTCATAAATATTTATACTTTTTAAGATGGTTTTTTTGAAACATTATAATATGTATTTTGAATTAATTGGTAATTTGCATTGTGTTAATGTTAAAATTGATATTTCACTTGATAATTTGCAATTATGTTGATCTCAAAAACAATGGTGTACTGTATAAAATTCTTTTTTTTTTTGTATGTAAGATCATAATAAAATAATTATAATTCTAAAGTACATGAATTTATTTGCATTATTTTCTAAACTTTATTATGTTACAATAATTCATATTATTCTAGATTTATTATTTTACAATTATTTAAAATTTTGCAAATTTATAAATTTACAAATTTTAATAAAATCATTTCACATTAATACAATTAAAATTTTACAAATATTTTACATACAATTACAATTAAAATTAAAATTAAAATTATAATTACAATCACAATTACAATTTCACATACAATTACAATTAAAATTACAATTACAATTTTAGATTTACATACAATTACAATTACAATTACAATTTTACAATTACAATCAATTCACAATAATACAAATAAAATTTTACAAATATTTTACATAGAATTAGAATTAGAATTAGAATTAGAATTTTACAATTTCACGTACAATTACAATTTTAAAATTTTACATATATACAATTACAATTTTACAAATTTAAAATTTACAATTACAATTACAATTTTACAAATTTACATATATACCATTACAATTACAATTTTAGAGTTTTACATACAATTGCAATTTTATAATTTTACATAGAATTAGAATTAGAATTACAATTTTACATATATACAATTACAATTAAAATTACAATTATAATCATTTCACAATAAATTAAATATTACAATTACAATTAAAATTTTACAAATATTTTACATACAATTACAATTAATACAAATACAATTACAATTTTAGAATTTTACATACAATTAGAATTACAAATATTACAATTTTACAATATCATGATCATTTAATATTAAATTAATTAATAAACATCATGATCATGATAACCATCGTACAAACATCATATTTGACTAAAAACACATTCAAATTCGCTAACATCATCGTGATCATGATCATCTAACAAAACACAATTAGCATTATATAACATCATCACAACACAAACATCAAATATACATCTCATGTGAAATAACTACTATCACATACACATCTATCTGCAAGCTGCATATTAAATGAACATATCTAACATGACCTAACAATATACACATCATAATGATCACTACCATGTAAATTAAGTACAACTACTGCAACATGAACATAAAATACATGGACCATATAAATGTCATGGATCAATTGGTGGTACATCATCAATATCAATACTAGTCGAGACCTGCTCAGTCAATGGTGCAGCCTCGACAAGCTCAGATACACGTTGATCATCACATGCCTGATAATATGGAACTGGTGCCTCATGCTAATCAGGATCAAATGTTGGCTACTCATCATGATGACTCGACATGGTTGATGGTCTAGCCTGCTTATGATCATGAGTACTGCTGGATGCTGCAGGCTGCTGATTAGATGTGGCTGATGGTCCAGCATGCTCTCCATGATGACTGCTGCTCAATACTAGTGGAGGCTACTCATTTGGTGTGGCGCGAGGTGAACGATCATCAGATGATGCGTCGCTACTCGCAGACTCTTGATCATGTGCTGTGTCTCGACCATGCTTATAATGTGCAACGGTCCTCCTCAGCCGCATAACTAAGGTCGTAGCTCCTACGACATGCCACATCAATCTGTACATGTCACACGACATGCCTCTCCACATATGTAACAACCTACCATCAGCCTGTATATCTCTCACAGTAGTGGGCCTGACTCCCACCTCAATAATCAATGCACAGAGTTGGTCACCCAACTCCAACCTAAATTTGCTATCAAGCCTACCGCACGTAGCAAAAGGCGGTACTGGCGCACCAGCAGGAGCAGGTCTCTCTACACCGGCCTTATGATCATCAACATCTGGCATATCCTGATCGTCATCAGGATCCACACCTGGATCATTTGATGGCGCTGGCATGTCCTCGCCATCAAAAGACCCAATGTCTGCAAAATATATACAAGTACACCACAATAATTAGACAATTTCATTACACAATTTAATAAAAACAAGTTAAAGAACATGTTAGAATAAATTTAAATAAGACAATAATATTACCTCTATCATCTGGCATCTCATCATCTGTGAAGAGGATGTTGGCACACCCTCGCCAATCCAAACCAACATAAGGATAAGGGACCATAACGAAGGGATGATCGTCAACACTAGCTAGCAACTCCAGTGCATCATGCGATATCCTCGCAGAAAAATCAGTCTCGCCCCTCTTGGGCATCATATGTCCCCACATGTGCATCCGTGCATGCAACATCGGCCTACGAGGTAGTCAAACAAAAGTAGGCCTCGTCTCTGGAAACCTCTCAAAAAATAAACAAAATAGCTCTGAAGAAAAAGGGAAATTGACCTTCCCTTGTGCCTAAGCACGACATCTATCTAAGGCTGTACAGAGCTACCGCAAAAAAATGGTAGACCACCTGACAATCGTTGCTCCTGTACTAAAGAATCAACATAATATAGAAGTGGGAAAATAATGCGTTGCTCATCGCTGGTGTTGTGTGAAATGGTCGAAATCATAAGTGAGAGGCACCTCACAGCCTCACTACCAAATGCAACAATATGTAACTACCCTCTGAAGACCTGAAAATCTGAAGGAGATAGTATATCCGCGCTAATGTATCTCTGGGAGTATGCCAACAGACTCCCTATTGCATATCCAACTGGAACATCTCGGAACGAGGGAAAATCCACCCCTCTCCTCGATAGCCGAGTAATGAAATAGATGTCCTCCTCAGTGGGTGCTTACCACTGGTTAGGATAAACCTGGAAAGCCTGTAGGTGGGCATTCCACCTATAGATAAGATATCACAAAAACACACCATGGTCCTTTAGGGAAGTAGCCTCCTCATAGAACTTGAGGAGGCCTACCTGCCCTAGGAGCCCCTAGGTAGCTGCTGTAATAGGGCGAGGGAATGCATCTCTCTCCCTTTCTCGTGCCTCCCACTTGCGAACCATGTTATACTGGTCTGCCCGTTGTTTCTGTTGTTCCTTCTGTTATCTCCTTTCATGTCTATGAATTATTGAAATATTAAATACAAATTTTTTGTTAAATGGTACATGTATTTAGGAATATACATATATAATTTTTTTTGAAAAAAAAAAAATTCGGTGTGCCACAAAAACAGGCATGCACAGGTAACGGTGCATTTTTTTTTTGTCGTGCACTGGAGGCACTACACCAGCAAATTTCTAGCGCACCGGAGGCGGTGAACATAAAAATTTGCAGCACATCGCCCTCCCGGAATTGTTCATAAGTCAACGATGCAGTGGTATAACAGGCTGCACTGTTGACTATGGATCGGTGTCGGAGGGTGGTGCATTGACCAAAATATACACCCTAGGCATATGGTTTGGTCAACGCAACGCCATCCTGGCATCATTACATAGTCAATGGTGCAGTCTTTTACCAGGCCGCACCGTTGACCCTGTCGAAATGCCAGAATGCGGTGCGCTGACAAAAATACCTGCCTCGGGGTGGAGATTTAAGTCAACGCACCACATTGCCATTATTCCACAGGGTCAACAGTGCGGCTGGGTAACCTATCGCACTGCACCTTTTTTAAATTTTAAAATATCACGGTGCGCCTTTTGTTACCACCCCTGAACTGGTGCAGATACCGTAAGCACTGGTTGTGGTGCAACCTGTAAATTTACATGTGGCACCGCGAAACGGTGCGAGCCGAATGGCTCGAGCGCACCACACAGATTTTTATTTATTTATATAATGGTTAATTTTAAGTTAATTTACAATTTTAATCTGCTAAAAGGCTTAATTATGGAAAAACAAGAAAAATACTTGTACATTTGGCCGTCTAAGAGGCATATTGGCTATAGAATTTTCAAAAGGAAATTTGCCCACTGTTTTGCAAAATTCAAAATGCAGATTGGTGGACAATGCAGAGTAGCAGTGCGTGCAATGGGTGTAATGGGAGCACCGATGTCAGGGCGGCTCAGACAAGGATAACTTGCACCGGTGCTTGAGATCTCTGGAGCACTGAAAAGTGAAAATGCGGTTTTTTGGCCGTATTTTTTTTATTTACCCTGTTCCGATGTGTGGGGTTTTATAGGCGCACCAGTGCGGTTTCTTAAGACCACACCAGGCAGTTTCAGTTTTGGCACGAGGTTTTAGGATGAATCGATGCAGAATATTTGTAAAGCACTGGTGCGCTACAGTAATACGACGCACCGGGGCAGGTTTGTACGGAGCGCACGGTGTCCGGTGTGCCAATGTTTTTTGCGCACTGGTGCTTTTTCGGGTTGAACGCATTGTTGTGGGTTAGGATGATAAGCGCACCGGAGGAATAACATCTGCAAAAACCTCCACCCGCTAACCTCCTCTAGTAACCTCCACTACAAATGGATGTCTGGGGTATTTTTATATGGGGTTCCTAAAAAACATCCGCTAGAAGGTGTTTTCCTTGTAGTGAAAATAGCTAGCTCATAAGACTTTATATGTAGTTCTCTTATCAGCGAAGTGGCCTCCATAAGTTTCATCATGGACAACTTTTAAGATATCAAACACTTCTTCCTCTCTTACACATCTATAGATAATAAGGTCTGGTCCAGTGTGAAAGAGGTCTCCTTGAACCCAAGAATATGCAACACTTTTCTGTATGATACTCCTCTTTTCATGAGCGAATAAGTGAGGTGGTTTTTTCCCTGTGACTAAATAGTTAGCTATGTTAGCGAACCACGGGGATTTTGTTGGCAAAAAAAATAGATGTTCTTCAGGAAAATCATTATCAACAGAAATGGCTTCACGAGGATTATTTAATCTAGAAAGAAAATCTACTACCACATTAGATCTTCCTAGTCTATCAACAATAGTAATTTTAAATTCCTGTAACAATAATAACCACCTAGTCACTCTACCACTAGTTGATGGTTTATTCATTAAATATTTTATCATGGAATGATCAGTATGTACAAAGACTTCATATCCTGTGATGTAATGTCTGAATTTATTAATGGAAAATATTACAGCTAAAACCTCTTTCTCATTAACTGTGTAATTTAATTCAGCTGGTGACAAGTTTTTGCTGATGAAATAAATGGCATAGGATTTTTTATATTCTTCTTGTCCTAAAGCCACACCAATAGCAGTATCTGAGGCATTAGAGGAAATATGAAATGGCAGGGACTAGTTTGGTCCTCTCAAAACTAGTGCCTGAACTAGTTTTTCCTTCAATGTCTCAAAGGACTGTTGGCAAGCTGAGGACCAGGAAAAATCACTATCCTTAGCCAAAATTAGAAAAAGGGGGGCAACTATCCTAGAGAAGTTCTCAATTAATCTCCAATAGTAGCCCGCATGTCCTAGAAAACCTCTCACTTCCCTTTGAGTTTTGGGTACATGAAGACTCAAAATAATTTCTATTTTTGCAGGGTCAACCTGGATTCCTTTTTCTGAAATAAGATGGCTAAGAACCACTCCTGCCTTGCACATTAATCTACACTTTTTATCACTTAAGACAAGATGAGCTTCTTGGCAATGAAGAAGAACTTTTTCCATATTTTTGAGGTCTCCCTGAAATGAATCACCAAACACAGATTATTCATCCATATAGATTTCTACACACTCAAGGTTAGCAAAAATAGCCAAGACTGCCTTTTGAAAGGTAGCTGGGAATTACATAGCCCAAAGGGGAGTACTTAGTAACCGAATGTACCCCATGGACATGTAAAAGTGGTTTTTATCTTGATCCTCAAGTGAAATCTGTATCTTGTTATAACCACTAAAGCCATCTAAAAAAGAAAAGTACTTCTTACCAGCAATGGTATCGAGTACTTGATCAATAAAATGAAGGGGGAAGTAATTTTTAAGAGTGGCTTTGTTTAATTATCTATATTCAATGAAAATGCGCCATCTCCCATCTCTCTTCGAGACTAATACTAATGGAGAGGCCCACTGGCTATCAGAAATAGGATAGATAAAATCAACATCCATGAGTTTTTGCAATTCTTATTTTACAACATCTCTTAGAGCTGGATTCATACGCCTTTGGGGTTGTCAGACAGGTCAGGCTCCATCCTGAATATAGATATGGTGAGAACAAGTTTTAAGAGGGATGGCTTTCATATCTTCATAACCCCATGCAAAGGCATCAAGATGGTTTCACAACAAATTCACAAGCTGCTCTTGCTGGGATGAATCCAAGTCTGAACTGATATGTAAATATTTTCCTGGAATAATCTCAACAAGAGTAGTATCAGGCTCAAGGGTACACATAGGTGTCACTAAAGATGGTGGTGAGGGAGGTAGAGAGTCGTGACTTTCCTGAAAATCTAGACTGGAAATTTGACTCAATGACTCAAAATTAGGCATAGTGTCTAGATTGTTCAGGAAGTCTTGAATCTCACCCTCCTAGACTCAACATATTGATGGATCATGGAAACAGATCGAGTCTCCTCATCACTACTATAGTGTAACCATAAAGTGTCTCTAAGCTACTAAATGGATCTAGCGGGTGGATACAAGTTGACCTTCTTCCTAGATTCTCCATGGGAAATATACATATCACCAGAACGAAATTCAATATAATCATCCGCTGTAGCAAGCCATGGTCGTCCCAAGATCAAGGGATGTCCTCCCACAGAATTCTTTGGCTGAAGCATACTGAAGTCTGCGGGATATTCCCAAGAATATAATGAAACAACCACATCATCCAATACCCCTTCCAGTATGAGGGTAAGAGGATAGGATGAATGGTGACATTATTTTTAGAATGGTCAGGAGTTTCCTCCTCACCTTTATCTTTGATAACCACCATAGGTTGCTTCTATTTTTATGTGGCTACTATCTTCCCCGATCTTAGTTGGAGATCATTGACTCCAACTGGCATGGACTGATATATGGGTAAGGAAAGCGGGTTCATAGAATGGATCATTTTTACCGATTTGTTATTGGGGTTGGGCAAGGGTTGGGAAGGTAGCTGAGGAGGTCGAAACGATGGAGGTAAAGGAAATGGTGGCATTGGTTGACTCAACTGAGGTAATGATGGTTGTGGCATTGGGTAAGGTGTATATGTGGGTGGGTATGATTGCATAGGTGTAGGATAGGAATGATGTGAATGGTTTGGTCCTTTCCATATTTGTTGCCAAGATTGAGAGGGTTTTCCATAATGATGCTCATTCCCATGCTGACAATGTTGAGAGTGACTATTTTTAGGATAGGAATATGGATGTGCATTACAACCAAAGAAATGTGGTGGAAATTCAGGAGCCATACCTGCACTTACCTGAGGCCAGTTCCTTCGTGCTCCCATAGCATGCAATGATTCGTCTTTAGGTTGTCCTCCTTCAAATACAACTTTCAACCTAGGTATGGAGGGACATTTTTCAGTGGCATGGTTCTTTGCACAAATTTCACATTTATTAGTTCCTTTTATATCAAGAGGACATTCCCTTAAAATATCCTTTTTCCAACACTTACGACAAAAAATAGACAATGAATCCTGTTCTTCTACAAGTTTTTGCTGAAACTTTAAGGATTTTATTTGTTTGCTAACAATATTCATTATTTCTATTTTCATATTGTCCATTTTATTCCAATCCAACGATCATAGCATCAATAGATTCAATTTTCTTATTTCTATTCTGAATTCCTTTGCTGGATCTATATTGGTTCCTGGATAATTTCCTGCACAAGTCACAGATTTGATCAAAAGATTTCCGAGCAATATCCCCTTGTCCTAAAAACTTTAAAATATTTCTAGCATCATTAGTAAGCCCGCATAAGAACAAGGTTCTAATGGTACTTGGATCAAATTTGTGCTTTGAACTTTGTAGGATGTACATGAATCTCTCCAAGTAGTCCTCTAGAGTCTCATCATCATTTTGCATGATAGTAAAGATTTCACCTTGAATATCTCTTGTTTTACAATATTCCTGATATTTTGACAAGAAAACTCTCTTCATCTATTCCCAAGAGGCTATAGTGTTCCCTCCTAGTCCCATGACCCACCAAAGTGTTGCATCCTTGAGAGTTGCAGGAAACAAATTTAAATTATGAGCATCAGATGAATAATCATAACTTCTACATAAAATATCAAACTAAAATAAGAAAGAGTCTGGATCTTCATGTACCTTACCATATAAATGAGGAAGAGATGATGGTGGAATGTTTTCATTTGTACTTGTATTTCAGGATCCACAATTGGGAATCCAGAAGTGGATTGTTCCTCGTTTACCTGATTTTCATCGGTTCCTTGTGCACAGTCTTCATGATCTGCCATTGTTGTTCCTCTAAGCGAACCGCTCTCACCAGGCTGATAAGGCTGACTATGGGTTCTAATAGCCCCCTTATTCCCCTTTGTGGGTTGTCTCACACCTGGACTACTACTGCTAGAGCCCAAGTACATTGTTCCTGTGTGATGAGTCTGGGTTTGTTTAGACTTTCTTCCTGCAAAAGAAGGCCCAATATGAGATTTGATTTCAGATTTATCAGTATTTCCTCGACCCTTAGTGGGCTTCAGACCCCTACCTCTTTGAAGCATTCATTTAAAAAATGACAAAGCAAAATTCCAATAAAAGCTGAAAATTCAAAAATAACTCAACACCTATAAATCCCTTCAAATAATAGAAATACAATGCATAAAAAAAAATAGCAGGCTTACCCCTATTGCAAAAAACACGAAAAATAGTTACCAATTCAAATCATGTCGCCAACAACGACGCCTAAATGTTGGGTGCAAGAATTGCACTTAAGCAAACTCCTCAACACTTAATTGTCAACTCGAGGTTTCGTAAACTTAGAGACAAAGCACAATCAATGCTAGAAGTGGTATGGAATTTTCCTATTCCTATTCCTACTTCTTAATTGAAATATTGGAGAATCAAATAGAAAGCAATTTCAAAGGCAATTGACACCAAAGCAATTCTAGTGCTAGAATGTAAAAGAATGGATTTGCAAGGAAATCAAGTAAATGAACTTTCACACAACTCGAAGAAATCTTAAATGCTGAAACAAAGCTCTATGTTTATCTTCAATATAGAGGGCTGACAACTTAACAAGTGGACCCTTGCAAATATTTGCTTTCCAAATGATTTTCCTTCTACACTAAGCAACCGTTCATGTACTCTTGCAATCTTCTTGCACTAGTGCAGGTATAGAACTTATGTGAAAAAGTATATTTTACCTTCTTTACTGAAGACTTATGTCTTTGTGTACGTGCTCTAAGACTTAAGGCTTAGAGCACTCTATTCGTGTGATAATATACTGGCTCTTGCACTGAGACAAAGCTTCCTTCACCAAAGTTTCCAATTTACTTTCGAAAGAATTAAAAGATGTGCTAAAAAAATTGCAATTGCAGGCTGAATTTTGAGATAAATTACAGACGGAAAAAAAGAATGCTTTAATTAATTGATCTTTGTAATGAAAATAAAATTCATAAAGAAAAAAATAATTCTTAACAATCAAAGCAATAATCAAATTAATTTGCATGCAATCAAACTATCTTTCGGAAATTCACTTATAACGTTATATATTACTTCTGATCCTTTCTCTTAAGTCGTGAGATGCAAGTATAAAGTGTGATGTTTGCAATGACGTCCTTTCTTAATTCACGTAGTCATTCTTAGAACATTCAGAAGTTTGAATTTTAATATTAAGAATGGTTACTTCAATTAATAATACTTTACTTGCAGGAATAAATGAAATCATAAACAAGAAAAGGAATGAAACACTTGCTGTAAAATAAATGAGTAAACTGGAGTGCAGAATCCTACGTGCACTGGTCTGAGCAAAAACAAACTAAGAAAGAAATTGCAAGAAAGAAATTAACTTAATTCAAACTTCCACACAACGGATCCGTTCATGCTTTGACTATGGACTGAATTTAACTCAGAACTTTGAAACAAAAATAATAATGATTCAAGCCACACATCTACAAATTAATGAATACATACACAAACATTTTAAATGAAGAAAGCATAAGGGTAAAGGAGTTGGGTTGGCTGGGCCTTAGCCAACCAACTTGTTTCCCATTTAGGAAACAAAATGATTCAACACTTAATCAACGCATAAATAAGATTTAAACACAACGTGATGAAATCATGGCGTAGTTCCTTGTATTCACTTCGATCAACAAACATACATTATAATGCGAGTCAAGCCCAGAACGAGGGCGATACAAAATTACAAAGTAAACAAAATTACAATCTCCTGATATTGCTCACCCGACTCTACCTAAGATATATATTATATACAATCTTTCAGCCTATAGCCACAATCTTCTAATTACATAGTCATTTCCAATTCAAGCCTTTCGACTGAACGAAGTAACAAACAAAATTACAAAACTGGCTAATGGTTATAATAAGGCATGAGATTTGCTGGCTGTAGACCATATCTTTGGAAAACATCCCTGACTATACTCCACCTATATCCATCTTTAGATAATACGCAACCGAAATAGGAGACGTGGATCAAAACACCCATGTGGAGTGATCAAAATGTTGCGAAGGTCACGGAGCAATATTTGTTGGCAGTGCAGAAATCTGCCTGCACTAGATCAGGCTACATAAATATTAACACTTAGTTTTTCAATTACTTTTAGGAAAGTAAACATAAGTTACAAGAAATACTTAAAGGCATGAAATCTATGTAAAACAATTAATTAAGTACCTAATAACCCTTAATTATGAAATAGGAAATATATGTAGGAATAGACGGTTATCTTGAACTAGTGTAGGAATGAGAGGGTTAATAGAGATAAAATAGAGGTTAAGTCTTATAGGAAGAGGGTAAAAATAGAGCATTTTGGGACACCAACAATGTTGTAGAGAAAATATGACCGTGGTGGTTCTTTTTGCACTATTTGCAACTATTCTTCTCTCAAAGCTCTTTTAAATTTTACCATGAAAAATGGTCCTTTAGAATTAACACAAGGTTATCCTATAACATTCACATACTAACTTACAAAAATATTCTTAACTAATTGTACATGACATAGTGCAATAAGAGACACAAACATTGATTGCTTATCTGGGTTCCAAGTTCTCTAACTGGTTCTGCAAAGAACTATTATGCACTTCCCATCCAAGAGATCAGTCGCTGCTGCATCTCACTCCCGAGCCAGTCAACAGTTCAGTTAGCCTAAGATTTTTTGATCACAACCAACATAGCCTCTGAGAATAAATCTCACTAACCCATGAGATCAAAGATTTTCCTCTTCCTTTTTACTGCAACCTCCCTTCTGAGAGACATTATGTTGCTTTTTCTTCCCTCGGGAAGACAATTTCCTTTTTGGTAGATAACTACCTTATAACTAAGGCTAATATATCGAATATGACCTCTCTTAGCATAATATTTCTTTCCAGAATTTATAATGGCTTGGTCCATTTACTTTAATAATCATTAATTATTAATCATATCTCCTCCAATCTCTTAAAACAAAACTCACCCAATAAGTAATTTGTTGCTTGTCCCACTAGGACAAAAATTCACACAATAAATTAATTGTATTTCTTCTACTAGAATAAATTCACATAGTAATTTTAGTTTTACTTCTACCAGAACATAAATTCACACAGTAATTTAGTTTTACTTCTACCAGAACAAAAATTCACTCAGTAAATAAATTTTACTTAGCCTACGGGGATATCACAATAAGTTTGTTAGCTATATATTACTTGATTCTTATATATTTTTTGTAGCAAAGCCACTTCCTCTATTATGCTCCAATTTCTGGGTACTCAACTATGGAACACTAAATGAATAAAACAAGAATGAAACAACCTTTTTCTCTAGTGACCTTTAATATTTAACATAATGTGATAGCTTTCTAGTGTTAATGTTAGGGTTTTTCATACCTATACTTCAAATGAGGGTTAAGATTTTCAACTCCCTAAATATTTGTAAAATTCGATGCAACTAGTCAACATCCCACTAGTTTCATATGAATGAGTAATAAGACTTCACAGAGCATTCACTAGTACCATGGTGTTTAATATGACAAATTAATTTATATGAGACATAACTTCCTCATCCAACTTTTAATTGAAATTATATTTACAAACATTAAAAAAATCGTTATATATTAATAACATTGAGATTGATTCCAAAAATAATTATCTAAACTCTAAAATTCCAAAACTTATTAAAAAATAAGTCAGGTACAAACCTTTTCTTTTTTTTCCACTAAAAATAAATAACAAATTGTATAATGGCCCTTGGTCTTCGAAAATTAATCTTAAATAAATGTATACTAATCTTAAATAAATGTATACATTTGGCATAATAAACCTAGAATTTGAATGCTTCAAAATGTCTGAAATAAAAAAGGCAAGGCTTTTGGAAAACTGAGGACTTCTGAAGACTTACAATTTAAGTGTTTGAAGATTTCTAAAATGACGATGGCATACGTATTAGTTTGGTATACAGTCAAATATTGTTTTAAACTTATGCCAATGAATGGTTAGACACATACTTTGTTTGAGATAATGCCTCATTTATGATGCATACTAAAGATTAGAGATTGGTTTGGTTTGTTGGAGGATGTTGAGAGATTCTCTCAACTTCTCCCTCCAAGAGTGGAATTAGTTGGATCTCAGCAGCACTATAAAATTGTGATATATTCGTTTGATTATAATATAGAAACTAATTTTTTGTGTGTATCTCTTCTCTCATGATTTCTAATATGGTATCGGAGCTTGGATGGGCTTAATCCCTCACGGGAGTACCTAGGAAAATGTGAGAGATATGAGATTGAGTATGTTGTAGGAGAGTAGCATAGTGTAAGTATTTTTCTTTAATTGTTGTGTGAGTAGTGAAGGTATTTTTTTTATTTATCCTCTCGCTAACCAAATATAGTGCGGTATGAGGGTGAGCATGAGCAGGAAAAAAGAGGGCGCTGCAAATATCGGTGAAAATGGCGGTGCTGAGAGCGATGTAACCCCTAAGAATTCCGACGACAGGGCCTCTGTTCCTGCGAAAGTTCCTGATACAAGTCACCAGCACGGTCGTGTTCATCCAGGTTGTGCTGTTGCCTCCCATGCACAGAAATCTGCACATCAAGTACTTTGGAGGAAATCGAGGTCTGTCCAGCAAGATTTGTCCATGTGTTGATTATGCTCTGCTGACTCGTTTATGGAAACCGCGGTCACGGACGATGTGACCACCACGCATTTCACGGTTTGGGCCTTCGTGCAAGACTTGAGAACATTAAGGGTTCCATTGATCGAAGGCTTGATCACATCATTCTGGGCAGTAGTAACTTGATCAGTGCATTACAAACTAATCTCAGGCAAAGCGAACGAAGCGAACAAACATTAGAGTACTCTTTAAATCTATTTTTTAAGGGGTTATTTTCCAATTTAATTTGACTACTGGTAAATGTTTATTGAAATTACAAATGTTCATTGCCTGCGATGAAGATGATGACCACTATTTCGACGATATGGATTCCAATTTTTCAGTTAATTCGTATTCCAATACTTCTGTTTCAACCACCAGATGTTCCAATTGTTGTTTGCGCTCAGAAATTGACAGGCAAGCAGAAGAATTTATAGCCACATTTTACCAGCGGATGTGTCTGCAGCGTCAATATTCTTATTTAAAATGCCAAGAAATGTTGGCCAAAGAGGATTTCTTGGTTGAATCCCACGACGGGCTCTATGTGGTTAAGAAGGGCAAGATGCTCTGCGGGTACCAGCTATTTGCCACAAGGAATCCCAAAATTTTCGATAGGGTAGACGAGTTCGTCCCGAGTTGGTTTATAAGCGAAGAAGGATTCTGTTGGTGGAGTGTGTAGTTTGTTAATATGTAGAATTATGAATTTTTGTTGTTGCTGTGAGATTTGTGTAGTGCAGAACCAATTATTGAACAAATTAGCATTATTTAAATTAGTCGTTCTCGACGTTCTTCGGTGTAGAGAGAACAATTGGCTAATTTGATTGTGTGAATTTGTTATATGCTGATGGATCTTGTTGTGCTTCGGGCTTCAAGAGCATCGGTTACAGGTTATACAATGAGATCCTTGTGTGTAAAGGTCACTTTGTAGGATTGATCGCTGATCATATTCTGTACCTATAATATTTTCCTATAGACTATTGAAATTTATTCTTCGGGGTTATTTCACAGATGGAAATATTTCCATAGGATAGTTCAGTTTCGAGACTCTTCTTCGGGGGGTGTCAATAATCTTTGATCTTACAAATTCAACATTGATGGCTAGAAACAAATGTATTTTAAATGGGTTGAATGGTAGCTCGAAAATGGTGGAGAAAAGAGTGTTGTCTATGAGATCTCAGAGTGGGTACAAATGTTAATGAAGACCAGGGCAGACAAATGTTTGTATTAAATTAGTGCGCTCTCCATTTCTGTAATGTAGGCATTAAGGGGGGGTGTTTGAGATAATGCCTCATTTATGATGGATACTAAAGATTAGAGATTGGTTTGGTTTGTTGGAGGATGTTGAGATATTCTCTCAACTTCTCCCTCCAAGAGTGGAATTAGTTGGATCTCAGCAACACTATAAAATTGTGATATATTCGTTTGATTATAATATAAAAACTAATTTTTTGTGTGTATCTCTTCTCATGATTTCTAATATACTTTTCAATATGTTTTAATTTTTTAAACCAAACTTACCAAAAATAGAGGAAAATTTACTACAATATTTTCTTCCTAAAATATCCTTGACTGTCCATTCTATTCGAAGTGATGGTTGCTTGGAATATGAAATTGGTCTCCCATCCATATCATTAAGTTTTAATTATTTAAACAACTAAACAAAATATGTGTATAAGGATAGCCAAATATCTATTCTCTCGTGTGTTTTTAGAACCCATTTTGAGAGTTTTACCATAACATCATTCCGTTCTACCGTTGAAATTTACCTTTCAAGTTTCATCCAAATCAAAATTTTCCAAGTCTGTTTTCCCGGGTATTGCAGTAGAATTTCATAGCCATTTTATAGCCTTTATTAGAGAAAACAACGGTATTTGAAAAAGAGTTGTTTGTGTTCAAAGTGCGGTTCACAATTGGTTCCGCAATTATTCGCAGCGACTTTTGGGGTGTCTTTGATTATTCGAAAAATAAAAAGAAGAAAAAACTTGATTGTCGTATTTATGAGAAGCTCATTTGTAACAGTGAAAGAGCAGTGCAGTGGAGTAGAGTATAGCTCATTTGTAACAGAAGATTGTCGTATTTATGAGAAGCACATATGCAAAATAATTGATAGCAAACGAACCCCAAAACAATTTCCGGTGCTGATGTGACAACAACGTTTAAATTTGTAAAGTGTTGATTGCATCGATTTTTAGGTGTTCTGATACTGAAATGGATTTCTCAAAGGAATCACGATGAGTGATCAAATTTTGAAGCGCAGATCAGAATTTCAATTAGAAGGGTATATATTTATGTCGCCTTTCCATGATAAAAAGCTTAAAAAAAAGTTTTTCAATTGACCACAATAAATTATTTTTACATTTCATTTTTAGAAAGACAAAACCATTAATCTTTATGTTAATAAAAGTCTGTTACATATACAACAGTGAAAGAGGCTCCATCTTGCATTGCTTAAATCTCTCATTGGCAATGTCAACATAAGTCTTGGAGACACTATTATAAGAATTTGGATGGATACCACCGGGATATAGGAGATTTTGATATGTCAGATTGTGTAATGCAATTTTTACTTTGTCTGACAAAGAGTAGCAGCCTGGAGGTCTGGATTTTTATTATAAAACTTTTTTATTATTTGAAACATTGTTTATAGATATGAATACAACAATGAAATTATGAGCATGGTGGACAATTAGTCAAGCTCATGATGCCAAACCATGATGCTGTAAGTTTGACATTTAGCATTTTTAAATGTTAAAGACAAATAGTCAAAATCATTGACAACTTAGTATGCCATTATGAATCATCATTCCATGTTCATTTTTGTTAATAGGGTTATGTCACAGGATGATATCTCTTCTCTGTCATTTACTTGTATTGAAGATCACCATTCTTAGAATAAGGAGTCATTTTCTACAAAAATAACCCTAGCCAAACATTGACAATGCATTAAGGATATCTTTCTATGCTTCATAAGTACATATGTTCTACTTCTAAATCATGTCTTGGGAGTGGTCGTTTTGCTGGAAATTATTCACCAGTTGGTTTCATACCAAAGTCTTTTTCTCATTTTCAACATCCAATACATGAACTTTTGAAAGATAATGTTTTAAAACAACATAAATATTTAAAATTTTACAAGAATTTCCTGGTACACTTTGAATATGAATTTTGAAGTCAAGTGCATGATGCTGTATAGGATCAAGTGTCATTTTAAATGCCAAATGTTTCACAAGAAACTTCTCAACATGCTACCTTGGAGTAAGGATTAAATGACAATGTTGCATCATAAAAGTGTACCTCAACTATAATACCAAACAACTACAAACGTTGTAGATCTAATAAGACCACACAACCAAATGTATTCCACAAGTCCAATACTATATGAAAAATGAAAAGGAGTTTGCAACCAAAAATACCTTAGGCAACTAATTCAATTAGATACACCAAACCATTAGGAAAAAGAAAACCAGCCTACTCAAAATGTGAGTGTTTACCTCCTTTGACAAACTTTTGAGTTCTAAAACAGGGGCCTTTATTGTTTTGTCAATGCCCCTAGTAATTTGAATGGGGTTTTCACCTGATGCAACAACCTAAACAAAAAGGTTTCATTTCAAATTCTTTTCCAAAAATTTAAGATACAACCATTTTCCATTGGGTATTTCCTAACAAGCTCATAAATTTTGACAAAAGAACCAAAATTTTTATATACCTGATAGCAAATTTTTCACTCAAAAACCATCTTAGAATCAATAAAGCCCAACCGAAAACTAAAAAACCAAACACCATAAGACCCTAAAAAAATGAATAGATGATCTTAATCCAGTACTATTGACAAAAAGTTACCTTTACACCTTCACTTATTAAACCTTGTGCAAGAACAATAGATGTCGTGGTTCCATCCCCAACTAAATCATTTATCTTTGTCGCAGCTTGCCTTACCAACTTGGCCATACTATTTTCAACTGGGTCCTCTAATTCAACCTGTAAAAAGGCCAAAACCATAGCATTGAGATACATTTAGTTACATTTTCAATCAAAATAAAACTTGACTCAACCAAAACCCTTTCCTTTTATTGTTGTGAAAATATTTATGCATTACTCTAATGTGGCTAGTCCATAGGCCAAGTAGACCACCGGGTAACAAATATGTTTCCTTTCACCTTTGAGTTTTCAAATTTTTCCTACCAGATCTAAGACATTTAAGAGGGGAAACTAATACAACATTAAAAAGAAAACCAGAGCAGACATCTACAAATTACCTCCTTAGCTACTGTCATGCCATCATTAACTATTTTCAGAGAATCATACTTGCTCTCCAAGACAACATTTCTGCCCTTCGGCCCAAGGGTGACTCCAACAAGTTTAGCAAGTTTGTTCACACAGCATGCAAGACAAATTGACAATGCTTTCAGTAAGTGTGCAATTGAATGCTGAACCATATGCCAAAACAACCCTTTGTGAAAAATTAAAATAACACATTAACATCAAATATAAGTGGACAAGGAAAGATCCATTGCAATGAAGTTTCACATGCAGGTGACCTTCCTTTAAACAAAATTTTTTCTCTGACTTGCAATTTTTTTGTCGCTGAACCATCCTTTTTGAAGTAAAACTTCTTTGCCATAGCTCTTGTATTAAATACCTTCTCTCTGTTGCGTAATCTCGGAGTTTGTCTTCTTCTTAAGCGATTAAAGGAAATGGGTGAAAAAAAAGAAAGAGAAGACAATTGTCTGCCATAATTATCAAACATTGCGTAATTGTAATAGAACTAACAATACTTACTCTATAATATTTTTTTTGCAATGTTTCGTTTTAAGCTCAATACACATTACAGCATACCCGGCGAAACATACAGGAAAAAATTGCCATCAAAGGGCACACCACTTCGCAGACCCTGCATCAGGGTGGCATCAGGATACTCTGTCATCAAAACCTCCTGGAAATTGCACCTTGAACTTTTCCCCCACCACTTATAACGTACTTCCAGGAAAAAATGAGTCCCAGTTGGGAGCCTAAGATGAAACACTATCTTCATGGCTGAACCACAAACCTATTGTCCTACTTTAACTAGTGCAGTCACTTGAATCAAGTGATTTTTATTATTAAATGAATGATGTTATATCAAAAGAAAATCCCACCGACACATCCATAAATCTCCCCATATTCCCAGCTACAAATCAACTTGTACTACCACCGAGTCTTCATTTCCTTGGTACTATACAGAAGTGAAAACCAACTCAATAGTCATAGCTAAAGCGACCATATCTTACCCAATATAGAAGAAAAAAGTTAAACCCAACATATGCTTATAAAGAAAACTAGATAGCAAACCTTAACATAGCCAAGGTGTCTTCAACCGATACCAAACCACATACAATCGTAATTCTCTACATTATAAAAAATCACTCTTAAACCCTCATTGAAAAAATAAAAATATACTCAGCAACAAAGATAAGTATAAACTTGCAGAGCATGAAAACCAACCTAAACCAGAAAATGCAAGCACAAATGCTGAAATAATTCGTTTTTAAAAGAGTTCCCAACACAGTAGAAATTCAAACTATGAAGGTAAATGGATTGTGGATACGAGAAATACCTTTAGCTTCGTTAACTCGATCTTAATTCCTACACACAACGATGGTTATTGGAGCCTGCACAAAGCTATGCAATGTAAAAAAAGCAAGGGAGACCCAAATGAATAAAAAGATAAGGTAGCACGGGGCCCACGATTCACCAGTGACCACCACTTACCTGTCACACATTACTATACTTGGAAATTTTAAAAAAAGTGACCGCGTTGACAGGCTACAACACTTCTGGTGACATTTTATAATATTATTCATTTTTTTTAACTTGTAAAAATCCATTTTTTTATTTTATTTTTTTACTGGTAAATTCCTTTCCCTACTTCTCTGATGTGCTAGAGGCCCTTTTAATGGCTCTGACGTGTTCAATTTTGAACACCGATCACGATTATAAAAACCAAAGATTGTGCCTCATTTTTTCATGCAAACTAGTTCCACAATAAGAACATGACGTGCCACATTTTCGAATGCGGGGAATATCGAACTCACTTGCCACATATAGGTTTCAATATTTGGTATGTTACACACATTTATTTGTGGGTCTAAAATCACCCCCTAAAGACAAAGGTAATAGTTCCTCCAAAGGTGGACACAAATATTTTGGCTTAATAATTTAGAAACAAGAAATTGAAGAAAAAACACAAACAAAAGAAACACTTAACTAACACAATCACATTAAAAAATATTGATAGGTAAGTAGATCTATATCAATCACATACACAACTACATTAGGAAGTCACATTAAAAAATATTGATAGATGAATATATCTATATCAATCACATACACAACTACATTAGAAAATATGATTGAAAAACTCCAATAGATGTTAATGATATATGTTTAATTTCAATATTGATAAATATATAATAATAACATCAATACAAATATTAAATAACTATTTAAATATTTATTATTATTATTTTGATTAATTTTATTATTAATAATTAATTTATAAAATAATAATAATTAATTATAGTTTGAAATATTTAAAAAATAATACTAATATCATATATATATATATATATATATTATAGACGAAATGACTTTTTTCACGACCATTTTTCTCATTAGTTTTAATCAAAATCCTACATAGATTTTTAAAAACTTGAGTTTAAATTGTTTAATATGCATAATTCAAGTGCCCCAGGGGTTTTTCAGGGTGTTGAATCCATTTATGCATTCAAAAATGTATTTTGAACAATAAAAAATATTGAAATTGTATTGCTGGATTTTGATGAATTCCAGAGAAAAAAGTTTTTTCGTCTATAAGTTAGAATAATAATAATAATAATAATACAACTAAAATTAAAAATCATAGGAAATAATATTAAAAACAAGGGAATAATATAAACCCAAGGTATATAAACCCTAAGATAAATATATTAAACCCTAAAATAAACATGGTTGACCTTGGTTGAGTTTTAGATTGAGACAACCTTTGCCACAATGCGACGTTGGACCATGCTCGACTATGGTTGGCCATGATTGATTTTCATATCAAGGCAATCATTGTCACAACCAGACATTGGACCATGGTTGACAATGATTGATTTTCATATTGAGACAATAATTATCACAAACCCAAGGGATAAGTATTATAAACCCAAGGGACATAAACCCTAAGATAAATATTATAAACCCTAAAATAAACTTCAAACCCTAACATCAATGGTTTAAACCTTAGGATAATTATTATAAACCCAAGCGATTAATAATAAAAGTGATAAAATATTAAAAACCCAAGGGATTATAAACACAAACAAATAATATTAAACCCTAGGAATACAAAACCTAAGACTTATATTATAAACCCTTGTCTCAATATTAAAACATGGGAATATAAACCATACAATTAATATTAGAAACCCTAAGATCAATATTACAAACCCAATGGATTAGTACGCCCATTGGATTAATATTAAAAACCCAAAGGATTGTAAACCCATATGAATAACATTAAACCCAAAAATTAATATTAAACCCTAGGAATATAAACTGTAATATTAAACCCTAAGGGAATAATAAATCCATGCGATTAATACTAAAACCCCAAAGGATTATGAACCAAAAGAAATAATATTAAACCCAAGTGATTAATATTATAAACCCAAGGTATATAAACCCTAAAATAAACATGGTTAATTTTAATATTTAGACAATCATTATCACAATGCAACATTGGACTATGGTTGGCAATGCTAGACCATGATTGATTTTCATATCGATACATATTTGACATAATGCGATGTTGGACCGTCGTTTACCATTGTTGATTTTCATATTGAGACAATCTTTGTCACAATGCAATGTTGGACCACGATTGACCATGCTTGATAATGGTTGACCATGATTGATTTTATAAAAAATGGTTGAACATGGTTAGCCATGGTTGACCATGATCGACCATGATTTATTTTAAAATAATGTTTGACCATGGTTGACCATGGTTGACCATGATTGATTTTATAAAATAATGGTTGACCATGATTGATATTATAAACCCAAGGGAATAATATTAAGCAGAAGGAAATAATATTAAACCCAAGGGAATAATATAAACCAAAGGTATATAAACCCTAAGATAAATATTATAGACCCTAAAATACACGTGGTTGACCATAGTTGATATTTAAATTCTGAAATTCTTTGTCATAATGCGACATTAGACCATGCGCGACCATGGTTGTTCATGCTTGATTTTCATATCAACAAAATCGTTGTCACAATCAGACACTAGACCATGGTTGATTTTCACATTGAGACAATCTTTTTCACAATGGGATGTTGAACCATGGTTGACCACGGTTGTCACAATGTGACGTTCCACGATGGTTGACCATGATTGACCATGATTTACTGTGGCTGGCCATGATTGGTTTTCATATTGAGACAATCTTTCTCAGAATGTGATGTTGGACCATGGTTGACCATGTTTGATTTTCAAATTGAGACAATATTTGTCCCAATGTGTCGTTGAACCATGGTTGACCATAATTTACCATGTTTGACGAGTGTTGACCACGATTAACCATGGTTGGTGATGGTTGATAATGGTTTACCATGAGCATAAACCCAAGGGATTTATATTAAACCTTAGGATTAATATTATAAACCACGTGAATAATATTATAACCTAGATATATGAACCCTTAGATTAATAAACCTAACGGATTGATATTATAAACCCAAGGGATTGATACTAAAATTCCACGGTATTATAAACCGAATGGATTATTATTATAAACACAAGGCATATAAACCCTAAGATAAATATTATAAACCTAAAATAAACATTGTTGACCATGGTTGATTTTCATATTGAGGAAAAAAAAATGTTGCACCATGGATGACCATGGTTGACCATGATTGACTTGCACATCGAGAGAATATTTGTCACGATGCGACGTTGGACCATGATTGACCATGTTTGATTTTATATTGAGACAATCTTTGTCACACTGCAACATTGGACCATGCTTGACCATGATATAAGCCTAAGGTATATAAACCCTAAGATAAATATTATAAACCCTAAAGTAAACATGGTTGACCTTGGTTGACCATGGTTGATTTTTAGATTGAGACAACCTTTGTTACAATGCGACATTGGACCATGCTCGACCATGGTTGACCATGTTTGATTTTCATATCAAGATTAAACTCTAAGGGAATAATAAACCTAAGTGATTAATACTAAAACCCCAAGGGATTATGAACCCAAGGAAACAATATTAAATCCAATGAAATAATATTAAACCGTAAGATTAACATTAGAAACCCTAGGATCAATATTACAAACCCAACGGATTAGTAAACCATTAGATTAATATTAAAAGCATAAGGGATTGTAAACCTAGAGAAATAACATTAAACCATAGAATTAATATTGAACCTTAAGAATATAAGCTCTAAGATTAACCCCAAGGGAATAATTCATCCAAGTGATTAATACTAAAAGGCCAAGGGATTATGAATCAAGGAGATAATAGTAAACCCAAGAGATTAATATTATAAACCCAGTGTATATACACCCTAAGATAAATATTATAAACCTTAAAATAAACATGGTTGACCATGTTTGATTTTCATATTGAGACAATCCTTGTCACAATACAACATTGGACCATGGTTGGAATGCTTGACCACGATTGATTGCCATATCGAGACAACGTTTGACACAATTTGACGTTGGATCATCATTGTCCATGGTTGATTTCCATATTAAGACAATCTTTGTCCCAATGTGACGTTGGACCATGCTTGACCATGATTAATAATATTAATATTAATAGTTATTAATAATAGTTATTAATATTATTAATTATTATTTGATCTCATACTTTTGTGATCCATATTCATTTTTGCAACTAACTTTCAGATAAATCACATCAGCAATGTTTTACGGTTGATGTTTCAAACCTACTAATGAGGTTCATCCTCACCTTGGTCCTGACGATGAACCTCATTAATAGGTTCTAAACGTCGACCATCAAATATTTCTCATGTGATTTATCCGAAAGTTAATTGAAAAAAATATTAACTATTAATACTATTGATATTAATAATAATAATAATTAATAATTAATTCATTAAATAATAATTGATTGATAATTAATATTTAATAATCATTAATACTTAATAATAATTAATGAATAATTATAATTAATTAATAGTAATAATTAATAATTAATTATAATTAATAATTAATAATTAATTATAATTAATAATTAATAATTAATTATAAATAATTAATAAATAATTAATAATAAAATGTTAGGTCCCTATAATACTAGTGTAGCCCCTTTATTGTTATTATTAGTGTAACCTCCTATTGTTATTGTTGTGCCCATGTAGCCCCCATGTTGTTATTTTTATGCCCCATAGAAGCTCATGATTGTTATTGTTGTGTCCTTACATTATTATTGTTATGTAGGCTCTAATTGTATTGTGATCCCTTAGACTCTTATATATAGCAAGGAGATCTAGTCATTTGTATCATGGAGGAATTGTTCATTTATGTGATGTAAAAGAGGTTCCCCCCTCGAAGAGGCTAATTTTGAAGTCGTTGATCTATCTTTTTTGTGATATGGTTTCATAACATTTGGTATGAGGGCTTTGGATTCTATGGTTTCACTTCTTCAAACAGGTCATCTTGGAAATTTAGCTATAAATTTTTTTCTATGAAGCTTCATAAACTAAAATTGCAACCACATGGAGCCAAAATATTGGTGAATTTCGTGTAGGAATATCAGGTCTTGGTTTGCTATATTTGTGGAGATATGGGTTGAAGAAGTTAGGTTTTCTACATGCTCCAGAATTCAGTCTTAAACAAGTGACCTAGGGAAAATCGTCATAACTTTATCTTCAAGTATTGGGTTTGAATTTCGTAAAAATTCAAAGAAATTGCATGGGCTGTAGCTTCTTGTATATCAATTTCAGGGCCTAAATATGAAAAAGTGACAGGTGGCAGTTCGTGCAAGTTTTCTTTATTGAACCAAACCATAATCAGGTCATCATGGGATATTTGACATAAATTTATCTTGAAGAATCCAATTTTGGTCCGACTTGTGACATTAGAAAGAGGGCTCATAGGGATACCACAAGACGTAATTGTAGACCTTGAAGAGCAGAAATTACAAATATACAATAATTTCAATATTGAGCTCCTGAAAAGAAATAAAAAATTGTCTTTTTTAAAAATTTTGCATAAATTTTGTTTGGAAAATTAGTTTGAAGTGATTTAAAATGACATAATGAAGCATAAATATTGTTGTTTGATTCCAAAATGTCTCGAAGAAAAAAAATTGACACACCTAGTAAGCAACCAGAAAGCTCTACTATGACACATGAATAAGAGGAAGAAATGCAACATGATATATCAAAATTACGTGACCATGTGCAACAAATTTCACTCTCGCAAAGAGTAACCAAAAATGAAATGTAAGCTAAGATGGATGGCCTAAAAGCATACATGAAATATTTGAAGGATGGAATAAATGTTAAGATGAAAGGTTTGAAGGATGGCTTAAAAACATAAATGAAAAGGGACCTGGAAGTTTTGAAGAAAGGTTTGACAAAGTTGCTACAATAAATGCTTCCTAGTGGTGACAAGGTACTTCATGAAAATCATGATGAGGATAAATGGGAATATGAATTTTGATTTTAGAGACTCCAATAGTGGGTTGGAGAAGTTTGATAGCAAGGATCCGGTAACATGGATACTACAAATGTAGCAATTATTTTATCTACATAATATATTAAACACACAAAAGGTACGCATTGCATCTTTATATTTAGAACAAAATATTTTTTTGTGGTATTGATGGATTTATTCTCGTAAATCTATTGTCACTTGGACAATTTTTGTGGAAGAATTGGTAGCAAATTATGAGGCTACAAGGAAAAATACCTTCTTTAGCTAATTGATAAATATCAAACAAAAGGGTTCAATGGTGGAGCACATTGAGGACTTCTAAATATTGAATATCAAGGTAAATGATATTCCATAGGAGCATAAGATTTATGCCTTCATAGGAACTTTAAAGGACAACATCCAACCTGAGGTTCGTCTTTCGGAAACTAATTCATGGGAAGGAATTCAAGGTGGAAAGAAAAGTTGAAAGAAAAATTATGGCAACAAGGAAGTCTACCATTGAAAACTACAAAGAGGGAAGTATTTCTATCCTTCCACAATCTACATTGTTGACACCGCAACAATTGGAGGAAAAAAGAGCAAAAGGGATTTGTTATAGTTGTGATAGAAAATACACTAAAGATCACAAGTGTGGTGAGAAGAAATTATTTTACATAGATTTTGAGGAGGAGGAAGAAAAGAAACAAAAAATATCAAAAGAAGAGGATATAAACTAGGAACCAACCCCAGAGAAAGAAGAAATGAATCCGACAATATCTTGTAATGCATTGGTAGGAATTGCCACTCCTCAAACTCTCAAGATAGAAGGATATATCAAGAAGAAACATTCGTCCTGAAGATGGATCTCCATGGAGATTCGAAACGTTGACATATATTCTTTGACACTGTGGAAAATTTGGGTTCTTCTTCATCAAGGTAATAATATTTATTTATTCGGGTAGTACCCATAATTTTATTCATTGTAAGATAGACAAGGAATTAAATTGCTTTCTATATCCAACACAAGAGTGTCAAGTGATGGTTGCAAATGGAGGAACTATAGATTGCTTTGGAAAGTGCCATAATGTCAAGATAACTATGGGGGAATATGTATTGAATATTTAAATTCTCTAAATTCCAATGGGTGGTGTTCATGTTGTACTAGGAGTCCAATGGTTACAATATTTGGGGACAATAGATTTTAATTTTCAACAAATTTTCATAATTTTTTTTGGGAAGGAATGGAAATTAAATTAAGGGCTAACAAAGGGAAACCAAGGAATATAATTAGCTCTAATGGCGTGAAAAATATTTTGAAGAAATAGAAATGGAGAATAATTTCAAAATTATGCTCACTAGAGGTTCAAACATTGAAATCATCTATTTCGCCAGATCTCCAAAAAGTTTTAGGCAATCATTCCAAGGTATTTGAGAATTACAAAGGCCTCCCACCTATTCATGATTATGATCATGCTATTCACTTGATTTCATGAAGTTTTCCCCCAAACACCAGGCTTTATAGATATCCCTATGCCAAAAATAATGAAATTGAATGTATGGTTGCAGAAATGTTACATGTCGGCATAATTCAACCTAGAAAAAGTTATTTCTCTTCTCCAGTAGTATTGATGCACAAGAAGGATGGCTCATGGCGTATGTTTTTGGATTATAGGGAGCTCAAAAATATCACTATTAAATATAAATTTTCCATTCCCATCATTGATGTATTGTTGGATGAATTGCATGGATCAATTTACTTCACCAATTTTTATCTTCATTCAGGATATCATCAAATTAGAATGAAGACTCAAGATGTTCCTAAAGCAGTATTCATAACTCGTGAAGGTCATTATCAATTTTTGGTCATTCCTTTTGGCCTTACTACTGTACCTTCCACATTTCAAGGTCTGATGAATTCCATTTTGAAACCCTTCCTTAGAAAATTTGTGTTAGTATTTTTTGATGATATACTAATCTACAAAAAGTCTTGGAAGGATCACGTTCAACATGTTGAGAGGTGTTTAAACTATTGGAGGAGAAATAATTATATGAAAAAGGATCCAAATGATTTTTGAGTACAAGAGGTGGAATATTTGGGTCATATTGTATCTCATGAGTGTGTTAAGGTAGAACCTAAAAAAATTAAATCCATTAAGGAATGGAAAATCCCCACAACCCTAAAGAATTTTCGAGGATTTCTTAGTTGAAAGGGTATTATCACAAGTTTTTAAAGAGTTATGGGAGAATAGAAATACCTCTAACGGTGAAGTTTTTTGGATCTTCTAAACAAAAATCCTACTGCAGAAAATATTATTTACTTCTCCTACTTGTTTATTTAACTTTACAAGTTATTTTATGAATTATTCATGAAAACATCGAAGTAAATACACTGCAACCTACATAATTATACAGATCAAGTACTTAAGAATAATAAATCATGCAGACAGAGGAAATATATTTTTTTGGACAAATGTCCCTGGAAAAACCCAATGCTAGAAAATCAGTGCAACAACTCTTGAGGTTTTTTATTATTATGCATATTTCTAAATACAAACTAGGGTGCCAATCTAGCTCACCCAACAGAGAATTTACTCAGTAGAAGTACCTCTATCCGGAGACAGATATTATGGCTGATCCAATTTTAGAACATGGAGCCCCAAAACTACCTATATAGTCCCCAACAAGCTTTGTGCTAAGACTGCATCACCCTTCCTAATGGATGCGTCACCCCTCTGCTATCTGCTGAATCTGAGCTCGACATGCCCCACAGAAACCCCAACGTTGGAGCCTCCAGCTGTGCGTCACCTCCTCTTGGACTGCATCACCCCTCTGGGCCTGTGTCAGCCTCCGCGTCATTTCTACGTGAGCCTAGCTGGGCATACATTACCCTCTCAAGGGTTGTTCCGTCTCTCTTGGGTAGATCTACCTCTATGCAACTGTATTCTTGGCCTTGGATTCGAAATCCTACTGCCAAACTGCCCCTCACTGCACTGTAATCTCACTCTGATATTCTCAGCAAACCGTACCCCAGAATTCTGAGTTAGCTCAAGTGCTGCCACTCTGTGTGTCCTCCAATTGACCCCAAGCCTTCCTTTAATACTTTTCCATTTGTCGAATCAACGACCATGATCTAATCTCTAATTGACGACTAAGATTAGAAAATACTTGATCCTCGTCACTTAGAACATTCTCACCAACATGTTTAAATTAATTCACTTTAATTATTTAATTTCCCTAAGTTATACTTAGGGTCCCCATTAAAATAACTAACTATTTGAGTAACTTAAGCTCTAGGTGGAATTTATTCAAACTATTTCTGGGTCTTGGAGATCTCATGTGTTCTATCCCCTCCACAAAGTTTCAAAGCTAGATCACATCCGATGCTACCAAAAAATCAACACTCCCTCTTAGTGAGGAATGTGATCTAACAACAATTCTCACTAGAAGCATTACTCGGATTCCTGGCATTGGTCCTCTATGTTGTTGATTCTCGGCTGCTGCCCCTCATCTACTACAATGCTACTATATGTATTGATTCCCATGTCATTTCCAGTGACAGTGCCTCATCTGTACTACAACTCCTCTCAAATGCTTCATCAAGCTGCCCATAACACTGCCACTACTAACTGCTACACTCCAACTCAGTTGCTCAGAAGTAAGAAACTGAAAAAAAACCCAAAAATCCTAACATACAAGTAAGTTTGGATGCATCTCAATACTGAAACACCCTCTGCTGCTAATATGCACTGACCCTCTAGAGCTCTACGCTACTGAAGCTCTGCATTGTGTAAGCACTGCCTTTGCATTGTTGAAATCCATCAACCTCTGCGCTGCTGCTACACTGCTACTGCCTATGCTCTACGCTGCTTAAGACTTCAACGTCCTAGCTCTACCAATGTTTCTTCGTCATCCCTCCCACCAACTAACTCCTATCATCTTACTACTATCATTAAGGGCTCCCGTAGCTGGTATGTGATCCAAGAGTTTTGGCACCTCGAGGATCTTGCCCATTTTCACTATAGTTCGAAAGAAATACAGATCAATGTCACCCGACCTCTTCTCTTGAGGCACATGAGCACTCATGGCAACATCGTCATCATCTCCATCATCGTCCTTAGTTGCAGAAACCTTTGAATCAAAATTGTCTTCACCCTTGTTCTTTTGAGGGCATTGTGTTGCAAAATGTCCTAGTTCACCACACCTGAAGCACCTGACATTTGAAAGGTATTTATTCTTATTCCTATGTTTCCCATGTTGTCCCTTAGATGCGAGAGCCAAATATTCCTCCTCCTCCTTCTTGATCTTGATCGCTCCATTTCTCATGCCTGCCTTGGTCATCCTCCAGATATCTTCTTGTCAAAGAGCTGCCCACATGTTTTCCCAACTTGGATGTGTTCCTCTGCCCAAAATTCCTTGGACAAATTTCTCCCACTCATCGGAAATTTCATTTAGAGCAGTCATTACCATAAGACTTTCATCACGTGTGGCCCCCATGGCAACCTGCTGATCATGGATCTCCTTCAATCTAATGAGGAAATGGTCGATCTCTTGTCCCTTCAGCATTTGTAATAGTTGAAGTTGATTCTACAGAAGCATTCTCCTTTGAACAGAAGTCCCCTGATACAATGTGGTAAAATAAGTCCACATATCATGTGTTGTGTCCTTCTCAGCAATGTGTGGGACCACATGATCCTTGATTCCATCCATGATCAAGCACTTAGCCTTTGCATAAGCTTCTTCATACTTCTTCAATGGATCAACGTCAACAAGAATAGAAACCATGCTCTCGGCGAGATATTTGATACAATTCTCATTCAATAATGACAGGATTTTGGCCTTCTAGATGACAAAGTTGGACGCTCCATATAACCTATCTTGATCCCTCATTACATTTGTGGCCATATTTTCTCAACTGAAGATGTCGAACTGGTTCTCTTCTCCTTCTTTTGCTACTTCCTGAGCAAACTTGGATCTTAGTTTCTTGGCGCTAGAAACTCTCTAAGGAACTCGTTCCCTTTGAAAAAATATTTCCCTCCTAGAAATCCTCCGCCAACTAATTTTGAATCAACCCTCTCTGATCACTCTTTGCTGATGAGAAGCAGTGGATCTAGACTCCTTGTCAAGAAATATGATGATGAACTGCTTCCCCTTACTTTGCCACACCTTTCTAGACACTGTTCTGGACCGACAGAAACAATGCCCCACCAACAACTATTGAAGAATAATGATCTGCACTTCAAACCACAATAATTCGAGGCTCAAAATTTCTACACTGGCCTAGCAAGCACCGCGCTGCCTCTGTGTAGCTACAATGTCACCTCTCCTTGTTAATGCAGGCTCTGTGTGAGCTCGACAGGTGACTGTGTCACCCTTCCTTGCCTGTCTCTGGATCTGTGTTATCCCTCGGGACAACTACCTTCCTACAAATTTTTATTTTTTTAATTTTTTAATTTTTTATTATTTTATTTAATTAATTTATTTATTTTCAGTCTTCTGTTGATGGCTTCAACTCTTCCTGATCTACAAATGCTTCGATACCATGTGAAAATTTCTGAATCTTCTAAACAAAAATACTATTGCAGAAAATATGATTTACTTCTCCTACTTGTTTATTTAACTTTACAAGTTATTTTATGAATTATTCATGAAAAATTCGAAGTAAATACACTGTATCCTACAAAATTATATAGATCAAGTACTGAAGAATAAGTAATCATGGAGACAAAGGACACAATTTCTTTCGGAAAATGTCCTCGGAAAAACCCGATGCTGGAAAACCATGCAACAAATATTGAGGGTTTTTATTATTATGCAAATTTCTGAATACAAACCAGGGTGCCAATGTGGCTCACCCAACAAAGAATTTCCTTGTTAGAAGTACCTCTATTTGGAGAAAGTTATTATTCTGATCCAATGTTAGAATGAAGAACCCCATAGGTGCCTACACAGTCCCTAGCAAGATCTGTGCCGAGACTATGTCACCCTTCCTAGTGGTTGTGTCACCCCTCTACTATCTACTGAATCTGAGCCCGATTTTCCCCACATAAACCCCAATGTTGCAACCTCTAGCTCTGTGTCACCTCCTCCTAGACTGTGTCACCCCTTTGGGCTTGTGTCAGCCTCTACATCAGCGTTGCATGAGCCTAGCTGGGCTTGCGTTATCCTCTCAAGGGTTGCGCTGTCTCTCCTGGGTAGATCTGCCTCTCTGCAACTGTATTCTTAGCCTTGGATTCGAATCTTGTTGTCGAACTTCCCCTCACTGAATTGCAAGCTCACTCTGAAATTCTCAGCAAACCGTGCCTTGAAATTTCAACTTAGCTCAAGTGATACCACTATTTGTGTATCATCCAACTGACCCCAAGCCTTTCTTTAATACTTTTCTAGTTGTTGAATCAACGGTCGTGATCTAATCTCTAATCAATGGCTAATATTAGAAAATACTTGATCCTCGTCACTTGGAACATTCTCACCCACATGTTAAATTAATTCACTTTAATTATTTAATTTTCATAAGTTAGACTTAGGGTCCCCATTAAAATAAGTAATTATTTGAATAACTTAAGCTCCAGGTGGAATTTCTCCAAACAATTTCTGGGTCATGGAGATCTCATGTGTTCTAGCCCCTCCACAAAGTTTCGGATCTAGAGCACATCCGATGCTATCCAAAAAGAAACACTAACAACATTATTGGATAAATTTGCATTTTATTGGACTTGAGAATCAACTAAGGCCTTTGAAAATCTTAAAGGGGCAATATGCCAAGCACCGGTCTTAACTACACTAGATTGAATTTTTTTTTATTGTGGAATGTGATGCCTCAGGAAATGGAATTGGTGTTTTTTAAATGGAAGAAGTAAGATGCATTGATTTTGAAAGTCGTCCAATCAAGGGAAAATATTTACAAAAGCATATTTATGAGAAGGAAATGTTGGAAATACTACATGCACTAAATAAATGGCAACCTTACCTAATTGGAAGACACTTCAAGGTAACAACATATCACAATAGTATTAAATAATTTTTTGAACAAAGATTATATTCAGAAGAGAAGCAAAAATGGTTCACCAAGATGTTGGGTCATGGATTTGAAATCATCTACAAAAAAAGGAAGAAAAATGTTATTGCATATGCACTCTCAAGAATGGATAAGGATGTGGAAGCATCACTATATGCCATTTCTATTATCCAAACCGATTGGATAACTGAAGTAAATGGAAAAAAAGTGTGGACACTCATTCAAAAATTACATCAAGATACCAATAAATCAGATACATTTATCTAGAAAAATGATTCATTATGGTACAAAGATAGCTTATATCTCTGTAAGAATTCACTCAAACAAAAAATGAATTTGGAATTGAAAACCTGTCCCTTCGGTCTTAGTTACACCAGATTTCACAAAAAACTTTATTTTGGAATGTGATGCCTCAAGACATGAAATTGATGTTCTTTTAATGAAATAAGTAAGATGCATTGATTTTTAAAGTCGTCCAAACAAGGGAAAACATTACACAAGCATATTTATGAGAAGGAAATGTTGGAAATTCTACACGCACTAAAGAAATGACGACCATAACTAATGGGAAGACACTTCAAGGTAAAAATGTATCAAAATAGTATTAAATAATTTTTGGAACAAATATTATCTTCAGAAGAGAAGCAAAAATGGGTCACCAAGATGTCGGGTTATGAATTTGAAATCATACAAAAAATGGAAGCAAAATTTTGTTGCAGATGCACTCTCAAGAATGGATGAGGATGTGCAAGCATTTCTCTATGAAATTTCTATTATCCAAACTGTTTGGATAAATGAAGCAAGGGATGAATGGAATAATGGAAAAGAGGTGTGGGTACTCATTCAAAAGTTGTAGCAAGATACCAATACATCCGATACATTTATCTGGAAAAATGATTCATTATGGTACAAAGATAACTTATATCTTTGTAAGAATTCACTAAAAAAAAATTATTTTGGAATTTCAAACCTCTCCCTTAGGAGGGAACTCAAGATTTTTAAAAATTACCATATGGTCAAGAAGGATTTTTTTTGAGATGGCCTTAAATCTGATATTGAGAAATTTGTGGTGGAATGTTTGGTTTTCCAACTAAATAAATTTGAGACAATTAAGACCCCAAGATATGTTACAACCTTTATCCATTCCAAGTCAACATTGGGAGGAGGTCTCAATGGATTTTATCATAAATTTACCCAAGTCTGAAGGAAAGCGTGTCATCATGGACGTAGTTGATATAATTACCAAGTATGCACATTTATGTGCATTATCCCATCCATTTAAAGCCAATACAATTGCTACTGCATTTATGGAAACAATTCAAAAGCTACATGGGAACCCAAAGATTATTGTAAGTGACAGAGATCCCATTTTCACCGGAAATTTTTGGAAGAAATTATTTGCTAATATGGGTCCTCAATTATCTCATAGCACATCTTATCATCCTCAATCTGATGAGAAAACTGATATAGTGAACACATGTTTGGAATTATATCTTTGTTGTTTTGTATATGATAAGAAAACATAATGGTTCAAGTGGTTACCTCTGGCTGAATGGTGGTATAACACATGGTGGTATAACACTTCCTTCCATACTGCAACAAAAATGACCCCATTTACGAAATTGTATGGATATCATCCAATATCCATAAAATCATATTTAATGGAAAATTATGAGGTTAAGTCAGTGGAAGATCACATCGAACATCAACAACAAGTTCTCCAACTCTTAAAGGATAACCTCACTCTGGCACAAAATTGAATGAAACAACAAGCTGATCAACATTGTAGTAAAATAATTTTTTATGTAGGCGACTGGGTATTTTTATAGCAAAAACCATACAAGAAAATGTCCCTCAAGCAAGCCAATAAGGATAATAAATTATCACCTAAGTACTATGGTCATTACAAGGTGTTACAAAATATTGGTACTATGGCATACAAATTGGAGTTGCCTACATCTTCCCGAGTACACCTAATTTTCCATGTTTCATTCTTAAATAAGGTTATGGATGACAAGTTCAGAGTTCAAACAATATTTCCAGAACTTGATGAAGAAGGGAAAAGCATATTAGAGCCTAAAGTAGTCACAGAAACACGAACTCAACAACTACAAAATCGATCAATTTTATTGTATCTCATTAAGTGGAAGAACTTACCTGCTGAAGATTCCACATGGGAGGATGATAATTTTATATAGAAGCATCCATAAATACTCAAGCATTGAGGAAAATACTTTTTTTGAAGGAAAGTGGCATGATAGGTCCCTATAATACTAGTATACCCCTTTTATTGTTATTGTTAGTGTAGCCTCATATTGTTATTGTTGTGTCCATGCAACCCCAATATTGTTATTGTTATAACCCATAGAAACCCACTATTGTGTCCTTACATCATCATCATCATCATCATTATTATTATTATGTAGGCTCTTATTATATTGTGACCCCTTAGACTCCTATATATAGCAAGGAGGTATAGTCATTTGTATCATTCAAGAATTGTTCATTTATGTGATGTAAAGGAGGTTGTCTCCTTGAAGAGGATAATTTTGAATTTGTTGATCTATATTTTTTGTGATATGGTTTCATAACATTAATAATTAATTAATGGATCCCATGGTCAACCATGATCAATCATGTTCAACCATGGTCGTATGTCACATTGTGACAAAGATTGTCTCAATATGAAAATCAACCATGGTCCAACGTCGCATTGTGAAAAAGATTGTCTCAATATGAAAATCAACCATGGTAAACCATGTTTATTTTAGGGTTTATAATATTTATCTTAGGGTTTACGTACCTTTGGTTTATAATATTAATCCCTTAGGTTTAACATTATTCCATTGGTTTTATAATCCATTGGGATTTTAGTATTAACCCCTTAGGTTTATTATTCCCTCGGGTTTATTAATATAAGGGTTCATATTCACTTAGTATTAATTGCTTGGATTTAGTATTCCCTTAGGGTTAATCTTAGGGTTTATATTCATAGGGTTCAATATTAATTTTGGGGTTTAATGTTATTCGTGTGGGTTTACAATCCCTTGGGTTTTTAAAATTAATCCAATGGGTTTACTAATCCATTGGGTTTGTAATATTTATTCGAAAGTTTCTAATATTAATCGTATGGTTTAATATTGTTTCGTTGGGTTCATAATCCCTTGGGGTTTTAGTATTAATCACTTAGGATTATTATTCCCTTAGAATTTAATCTTGATATTAAAATCAATTATGGTCAAGCATGGTCAAGAATGGTCCAACATCACATTGTGAAAAAGACTGTCTCAATCTTAAAATCAACCATGGCCAACCATGTTTATTTTAGGGTTTATAATATTTATCTTAGGGTTTATATACCTTTTTTTTATATCATGGTAAACCATGGTCTATCGCTACATTCTAGAAACCTATGTATTTTGTTCGACAATGGTCAACCATGGTCAAAAGTCTCATTGTGACAAATATTGTCTCAATCTGAAAAATCAACCATAGTCAACCAAGGTCAACCATGTTTATTTTAAGATTTATAATATGTTGAACACATGTTTTTAATGTATCTTAAATTTTTATTAGTGTGGGTCTTCTCAAAATTATGCATAATGGGTACTCATTGGATGCAGAATTTAATTCCATGTTCAACAAGTGTCTACACTTGAAATTTGAGTAAAGTGATTGTGAGGCAAGCCAAAAATACAATTTTAAAAAGTATTTTTTCTTCTTTTCCCTCCAAAATATTAAAATGTACCTCTTTTTAAATTTAAATAATTTTTATTGGTTTACATATTGTGACATGGAAATTACATAAACATTTCATGGGCACTTTTAGGCTGAAATTTCCTCTAATGCAAGTCTATGTAATCGGTTCATGGTTTGATTTTGTCATCTTCCATATTCTTGGTTCACCTTTCTTTGTTTTGATTTCTATGAGATTGAACCAAGATGCTATTGATGGGCCTCTAAATTAGACATAAATTAAGGCCCATCTAACCTTTCTTAGACTCATCTACCTTCCTTATGCACATGAAACATATATTAAATCTCTCCTTCTACACTTAATAATGTTTTCTTATGCTTTAATAGTTTTTTAGGAAGGTTTAAAGTTAATTGCATATTTGTGCCTAATATTGGTTATTTTTGTAGAATATTGGGTAGATTATGCAGATTTGGAGAAGGAGATAATTTAGGGACTTGCTCCCTACCACTGGAAGATCAAGATTGAAGAATAAAAGAGCACAATGTCAGGAAATTATGGAGAAATATTGGAGAGATTCAAGGGGTTTTTCCATCCTCCTTAACTATCAAAGGCGACCAAGAAAACTGAAGACGAAGTGCACTCAATATCTGTTTACTTGGATTCAAGTGGAATCATAACCCCAAAGATTATCTCCAGTAATTCGAGTTCCAAAGGCAGCCAAGCAACTCAATCTTTGTTTACTTGGAGTCAAGTGGACTCAATCACTATTTCCTAAGGAGCTGTTGGTAGCTACCCTGTAGAATAAATAGAGAAAAACTAGAGCTAGGAAGGGTCGATGGGATTCCATTCAAAACTTTTGTTGCAAACTATTAAGATTTTTATTGTATTCAGTGATTAAAATTTCAGAAATGTAACAAGGCTATTCTTTTCCTGAAATGACTAGACAGTTTTACTAATTTATTCCTAGAGAGCTGGGCTCGTGGGTTAGGGCCCAACCCATGTTCCTCAGCTTCTTTGTTGTTTTTGTTCTTTCATTTCTATCATTTAGCTAGTTTTGTTTCTTTCAATTAGCTACTTTTGTTTTTGTCATTTAGTTAATCATGCTTCTCATAGTTTCAAGTTGTTGTTTCACATTTCTGCTGTAGGTTTTCATTTGCTTATGAGAGCAATAGAGTAAAGGAAAAATCCAAAAGTTGAGGTCTAGCCTTTCCCTCTCATCTTTTTCAATAGAGTCTGAGCAGGGTTAACCTTCCCACAGGCCAATAAAATGCTTTATGTTCACTGTTTTTATCACGCATTTCGTCTGTTTTTCTGTGCATAAATCCGCAGGTTTGCGTGCTGGAATAAGAATCAAAAGCCCCAGAGAATTTATTAAGCTGCTCTGCTTCATTTTCCAGTCCCTATCCATCTCTGTGTTACGCTTTTGAACCTTGCCTTTACGCCTCCATTCCCCTCCTTTTCCTCTTATTTGCATATTTTTCACCTTTTTCATTCAAAAAAGACTTTAAAACCTTATAGGTTGACCTCTGCCCTTTCCTTCTCGAACTTCCCGCTACCATACTTTGCCTCTTCACAAATCGCACTTCGCATATTTTCCCGTTTCCCTTTAAGACTTACCGCTCCTTTTTTCGATTGCGATATTGTTATCGCACTCCACCCTTGCTCCTCGAACTTCCTGCTACCGTAATTCACCTTTTCAAAAACTGCACTATCGCTTCTCCGCCAAACTTGCGATATTGTGATATCACAAATTGAAAATCACAACTTTTTTCTTTTTATTTTAAGAATTACTACTTCCAAACGCCGATTGTGGTAACTTTTCCACATCGCACATCACAATCGCATTTCAAAAAAATTTCCTTTTTATTTTAAGACTTACCGCTCCCAACCGCCGATTGTGACATCACTGTGGCATTCGGCCAAACCATCCCTATCGCAATCACATTTTGTAGTATTTATCCCCATGGAAAATCACAAATCACAGTTTTTATTTGGTTCCTTTAACACTTACCGCTCCCGATGCTGATTGCGATATTCTCCATACTTTGCCGCAGTCCCACCGCCACGTCACCCAACGCATTTCACACTTCGCAGTTTTTACCTCATTGCATTTCGCATTTCGCTCCCACTCCTGAACAACACTTCCGCTATTCCTCTAACTTTGCAATATTGCAATTTCACATATCACATATTGCACTTTTTTCCTCCATCGCAACTCTGCCATCAAACTTTTCAAATTATCCCGCTCCCAAGCATTTTTTCTCTATAATAAAGTTTTAATAAGGTTTAAACCCATCTTTTCAGTTCTAAGACTTGTCCCATATGTTCAAGCCCTCCATTAGCATCTTTAGCTCATTTTCCTCCAAACTGCAAGCAACCCCTCTTCAAATTAGAATTAGGTCATGAATAGCTGCATCGATAGGAGAACGATAGATAGAGCAGGGTGTGTTTAATCGATTGGCCAAGTTAAGTGAAATTTAATTAGTTTCATTTCTGCCATTTCCTTTCTGAAAATTAAATTAGTTTCATTTCTGTCATTTCCTTTCTGCCATTTCTTTTTAGCAAGATTAGTTAGTTTCCTTTCTATCATTTCCTTTCTGTAATTTATTTTAGTCTCATTGAAGTGTGACAGACTTCACTGAGAACCCTTAAAAGTAGCACCCTTTCGTAGAGTGGAAGAGGATGACATGAAGATAATGCATCTGTTGTGTATATAGCACTGTCACCTCCAAGTTTTTACGAACCCTGGGTTGATAAAGTAAAGTAGGGTAGCCCCTGGGAGTTGTAGCACTCTTGGTGCAATATCAGGGCTCACCACTTTTTGGCGCCGTTGCTGGGGAGGTGTCTAGTAGATGCTTTGATTTTGATTTAGCATTCTTTTCTTATTTCCTTTTTCAAGTTGTTTCCCAAATATTTAAAAATACAAAAAAAAATGATTTTCATGCCTCATAGGAGTCGGGATACTCATAATTTTTTTAAAATACTTCTCTAATACCAACCCCCCCACTTGACCATGTGGTGCAGTAAGAACCACATCACCATTCAATTTTGAAGGAAGAAGAGATGGATGGATATTATGAAAATGAAGAAGATATTATTGGGTTTCCCATTCAATATATGGACATTAGTGTACATATGAAGAACATCCCTCCATCTTTCCTTCCAAACTTCCATGGTATGAGGAAAAAGGATCCAAAAACATTTCTCATTCGAAAACATTTCTCTTTGAATTTGAGATAATTTGTAGATCTTATGGCTACTTATCACACACTCAAAAACTGATATTGTTTCCTGCAACATTGAAGGATAAAAATCTTAAATGGTTCATGAGTCTAGGTACTAATTCAATAAGATCATGGAATGATATGGAAAATATATTTCTAGAAAAATATAAAGGTCGTGATCTTAGAGAAGAAATTTTTAGAATGAACCAAGAAGAGTATGAGAGCCTTGAGGATCTAATAGAGAGGTTCATGTATAATGTTAAGAGGGAAAAATTGCATCATCTAGGATTTGACACGCTAAAAAGCCTCTTACTTAGGACAATTAGGGATGAGTGGATTAATCTCCTTAATGTCATGAGTAGAGGAGATGTATACTAATTGTCATTTGAAGAAATTTGTGAAGCATGTGAGCACATATCAAGAGGAAGGGAAAGAGTAAGTAAATCAACATCAACATTGGTAAGGCAAGATGAACTTGGAAATTTTCTTGATAACTTTAAAATATAAATTCTTAGCAATCTAAGTGAACAAGTAGAAATGTTAAGAATGAAAAATGAGCAAAAAGAAGATGCTGATATTTTTGTTATCCATGTAGAATCATATGCTACTAAATGTTTTCCATCATTCCACAGGTGGAAATACGTTTACCAGGAAGACAATGGAGCAAGGCAATCACCAAAGAAGCTATGTTATGTAGCTCGAAGGATACCCTGGCATCCTAGTCAACTTGATATGATGCAAGGACCCACTTCAAAATTTCAAGCTTATTCAAATCCATCACAAAATAATTGGGACACAATCCCTCCTTGGAAACCTTAGCCATCTCAACCCCAAAACCAATCTTGGCAACATGGTTGGAAAGGTACTTATTGGGAAAATCCTCAACATCCTCAATATTTCCCTCAATATCCTCCATACCCAACTCCGTGCTATCCCTACTGTCCACCTCCACCACAAACACAACCTCAACCACATCCATCTCATATATCCACCCCCATTGTACCACCATTTCCAAACCCACACCATGAAGTATCTCAGCCCACTTACAACGTTGAGGTACACTGCTACCAAACATATCCTGTTGATCTAAATGGTTTGCAACTTAGTTCAAGAAAGGTACTGCAAAGAAGATATTTTCTTAATTTCAGTGAAGGAAAAAATCAAGAAGAAGAAGATCCAAATTAGGAGATCAAAATATCAAGGGCTGCACTTGATGAAGAGCCGACATCAAAATCAGATGTTGAGAAATTTTCCTCATGTTTAATAGCATTTCCTCCATGTGTTCAAGAGAAAAATCATCAAAAAGAGGAAGATTTGAATTTCATAATAGAAGAGGACATCCAAGGTGATCCAACTCAACAAGTGGACTAGGGGCATCACAAGTATATTGACATATGGTTCCAAATAGTCATTAAGTTGCAGCAACACAATATTCTCCAACAGTACTTAATACAATCCCAGTCAAAGCAATTCATCTCTTATATTTAGGTACATGTCAGTACATGTATTCCAAGTGTGCACCTAATTTTATCTGTCATCTTGATGTGTACATGGTTCCATTGGAAGTATTCTTATACTTGAAAAAGGTTTTTTTTTTTTCAAGTAGAGTAGGAAAGTGAAAAAAAAGAAAAAGGGAAAGAATAAAATCTCAGATGAAAACGTCTTTGAGGCATCTGAGATTGGCTCACTGATTGAAAATCTCCATGAGGCGGTCATTGGGTTGAAAAAAAAAGAAAAAAAAAGATCCTAGATGAAAACCTCCTTTGAGGCACCTAGGCAAACCTACTAGTGGAAAACCTCATTGAGGCAACTAGTAGGCTTTAAAAAAAGAAAAAAAAATGCATTTCTCCATTTATCTCTCGTTAATGAATGCAGGTGCTCTCCAAAATTTGCAAGCAACAAAAAAATAAGTTGGCACAAAAAAAAAAAAATGGTCAACACCCTGGTCAAAGGAAATCAAACTTGGACTTCCTCCTCCTATGCTCCGAAGCTCCAAAAGGACCTCAAGCAGATTATCAAATGAAACTTTAGAGTAGCTTCAAAACGACCGAAGAAAACTTCAACAACCATATCAAGAGCTTCAATATCACCTAAAAAAACAAATCAATGGTAAGGCTAAGGTATGCAATCATTTAACCCTTTCTTCAAATTGGTTTTAGCTTAATCAGTAGTAGAGCAACCTCAACCTTATCTAGCGACTAGCCTCACTTTTTCCACTAAGAAGAGGAACAAGGCAAAGGTAAAAAGGACTTGAGAAAGTGGGTAGTAAGAATTTCATTGTAATGGAAGACAAGGAGTGCCAAGGGGTAACCAAGGGTGAAATTTGTTCACAGAAAAAATAACTGTGAGTTTATTCTGCATGCAATTAAAAAAAAAAGGAAAAAAAAAGAAAAATAAAAAGAAAAGAATAAAATAAAATAAAAGGTGGATCCACCACCTCTTGGTATGCAAAACATATTTTCTTAAGGCATCTGAGGACCTCCATGAAGAACCTACGAGAATAAATGCAAGAAGAATAGCAAGAAGATTAGCAGGAGGAGCAACGCATGGGCCAATAAACAAAAAAATAAAAAAGCCAACATGCAGGAAGAACCAGAAGGCACAGAGGATGAATAGGTTGTTCAAAGGATGAGCAATAGTTTCAGTAGGGGGGTGATGATGGGCCTCTAAATTAGACATAAATTAAGGCCCATCTAACCTTTCTTAGAATCATCTACCTTATGCACATGAAAATATATATTAAATCTCTCCTTTGGACCATGGTTGACCATGTTGGAATGTCACATTATTATGTTGTTGAAAACTTCTAGAATCCTGTGTATTTTGTTTGACAATGGTCCACCATGGTCCAAAGTCTCATTGTGAGAAATATTGTCTCAATCTGAAAAATAAACCAAAGTCAACCAAGGTCAACCATGTTTATTTTAAGGTTTATAATATGTTGAACACATGTTTATAATGTACCTTCAATTTTTATTAGTGTGGGTCTTCTCAAAAGTATGCATAATGGGTACTCAATGGATGCAAAATTTAATTCTGCATTCAACAAGTGTCTACACTTGAAATTTGAGTAAAGTGATTGTGAGGCAAGCCAAAAATACAATTTAAAAAAGTATTTTTTCTTCTTTTCCCTCCAAAATATTAAAATGTATCTCTTTTTAAATTTAAAGGAATTTTATTGGTTTACATATTGTGACATGGAAATTACATAAACATTTCATGGGCACTTTTAGGCTAAAATTTCCTCTAATGCAAGTCTCTGAAATAGGTTCATGGTCTGATTCTGTCATCTTCCATATTATTGGTTCACCTTTCTTTGTTTTTATTTCTATGAGATTGAACCAAGATGCTATTGACAGGCCTCTAAATTAGACATAAATTAAGGCCCATCTAACCTTTCTTAGACTCATCTACCTTCCTTATGCACATGAAAATATAAATTAAATCTCTCCTTCTACACTTAATAATGTTTTCTTATGCTTTAATATTTTCTTAGGAAGGTTTAAAGGTAATTGCATATTTGTGCTTAATATTGGTTATTTTTGTAGAATATTGTGAGAATATTGGGCAGATTATGCAGATTTGGAGAAGGAGATAAATTAGGGACTTGCTCCCTGCCATTGGAAGATCAATATTGAAGAATAAATGAGCACAATGTCAAGAAATTATGGAGAAATCTTGGAGAGATTCAAGGGTTTTGTTCACCCTCCTTAACTATCAAAGGCAACCAAGCAAATTGAAGACGAAGTGCACTAAATCTCTGTTTACTTGGAGTCAAGTGGAATCAATCACCCCAAAAATTCTCTCCAGCAATTCGAGTTCCAGAGGCAGCCAATCAACTCAATATTTGTTTAATTGGAGTAAAGTGGATTCAATCACTATTTCCTAGGGAGCTGTTGGTAGCTACCTGTTATGTGGATAAACCCTCTTGCAGACAAGAGCGATCTCCCTAGTATCCTACAGATAGCTAGAAACAAACATCCATTTGTAAATCGTTTTCTCTAGATTATATGCGATTCAGAATTATTATAAACAAAGAAATAGGACATGCCCCTACCTTGAAACCCGATGTTCGGTGCAGTCTTTTATCCAGTCGCTCCAAAGAGGCTTCTTAAGTAAGTAGAACCTGTAATCAAAGACAGACAAAAGAATTAAAAGCACCTGCAACATATAATAATTGAGAACAACTAATCTAACTCAGCAATCAAGGAATCCAAGTATTGAATTATTCAAATAGACACAAGAACAAATCAGTGAGAAAAAGAGATCCATATGTATTATCTTGAATGAAAAGAGTAACTTTACAACTTGATGTCTTAATGTTGTACAAGTTCCTCTCAGGGTCCTAAACAATCGTTCCTCCTTCAGATTGACAAGCCTTCTTCTCTCTGAACTAGCATGAAGTTATGAATATGAGTGTGTGATCATTCTCATACCAATAATGACTAGTGTAGAGAGTATGCTCTCTTGAGAATTTCTTCAGCAATTACCATATACAAGGTAGAATCTACCCTTGAGATTGAAACATGAGCTCAATTTATAGGGAAATGGAGGTAGTTTAAGTTCCATGAATAGGGGGATGGATTCCTCTCATGAAGGGATTTGAGATCCATATACCAAGGGATAAACTCCACGAGTGAAGGGATAGAGCTCTATGAGTGGAGGGATAAAGCTCGAACTGATCGCTCCTCTAGAAGCTTCCAGTTGGGAGAGTATTCGTCCAACTGGGCTTCTAGAACTTACTTTTTCCTTTATATGACTATTTACGAGGGTCTACAGGTTTTATAAGTAGAACCTGTAGGATGTGCTGCAAGCTATAGAAAAAATATCTGCAGATCCACAAGAAAGAGCTAGGAAAAATGCAGAGTTAGACTTTTTAGGGTTTTAATGATCTTTTCTCCAATTCCAAGACTTGGTTTAGGAACATTAGGGTTTTTGACCTCTAAGGGAGCACAATATAGGTAATGATGAACCTATATATATAGTCAAATGTCATGGTGACAAAATAATGTGTAACAAGTTGCCCCCCTAAAGTGAAAAGTCTAAGGTAGTTCTGAAGATTGAAGTGCTTTATCATTCCGAGGATTGGATTGCGGACACACTGGTTGAAAGCCTATAAAAACATTCAATGCAAGCATATATATGTATATCATCACTGAGGTAGGAATTCCCATATTCATATCAAAACTAACTAAATGTTTTGGTATAGAAATGATTTTAAAATTAAATCAATAACAGACACAATATGGACGCAGCCATCTGTCATAAGTAGTCTACTGTATCATGAATAATAAAACTTCTCATAGCATGTATGGTGGAAAATAGATCTAGGGTCTTGATTTCCGGTTCCTGAACTAGTACGATTCTATCCATGCGATTGATTGTGTCGAAGTCGAACATGGTAGAAACCACTTGATTACCAGTCAATGATGTGAACTGTTAACAAGTGTGAGAGAATCCACCAATAATGATAATGGCTCTCAAAGTACTCAATACAATCCACAAAGTGTGAATGAATGATTTGCAGTTGAACACTTCATGAAATCATTCGATTGAAGGTCAATGATGCAACATGTCATTGAAGGCGAGAAACCTACCATTAGAGCATGCAGATCCCAAGGTACTAATAGGATTCTAGATCAAATTTCTAGATGATGAGTTGTCATCGATAAAAAGTGACCCATCGTAGGAAAGCCCATGAAACGAAACCATTCGATCAAGTTTTGAAAAAATATTTTCAAGGACTGACTCAGGGATGGTCAATGCGAATGGAGACAAATGTTTGCAATGAATGGTTTATTTGAACCGTCTCTTGAACACATAACGACACTGCAGATGGTTTGGTAACAATTGACCTAAAGCTAATACCCAGAAACTTGCTGAAGAATCTCAATGTGGTTTGATTAACTGTTAGACAAAGGATTTTCCCAATCCAGGTACAAGTGTGACAAAAGTGTCATGTTCAAGAGTGGTATACTGCTTTTAAAACAAGGGCGACAACTGGATTCCTTTTCTCTTTTCCTCCCCACCATTACTAGCAAGTACCTCTTTATTTTTGACAAGCTTGAGGAGGATAACATTTTCTTGTTGTGTAAGCTCATCCTTCGGATGAGTACAACTTATTATTAAAATCGAACCCTAAGAAGCAGTGGTTCATTCATGTTTGTAATCGATAGGTCCTTTACTGTTAAATTTTAACGAGTCCAGTATAGGAGAAACTCGACGTTTTTCAGTTTTAGGGAGTCAAAAGAAAAACATAAGTAAACTCCATGGTTGTAATTTTTCATAAATTTAGACTCTCAAGCCTGAAAAAGGATAAAATAATACAGGAGAGAACTCTATTGATCATGATTAGTCAACGTATACCTTTTTCCATAAATAGTCCATTTCAGTCCGGAAAAGGGGGAAACTTATACTAAAAGGACGACTGTTCATTTCCTTTAATGAGTTCGAATAGTCAAGTACTTGATGATCTTTTCATGTTTAGAGAGTCTGAAAAGGGATTAAAAGAGAACTCCAAGGTTTCTCTTTTTCATAATTTTCAAGAGCCCAAAAAAGTGATAAAAGTATACTCATCATCAAAATAATTCTTTTTCACCAAAAACCTGTAATCTGCACAAAAACTCAAAAAATTAAACATACCTGCTCCAAAGAAGTAAAAATATTGAAAAATAGTATTTTTAAGTGAAAAATAAATCAAATATAATATTTCATTCATTCAAAAACTATAAAAAGGAGTTTAACAAAGTCATTTTCACCTTTTATCTTCAGAGCAGTAAATTGAGAGCTTTTGGAAAAAAAGTTCCGGAGTTGATATTGAGAGAACCGACCGCTCAAATCATGATTCGTCAGAACTAGGTAATCCACAATACTCTTTTCTTCATTTCTATCCGATTGATTTCTATTTTTTGGCTTTAAATTCATTTTTTTGGGGAGAAATTATGTTAAAAAATGCGCCCTCGGGGGTCCACATGTCATGCACGTGCTACCTGCGGACCCTGATAATTTTCTAAAAGGAAAATTATCGGGCTACCACAGCTTTTGTGTAGATCCTGTGCAGACGTCCGCACTGTCTTCGCACAAAAACTGTGGAGGCACCATGAGCATTTAAAATTAATAAATTAACTCAAAAATGGTTAAAGTTTCCCACCCGAATAGTTCTTAACCTTCAAATGCATCCATTTGCAGACTATTTCACCATGCATGAGTGGAGAAAACATGATCATGAAGATATAGACAATGAAGCCATGAATAATCCTCAAACAATGCGAGTGTTAAAAAATTGTGGTTTATATAAGTTCTGGGAGATTTAGGGAACGAGAGCACAGATAGAGCTGATGACATGGTTAGTGAATAAATGGGATGTTCAAGATCAATGCTTTATCATTGGTGACCATCGAATCGAAATCGAGCTCGAAGATATTTATTTTCTCACTGGATTTTCCAAAAGAGGAGAAAACATATCCTTGTTTGGAGCTAGACATGGTGGTTCACCTGTTGCTAGTTACAAACAAGAGTTTTGCAGTGATGTGGCAGATCCAATGGATAATCATATAGACATAAAGACTATATTGCGACTACATCTCAAAGTGATTTTATTCACGGTAACCTGGCTGTGTGGAAATGAGGCTCCACATGTAGCCACTAAATCTTAAATGCAGACCGCGGTAGAGTGTTTCAAAGGCACCATTTTGAACTAGTGCGAAGGGGTATTGGCCAACATGAAAGGCCAACTAACCAGAGCAAGGAATACAAAGTTAAAAAACTTTGGATATTGTTGGAATCACGATTTTCGTTAGACAAAAACCTGCAAGCTTTAGTCTCCGCTACAATCGCCAGAGTTATGATCCACGAGAGGCGGTTAGTCCATGTCGTGAAACACACGGGGAGAGTTGAACCCAATGTCCAACAATCTCCCCCCAATGCGAGTCGGGTGAGTTTTGAACTCGAGACTTGTCGCTCTGATACTAATTGTTGGAATCACGATTGTCATTAGACCAAAATCCACAGGCTTTAGTCTCCACTACAATCGCCATAGTTACGATCCACGAGAGGTGGTTAGTCCATGTCGCGAAACACATGGGGAGCATTGAACCTAATGTCCAACAGTTATGGTGCCATCCTGATTTCCTTTGCTTTGGAGAGAATTCCACTTCTTTCCCCTCAGATTATTCTAGTGGATCGTGGGGAGCCTAGAGAACCTTGGATGGTACATTGGGTTGCATTAATGGCCCACCATGGTGGCGATGACAATTCAGTGGTTCGGTTCACTCCGACGTACTTTATGTGGCTGCAGAATCAAGTCTTCATGATTGAAGACTTCCCCTATGTAGGTATAGATTTCAGAGGTGATCCTGAGATGTCCTTGCCTCCAGGGGCATAGTGGGACGAATCAGGTAAGCGAATCATTTTGATGTGTTTTAAATCTAATTTTTATTTGTTTTTAATCATCCAATACTGATAACAAAATTTTAAATGCAGATGTTGGTCCACGTCGACCAGCTATACTCCGCCGCTTTGGAAGGCGGCAAGTAGAGCCTATAGTACCACCATAGAATCAGGCAGCAAAGATTCTAACTCATATGGAGCACAACCTGGAGGGGTTAACCATAGATATTCCCTAGACAGGGACATATGATATTCCTCTCCGGCTTCAAAGACATGTTACAGGTGTACCAGGATAGTTTAGGATATTCCTGCGCAAGGTGGCGTGTGCCATAGTCTACTACCATGATCATCATCACGGATAGTGGATGATCATTATGGATTGAATTTTTTTTTTTTTTGGTATCAATATCTATTAGATCATAAGGTGTTTGAACCTATGATCACAGACGATGTAATATTTTTTGAAAACAAACCTATCTATGATATTACTACTTTCTCTGAGTATCTTGTTCAAGATGTATCGAATGTTGTTTTGGTTTACTGTTTTAACGTTGCAAATGTATATTTAGAACATGATTGGCTAATGCATCAGCCAATGTGTTTAAATTTCTTGAAATGTACTGATATTCGATGTAATTAAACTATCTTTCCAAGAGACGAACCTTCAAAAATGATCTCAATAACACTGGATTTTTAATTGCGTATAATTTATTTAAATGTAATGAAATGAGTTCTGAATCTAACCTAATGATCAAATGCCAAATACCAAATAAAATGGAAACAGATAATAACTCAATTACTGCAATATATTCTATTATATTGTTCATTGTTTGACCAAGGCTTACCCCATGCATAGAAACTAACTCATCAGTGGGTGAATAGATAACCCAAGCTGCGGAAGAAATATTCCATGTACTATGATAAGCACCATTAGCAAAGAAATATACATTTGAAGGGATGCTGACATATGCAATATCAAGAGTAATCAAGATAAGCAGTGATAGTAGTAAAAACAAACTTAAACTAGGCACACTTATCTAATCTAAGGCACACTAACTAGAAAAATAACTAATATACAAGTGAGATCTTCACACAAGAATCAAGCATAATATCTCTTCAGATAAAGACCATTTTTGGTCTTATGTAAAGAGACCCCATCATAATCATTCAATTCATAGGCCCCTTTGGCAAGAACTCGCTTGAAAATGTAAGGACCATGCCACATTGGTTCTAATTTCCTAGCACCTAGATTATCGTTAGCTTGATCATATAATAATACTAGGTCACATTTGGAAAAAACACGAGATGTAACACTTCGATCATACTGAGCTTTCACACGTTTCTTATGAGCCTCGGCAGCTAATGCAGCGGTGCGCCGAGTTTCATCTAATTGTGCTAAGTACAAAAGTGTTTTTCTTCTTCAGAATTAGCTGGTAGTAACTCTATGGCTAATTGGAGTGAAGGTATTTCGCATTCAATGGGTAACACAACTTCTAAATCATAAACCAATTGAAAAGGAGTGAACCCTGTAGCAGTTTTTGCTGAGGTTCGGTATGCCCATAGTGCCGAAAAAATCATGGTATGCCAATTTGATTTGTGAGTTCCGATAATCCGTTTGATCATGGTGGTTAAAAGTTTATTAACAGATTCAACCTAGCCATTAGCCTGCGAGTAATATGGAGTAGAGTTATCATGGTGCAGGCCAATTTGATCGGAAATTTTGGTCATCATTGTATTTCAAAAATGAATCCCATGGTCTGTGATAATATCTTGGGGTACTCTGAAACGATCAATCACATGATTTGATATGAACGTAGTTGTAGTTTTGCCATCTTCCACGAATGTAGGCATTGCCTTAGCCCATTTGGTAAATTAATCAACAATGAGAATAATATACCCATGCCCTCCGGCTGAGTGAGGGTTACATGTAATGAAATCAATGCCCCATTTCACAAAAGGACCGACAATAATTATTGGGTGAAGAGGAGCTGGAGGTGCACGCATATTTCGATCCAATATTTGGCAGTTGTGGCATTTTCAGACCGCAATAATACAATATTTTAACAATGACGACAAAAAATATCCAGCGCACAATGTATTTTGGGCTATGGAATACCTAGACATATGACTACCACACGCTCTAGAGTGGCAGTCATTCAAGATCCTTTCAGTCTCTTCGTGAGTTATACAATGTCGAAAAACAGAATCCGCACCACGACGATAAAGTGTGTCTCCAACAATATTGTATTGCTAAGATTGATAACAGATTCTCCCTTGATTTGAACGTGAAATCTGAGGGTGAAAGGTTTTGGTTTGAAGATAAATGATGATATCTCCATACCATGGATCTAATGTACTGATAAGAAACAAATATTCATCTGCAATGGGATTCTCTACTAGAGTTTCTGTCTCAGTATTGGGAAAGTCACACATAAGTTATGTAAAAAATAGTGATTTATTTGATTTAGATTTCTCGAATTCCAAATCAAAATCTTGTAGGATAACAATCCATTTAGAGTATTTGACCCCGAGTAATTTTTTTGTAAAAATATACATCATCGGGTTGCAATTAGATATCACAATTGTCTTTTGTAACAATATGTAGTGACGAAATCTTTGCACAACTTGAACTGCTACCAAGGCCAATTTCTCCACATGTGAATATTAAATTTTGGTCAGATTCAGATTCCGACTTAGATAGTAAATTACATGTTCATTGTGAAATTCATCCTCTTGAATTAGAACCATTCCAATGGTGGAATTAGAGGCTGCTAGGTATAAAAAGTAGTTGGTTGTAATCGGGTGGATGAAATAATAGTGCATGGGTTAACGCGTGTTTTAGAGCATCAAAAGATTTATCAGCAATCTCATCCCAAATAAAAGGAACATTCTGTTTCAACAATTGGGTAAAACCTTTTGTTAACTCAGCATAGTTCAAGATAAATCTACGTAGAAAATTTTCTTTCCCTTGCAAACTTTGGAGTTGGCGAAGTGTGGAAGGAGGAGGTAAACTTATGATGGCCTCAAACTTCGAGGGGTCGACACTAATGCCAGCCTTCGAAACAAAAAATCCCAGTAATAGTCCAGATTGCGCACAAAAAACACATTTGTGTGGATTCAAATGAATCTTGTAATGCCTACATCTCATAAAAATTGCTCGTAAGTGAGTAGGATGATCTTCCCTGTGTAATGAGTGAGCAGGTAAATCATCCAGATAAGGCTGCACAATATGTTTGATGTCATGAAAAGCATAAGACATTGCCCTTTGAAAAGTTGCGCCAACATTCTTTAATCCAAAAGGTAGTTTAAAATAAGAAAATGTTCCCCAAGGACATATGAATGCTGTTTTTTGTTGATCAGCAGGGAGTATGTTGATTTGATTATATCTAGAAAATCCATCCATAAATGAAAACATTTCATTTTCGGCACAATAATCAATTATTTGGTTGATATAGGGGGTAGGATAATTGTCTTTTGGACATGCTTTATTAATATCCCTATAATCGACACATACTCGTATAGTCCCTTGTTTCCCCAGTATGGTCGCCATTTTGTTATGCGGATAAATCCCTCTTGCGGACAAGAGTGATCTCCCTAGTATCCTACGGATAGCTAGAAACAAACATCCATTTGTAAATTGTTTTCTCTAGATTATATGCGATTCAGAATTATTATAAACAAAGAAAGAGGACATGCCCCTACCTTGAAACCCAATGTTCGGTGCAGTATTTTATCTAGTCGCTCCAAAGAGGCTTGTTTAGTAAGTAGAACCTGCAATTAAAGATAGACAAAAGAATTAAAAGCACCTACAACATATAATAATTGAGAACAGCTAATCTAACTCAGTGATCAAGGAATCCAAGTATTGAATTATTCAAATAGACACAAGAAAAAATAAATGAGAAAAAGAGATCTATATGTATTATCTTGAATGAAAAGAGTAACTTTACAACCTGATGCCTTGATGTTGTACAAGTTCCTCCTGGGGTCCTGAACAATCGTTCCTCCTTAAAATTGACAAGCCTTCTTCTCTCTGAAATAGCATGAAGTTATGGATATGAGTGTGCAATCATTCTCACACCAATAATGACTAGTGCAGAGAGTATGCTCTCTTGAGAATTTCTTCAGCAATTACCATATACAAGGTACAATCTACCCTTAAGATTGAAATATGAGCTCAATTTATAGGGAAATGGAGGTAGTTTAAGTTCCATGAAGAGGGGGATGGATTCCTCTCATGAAGGAATTTGATCTCCATATACCAAGGGATAAACTCCATGAGTGAAGGGATAGAGCTCTCTGAGTCGAGGGATAAAGCTCGAATTGATCGTGCCTCTAGAAGCTTCCAGTTGGGAAAATATTCGTTCAGCTAGGCTTCTAGAACTTAATTTTTCCTTTATTTGACTATTTACGAGGGTCCGCAGGTTTTATAAGCAGAACATGCGGGATGTGCCGCAAGCTATAGAACAAATATCTGTGGATCTGCACGAAAGAGCTAGGAAAAGTGCGGAGTTAAAATTTTTAGGGTTTTAATGAATTTTTCTCAAATTCCAAGACTTGGTTTAGGAACATTAGGGTTTTTGACCTCTAATGGAGCACAATATAGGTGATGATGAACCTATATAGACAGTCAAATTTCATGGTGACAAAATAACATGTAACACTACCTTGTAGAATAAATAGAGAAAAGCTAGAGTTAGGTAGGGTCGATGGGATTCCATTCAAAACTTTTGTTGCAAACTATTAAGATTTTTATTGTATTCAGTGATTAAACTTTCAGAAATGTAATGAGGCTATTCTCTTCCTGAAATGAGCAGATAGTTTTACTGATTTAGTCCCAGAGAGCTGGGCTCGTGGGTTAGGGCCCAACCCATGTACCTCAACTTCTCTATTGTTTTCATTCTTTCCTTTCTATCATTTAGCTAGCTTTTTTTCTGTCAATTAGATACTTTGTTTCTGTCATTTAGTTAATCTTGCTTCTCATGGTTTCAAGTTGTTGTTTCACATTTCTGCTATAGGTTTTCATTTGCTTACGAGAGTAATAGAGTAGAGGAAAAATCCAAAAGTTGTGGTCAAGCCTTTCCCCGTCATCTTTGTCAATAGAGTTTGAGAAAGGTTGACCTTCCAACAGGCCAATAAAATGCTTTCACTTCACTGTTTTTATCACACATTTCATATTTTTTTTTCAGTGCATGAATTCGCAGGTTTGTTTGCAGGAATAAGAATCAAAAGCCCCAGAGAAATTATTAATCCGCTCCGCTTCATTTTCTAGTCCCTATCCATCTCTGTGTTACTCTTCTGAACCTTGCCTTTACGCCTCCATTCCCCTCCTTTTCCTCTTATTTGCATCTTTTGCACCTTTTTCATTCACAAAACACTTTAAAACCTTATAGATTGACCTCCGCCCTTTCCTTCTCGAACTTCCCGCTACCGTACTTCGCCCCTTCACAAATTTCACTTCGAATCTTTTCTCGTTTCCCTTTAAGACTTGCCGCTCCTTTTTTCCGATTGCGATATTGTTATCGCACTCCACCCTTGCTCCTCGAACTTCCCGCTACTGTACTTCACCTTTTCGCAAACTTCACTATCGCTTCTTCGCCAACCTTGCGATATTGCAAATTGCAAATCACAAGTTTTTCATTTTATTTTAGGAATTACCACTTCCAAACACCGATTGCGATAACTCTACCACATCGCACATTGCAATCGCATTTAAAAAACTTTCTCTTTTTCTTTTAAGACTTACCACTCCCAACCATCGATTGCGACATCACTGTAGCATTCCGCCATGTCATCCCTATCGCAATCACATTTCGTAGTTTTTATCCCCATCACAAATCACAAATCACAGTTTTTGTTTGGTTCCTTTAACATTTACCACTCCTGATGCTGATTGTGATATTATCCATACTCTGCCGCTAGTCCCACTGCCACGTCACCCAGCGCATTTCACACTTCAGAGTTTTTACCTCATTGCATTTCACATTTCGCTCTCGCTCCCGAACAACACTTCCGCTATTCCTCTAAATTTTTGATATTGCGATTTCACATATCGCATATCGCACTTCTATCCTGCATCACAACTCCGCCATCACACTTTCCAAATTATCTCGCTCCCAAGCATTTTTGCGCTATAAAATTTTTATAGTAAGTTTTAAACCCATATTTTCACTTCTAAGCCTTGTCCCATCTTTTCAAGCCCTCCATTATCATCTTTAGCTCGTTTTCCTCCAAACTGCAAGAAACCCCTCTTAAAATTAGAATTAGGTCATGAATAGCTGCATTGATAAGAGAATGATAGATAGAGCAGGGTGTGTTTAGCCAATTGACGAAGTTAAGTTCAATTTAAATTAGTTTCATTTCTTCCATTTCCTTTTTTCCATTTCTTTTTAACAAGATTAATTAGTTTCCTTTCTATCATTTCCTTTCTGTAATTTATTTTAGTCTCATTGAAGTAAGACAGACTTCACTGAGAACCCCTAGAAGTAGCACCCTTTCGTAGAGCGGAAGAGGATGAAATGAATAGAATGCATCTATTGTGTATATAGCACTGTCACCTCTAAGTTTTTATGAACCTCAGGTTGATAAAGTAAAGTAGGGCAGCCCTTGGGAGTTGAACCACTCTTGGTGCAATACTAGGGCTCACTACTTTTTAGCGTCGTTGCCGGGGAGGTGTCTAGTAGATGCTTTGATTCTGATTTAGCATTATTTTATTCTTTCCTTTCTCATTTTTTTTCCTAAATATTTAAAAATACAAAAAAAATCTGATTTTCATGCCTCATAGGAGTAGGGATACTCATAATTTTTTAAAAATAATTCTCCAATACCAACCCCCCCACTTGACTACGTGGTGTAGTAAGAACCACATCACAATGCACTTTTGAAGGAAGAAGAGATGGATGGATATGATGACAATGAAGAATATCTTATTGGGTTTCCCATTCAATATATAGACATCAATGTACATATGAAGAACATCCCTCCATATTTCCTTCCCAACTTCCATGGTATGAGGACAGAGGATCCGAAAACATTTCTCTTTGAATTTGAGATACTTTGTAGATATTATGGCTACTTATCACACACTCAAAAACTGATATTGTTTCCTAAACATTGAAGGATAAAGCTCTTAAATGGTTCATGAGTCTAGGTACTAATTCAATAAGATCATGGAATGATATGCAAAAGATATTTCTAGAAAAATATAAAGGTCGTGATCTTAGAGAAGAAATTTTTAGAACGAACCAAGAAGAGTATGAGAGCCTTGAGGATCTAATATAGAGGTTCATGTATAATGTTAAGAGGGAAAAATTGCATCATCTAGGATTTGACACACTAAAAACCCTCTTACTTAAAACAATTAGGGATGAGTGGATTGATCTCCTTAATCTCATGAGTAGAGGAGATGTATACTAATTGTCATTTGAAGAAATTTGTGAAACATGCAAGCACATATCAAGAGGAAGGGAAAGAGTAAGTAAATCAACATCAACATTGGTAAGGCAAGATGAACTTGGAAATTTTCTTGATAACTTTAAAATAGAAATTCTTAGCAATCTAAGTGAACAAGTAGAAATGTTAAGAATGAAAAATGAGCAAAAAGAAGATGCTGATATTTTTGTTATCCATGTAGAATAATATGCTAATAAATGTTGTCCATCATTCCACAGGTTGAAATAAGTTTACCAGGAAGACAATGGAGCAAGGAAATCACCAAAGAAGCTATGTTATGTAGATCGAAGGATACCCTGGCAGCCTAGTCAACTTGATATGATGAAAGGACCCACTTCACAATTCCAATATTATTCACATCCATCTAAAACTAATTGGGACACACTCCCTCCTTGGAAACCTTATCCATATCAACCCCAAAACCAATCTTGGAAACATGGTTTGCAAGGTACTTATTGGGAAATTGCTCAACATCCTCAATATTTCCCTCAATATCCTCCATACCCAACTCCATGCTATCCCTACTATCCACCTTCACCTTCACCACAACCTCAATCACATCCATCTCATATATCCACCCCCACTGTACCACCATTTCCAAACCCACACCATGAAGTATCTCAACCCACTTACAATGTTGAGGTACAACACTACTAAACATATCCTCTTGATGTAAATGGTTTGCATCTTAGTTTAAGAAAGGTATTGAAAAGAAGATACTTTCTTCATGTCATTGAAGGATAACATCAAGAAGAAGAAGATCCAAATTAGGAGATCAAAATATCAAGGGCTGCACTTGATGAAGAGACAACATCAGAATCAGATGTTGAGAAAGTTTCCTCATGTTTACTAGCATTTCCTCCATATGTTCAAGAGAACAATAAAAAAAGAGAGGAAGATTTGAATGTCATAATAGAAGAGGAAATCCAAGGTGATCTAACTCAGCAAGTGGACTAGAGGCATCACAACTATATTGACATATGGTTCCAAACAGTCATTAAGTTGCAACAACACAATATTCTCCAACAGTACTTGATACAATCCCAGTCAAAGAAATTCATCTCTTATATTCAAGTACATGTAAGAACATGTATTCCAAGTGTGAACTTGATTTTATCTGTCATCTTGAAGTGTACATGGCTCCATTGGAAGTATTCCTATACTTGAAAAAGGTTTTTTTTTTTTTTCAAGTAGAGTAGGAAAGTGAAAAAAAAGAAAAAGGGAAAGAATAAAATCTCAGATGAAAACATCTTTAAGGCATTCGAGATTGGCTCACTGATTGAAAACCTCAATGAGGCGGTCATTGGGTTGAAAAAAAAAGAAAAAAAAAATATCCTAGGTGAAAATCTCCTTTGAGGCACCAAGGCAGACCTACTAGTGGAAAACCTCATTGAGGCAGCTAGTAGGCCATAAAAAAGAAAAAAAAATGCATTTCTCCATGTATCTCTCGTTAATGAATGCACATGCTCTCCAACCTTTGCAAGCAGAAAAAAACAAGTTGGCAAAAAAATAAAATTTGGCCAACACCTTGGTCAAAGGCAGTCAAACTTGGAGTTCCTCCTCCTATGCTCTAAAGCTCCAAAAGGACCTCAAGCAAATTGTCACATGCAAATTTAGAGCAGCTTTAGAACCACCGACGAAAAATTCAACAACCATATCAAGAGCTTCATTATCACCTGAAAAAACAAATCAATGATAAGGCTCAAGTATGCAATCATTTAACCCTTTCTTCGAATCTGTTTTAGCTTAATAAAACATTAAAAAGTGTGAGAAGGAAAGTTTTTTATATAGCCAAAATTAGTAGCAGAGCAACCTCAGCCTTATCTAGCGTCTAGGCTCACTTTTTCCACCAAGAAGAGGAACAAGACAAAAGTAAAAAGGACTTGAGAAAGTGGGTAGTAAGAATTTCATTGTAATGGAAGACAAGGAGTGCCAAGGGGTAACCAAGGGTGAACTCAGTTCATAGAAAAAATAACTATGAGTTTATTCTGCATGCAATTATATATATATATATCTAAAGAAATAAAGAAATAAAAACAGAAAGAAAGAAAAGAAAAGAATAAAATAAAATAAAAGGTGGATCCACCACCTCTTGGCATGCAAAACATATTTTCTTTAGGCATCTGAGGACCTCCATGAAGCACCTACGAGAAGAAATGCAATAAGAATAGCAAGAAGATTAGCTGGAGGAGTAGCACATGGGCCAATAAACATAAAATGAAATAAGCTAGCATGCAAGAAGAATCAGAAGGTAGGGAGGATGAATAGGTTGCTAAGAGGATAAGCAACAGTTTCAGTAGGGGGGTGATGATGGGCCTCTAAATTAGACATAAATTAAGGCCCATCTAACCTTTCTTAGACTCATCTACCTTCCTTATGAACATGAAAATATATATTAAATTTCTCCTTCCGCACTTAATAATGTTTTCTTATGCTTTAATATTTTCTTAGGAAGTTTTAAAGGTAATTGCGTATTTGTGCTCAATATTGGTTATTTTTGTAGAATATTGGGATAATATTGGGCAGATTATGTAGATTTGGAGAAGGAGATAATTTAGGGACTTGCTCCCTACCACTGGAAGATAAATATTGAAGAATAAATGAGCAGAATGTCAGGAAATTATGGAGAAATCTTGGAGAGATTCAAGGGGTTTATCCACCCTCCTTAACTATCAAAGGCAACCAAGAAAACTGAAGACGAAGTGCACTCAATCTCTGTTTACTTGGAGTCAAGTGGACTCAATTACCCCAAAGATTCTCTCCAGTAATTCGAGTTCCAAAGGCAACCAAGCAACTCAATCTTTGTTTACTTGGAGTCAAGTGGACTCAATTACCCCAAAGATTCTCTCCAGTAATTCGAGTTCCAAAGGCAACCAAGAAACTCAATCTTTGTTTACTTGGAGTCAAGTGGACTCAATCACTATTTCCTAGGGAGCTGTTGGAAGCTACCTTGTAGAATAAATAGAGCAAAGCTAGAGCTAGGAAGGGTCGATGGGATTCCATTAAGAACTTTTCTTGCAAAATATTAAGCTTTTTTATTGTATTTAGTGATTAAACTTTGAGAAATTTAATGAGGATATTCTCTTCCTTAAATGAGCAGACAACTCCATTTTACTAATTCATCTTCTCTGTGGTTTTTGTTATTTCCATGCTTTCATTTAGCTAGTTTTGTTTATGTAAGTTAGCTACTTCTATTTCTGTCATTTAGTTGATCTTGCTTCTGATAGTTTCAAGTTGTTGTTTCGCATTGTTGCTCTAGGTTTTCATTTGCTTATGAGAGTAATAGAGTAGAGGAAAAATCTAAAAGCTATGGTCAAGCTTTTCCCTCTCATCTATGTCAATAGAGTTTGAGGAGGGTTGACCTTCCCACTAGCCAAACAAATTATTTTTGTTCACTATTTTTATCACTCATTTCATTTGTTTTTCGGTGCATGAATCTGCAAGTTTTTTTGCAGGAATAAGCATCAAAAGCCCCAGAGAAATTATTAATCTATTTCGCTTCATTTTCTAGTCCCTATCCATCTCTATGTTACGCTTCTGAACCTTTCCTTTACACCTCCATTCCCCTCCTTTTCCTCTTATTTGCATCTCCTATGCTTTTTCATTCACAAAACACTTAAAAACCTTATAGGTTGACCTCTGCCCTTTCCTTCTCAAATTTCTCGCTACTGTATTTCTCCTCTTCGCAAATTGCACTTCGCATCTTTTATCGTTTCCCTTTAAGACTTACCGCTCTTTTTTGCCTATTGAAATATTGTTATCACACTCCACCCTTGCTCCTCGAACTTCCCGCTGCTGTACTTCGTCTTTTTGCAAACTGCACTATCACTTCTTTGCCAGCCTTGCAATATTGCGATATTTTGATATTGCAAATATGAAATCACAACTTTTTCCTTTTTATTTTAAGACTTACCACTTCCAAATGCCAATTGCGATAACTTTTCCGCATCGTACAACGCAATCACATTTCGCAAACTTTTCGTTTTTCTTTTAAGACTTACCGCTCCCAACCACCGATTGCGACATCGCTGTAGCATTCTGCCACATCATTCCTATAGCAATCGCATTTCGTAGTTTTTATCCCCATCGCAAATCTCAAATCACAGTTTTTTTTTGGTTCCTTTAACACTTACTGCTCCCGATGCCGATTGTGATATTCTCCGTACTCTGCCGCCGGTCCCACCGCCACGTCACCCAACACATTTCCGACTTCACAGTTTTTACTCATCGCATTTTGAATTTCGCTCCTGCTCCCGAACAACACTTCCGTTATTCCTCTAACTTTGTGATATTGCCATTTCGCATATCGCATATCGCACTTCTGTCCTCCATCACAACTCCTCCATCACACTTTTCAAATTATCCCACTCCAAATAATTTTTGGGCTATAATATAGTTTTAATAAATTTTAAACCCATATTTTCACTTCTAAGCCTTGTCTCATCTGTTCAAGCCCTCCATTAGCATCTCTAGCTCGTTTTCCTCCAAACTGCAAGAAACCCCTCTTCAAATTAGAATAGGTCATGAATAGATGCATCAACAGGACTATGATGGATAGATCAGGATGTGTTTAGCCGATTGGCCAAGTTAAGTGCAATTTAAATTAGTTTCATTTCTGTCATTTCCTTTCTACCATTTCTTTTTAGCAAGATTAATTAGGTTCGTTTCTATCATTTTCTTTTTGCAATTTATTTTAGTCTCATTGAGGTGTGACAAAATTCATTGAGAACCCCTAGAAGTAGCACCCTTTCATATAACGGAAGAGGATGACATTAATAGAATGCATCTGCTGTGTATATAACACTGTCACCTCTAAGTTTGTACGAACCCCGGGTTGATAAAGTAAATTAGGGTAGCCCCTGGGAGTTGCAACACTCTTGGTGCAATACCAAGGCTCACCAGCTATGACTAGATGAATGTATTGGAAAGATATATCTTTAGGCATAAAATCTCTATAAATGATGTGATCAACCTATTTTTTAACCCTTTAAAAACAATGGCCCATAGATACCATGTCGCCAATTTTGTATGTGAACGCTCCATCTTCATATGGTACCACCAAACTTATTTTCACCTGTGTTCATTTAATCAAATGGTAGGTCATGTTATCTTCATTTCCCGAGGGGGAAGTGACAAGAAAAACATCGTTTACAACCAAAATAAAAAATGTGAATTATTTAAATATGTTAAAGATTTCAATTTATAGATGAAAATTTTAATTATAGACGGGCCACATACCTTCCCTTACAAGATCAGAGGCTCAATCATGATCAAGGGAAATGATGGCCTCTTCATCGTGTATTTCTTGCCATGTCAGAATTGGATGAGATCCCTTTGGATTAGGAGGGAAATATTTCCATCCTTTCATGAACCTGTGCTTTTCACAGTGATCAAGTCTACATCCATCAACACCAATGCAAAACTCAAAAAAACATGCGAGTCTTCTTGTCTTTATGGAAAATATTTCCCCCATGTCTTTGCTCTGCACTGAATATAATTCCCTTGTTTCTTCTATATTATTACAATACCAAGGAATGAATCTATTCACATCGCCAAGTTAAGAATTGTATTAGAACCTACACACATGCCTAATATATTCGTGATCTTCCTGTGCTAAATGGGATCTGCACTATCGCTTCTCTGCCAGCCTTGCGATATTGCGATATTGTGATATTGAAAATCTTAAATCACAACTTTTTTCTTTTTATTTTAAGACTTACCACTTCCAAATTCCAATTGCGATAACTCCGCCGCATCGTACAACGCAATCACATTTCGAAAAATTTTCCTTTTTCTTTTATGAATTACCGCTCCCAACCACCGATTGCGACATCATTGTAGTATTCCGCCACATCCTCCCTATCACAATCGCATTTCACGGTTTTTATCCCCATCGCAAATCTCAAATCGCAATTTTTATTTGGTTCCTTTAACACATACCGCTCCCGATGCCGATTGCGATATTCTCCGTACTTTGCCGCTGGTCCCACCGCCACGTCACCCAACACATTTCCGACTTCACAGTTTTTACCTAATCGCATTTTGAATTTTTCTCCTGCTCCCAAACAACACTTCTGTTATTCCTCTAACTTTGTGATATTGCGATTTCGCATATCGCATATCGCACTTCTGTCCTCCATCGCAACTCCTCCATCACACTTTTCAAATTATCTCGCTCCAAATAATTTTTGGGCTATAATAAAGTTTTAATAAGTTCTAAACCCATATTTTCACTTCTAAGCCTTGTCTCATCTATTCAAGACCTCCATTAGAATCTCTAGCCCGTTTTCCTCCAAACTGCAAGAAACCCCTCTTCAAATTAGCATTAGGTCATGAATAGCTGCATCAACAGGACTATGATAGATATATCAGGGTGTGTTTAGCTGATTGGCCAAGTTAAGTGAAATTTAAATTAGTTTCATTTCTATCATTTCCTTTCTACCATTTCTTTTTAGCAAGATTAATTAGGTTCCTTTCTATCATTTTCTTTTTGCAATTTATTTTAGTCTCATTGAAGTGTGACAGACTTCATTGAGAACACCTAGAAGTAGCACCATTTCGTATAGCGGAAGAGGATAACATGAATAGAATGCATCTGCTGTGTATATAGCACTGTCACCTCCAAGTTTGTATGAACCCCGGGTTGATAATGTAAATTAGGGTAGCCCCTGGGAGTTGCAGCACTCTTGGTGCGATACCAGGGCTCACCAGCTATGACTAGAGGAATGTATTGGAAAGATATATCTTCAGGCATAAAATCTCTATAAATGATGTGATCAACCTATTTTTTAACCTTTTAAAAACAATGGCCCATAAATACCATGTCGCCAATTTTGTATGTGAACGCTCCATCTTCATATGGTATCACCAAACTTATTTTCACCTGTGTTCATTTAATCAAATGGTAGGTCATGTTATCTTCATTTCCCGAGGGGGAAGTGACAAGAAAAACATCATTTACAACCAAAATAAAAAATATGAATTATTTAAATATGTTAAATATTTCAATTTATAGATGAAAATTTTAATTATAGACAGGCCACATACCTTCCCTTACAAGATCAGAGACTCAATCATGATCAAGGGAAATGACGGCCTCTTCATCATGTATCTCTTGCCATGTCAGAATTGGATGAGATCCCTTTGGATTATGAGGGAAATATTTCCATCCTTTCATGCACCTGTGTTTTTCACAGTGATCTAGTCTACATCCATCAACACCAATGCAAAACTCAAAAAAACATGCGAGTCTTCTTATCTTGATGGAAAATATTTCCCCCATGTCTTTGATCTGCATTGAATATAATTCCCTTGTTTCTTCTATATTATTACAATACCAAGGAATGAATCTATTCACATTGCCAAGTTCAACATTGTAGAAGAACCTACACACATGCCTAATATATTCGTGATCTTCTTGTGCTAGATGGGATCTGCACCAGTTGACCACCTCTACTAATGATTTGAGTCGATCTGCATCATGACTCATTTGGTACCTCCTAAGTGCTCACTTCACATAATCACCTACACCATCATGCTCACCCTTTCCATGTCCCGTTTCAAATGGCTCTAAGTATGCTAATTTTTTGTCTTCTTATGTAGTCAGCTCAACCAATAAAAATTTTGTGCTCACTTAAACTTCCCTACACAACCATCTGACCATATCCAATGATTTATGAATGATATGTCATTTATTTTAATGATTCGTAAGTTAGGTTAAATAAATGTTGCACAAACAATGTTTCATGGTGATGATCATCACTGATGTTAAATTGATACTCCTTAATAACATCACGTGATTGGTTAGTGTTATCCCTACCATCAAGATTCAATTGTGCATATATGTATAGAACATGCACGAATATGGAAACTTGGTATGAGTGATAGTCCTCAATCTAGATCTCTGTATAAGGAGAAAATGTGTAATAATCGGCAAGTGCACTACTGCTAATATTTTTCCTGGCTGGAATTCTTCAGGAGAATGATTAAATTCATAAGCTTAACACCTAGACTTGTGAAATTGTTTGATATATTTATAGATTTGGTTTTGAAACATCCGCATGAATTGTGAAATAGGAATCTCATCCTCAACATAATTAATCCTCCTAGGCACTAGAGTTGAAGAAAATGGTTGATTTCCCATGACATACTCATATCGATTCCATGTGACAGTAACATTTTACATCCAAACTGGTTTACATCAATAAGAAAATTCCTATGGAACAATTCCAAGTCACCACATTTAGTGCATCTTCTCCCACCTATACATAATTTCTTGTAAAACAACTCTTTTGTCTCCCTTCTGTACAATATTGATGAAACGAAATCGTGCACTGTAGGAGAAGGAGGGTCTTCATAACAATTATTATTATTAAATTATTAGCAAGTGTCATAATGAAGTTGAAATTAAACATGTTATTGACAACAACACGTGTCACAGATTGTATTAGGCCTAATAAACTGTTAGAAAATTGTATATTATGGAGCAATGCAACACATAAAATATGCGGAAAAATATATAATTTTCTAACAACTGGTATCGGAGCTATGAAGATCTAAAATCTGGAATGAGCTGCCAATTTTAGTGATTTTTCTATATTTATAGTTTGCTGCTATTGGGTGAAATTTTTCTCAAGGAAGCTTGCTACAAAGCGTTGTGCGACCATCAATAATTTTTTTGGTGGATGCATTGGTGATAACATGTGCATGATAAAAGGCACGACATCAAGCGACTGCGAGGGGAAATTTTCAACATTTTTGCTGCTGAAAATGTCAAGGTGGAGGTGTAATTCCTTTGAGATGAGTTTTGTTGCAGAAAAGAAGAACAACGGAACTCAAGAATACCGGCGCTGTGAACTTCTCGGATTTCTTGAACCCAAAGATGGTGAATCTCTAGGCGGAGGCGGACGAGATCTCTTGCTTCCATGAGATGGTGCTCGTGTATAGTCTCTGGATCGACATGAACGATCACAACTATCGCTGAAAATGGTGGAACAAAGTTCCTTGACAAATTCGGAGTCGCAGTCGGCAGAGCTAAAACTCGTTCTCACTAAGGAGCAGCGTTATGACTGAGGAATGCATGCGAAAAATGTGAGATGCTCAGGTGTGGATCTAAGTGGAACAGCCATGTGGATTATGCCAACATCCATAACTTGTCATCGCTATAGATATCAAGATCGATGGTGTGATCAAATCGTTGAAATCCGAATCTGAAGAGGACATGGATGGTAATGAGGGTCAAAAGGTCCGTGATTGCGGTCAAGCCCTCCGAGTCATCTGCCAAGAAGTTTGGGATGACATTGAAGGGCAAGCAAGCGTTAGCTCCAGCTCGTGCTGACCATTTGGAGCGGTACTTTTGCAGTGGACAGAAAGAAGAGGCTATTGAACAGACGCCTAGATTAGGAACGGAGAAGTCAGAAATTAGATCCAGAATAATAAAATACAATGAGGAAGGGAATTCACGGACAACAATGGATAAAGCTCAGAAGATGATTTTTATTGCCTCACATGCGAGGTTTGAGTGCAGAGACTTTGTTAATGAAGAAGTATAGAAAATGCACGCCATGTTTTTTTGACAAAATGTCTCGCAGAGATGTCGTCACATGGAATTCTATGATTGCAGGTTATGCGCAGAATGGGCTCGGTGATGAGGCCTTGATGCTCATGTATAAAATGCATTTGACAAGTATAAAACCAAATTCTAACACTTTTATGAGTGTCCTTGCTGTATGCACCAATTTGACAGCACTGCAACAAGGCGAGGAAGTCCATGGGTTCATAATCAGAGGTGGCTTAGAGTCCGATGCTATTGTGGGAAGTGCTCTTGTAGTTATGTATGCCAAATGTGGAAATATAGTCAATGCTCAACAAGTGTTTGACAGAATGTGTCAATCAAATGTTTTGAAGAACGTCAAAATGAGAGAGGATATTTGCAGGTGATTTAATTAAAAAATTGATGAACCATGTATCTGAAGAGAATTCCTAGAGGACTGGCAGTTACAGAGGCTGGTGACCCATGTAATTCGGTAGATGGATTCCTTTTTATATGGACATTGATGTCATTCGGCAGATTGATGTACAACTATGATGTCCTCTTTGGAGAGGACATCATGTATGAATGTAGAGAATGGTCATACAAAGAACATCAACAATGAAACAAAAAAAAAATTTATTATAATGGAGTTAATGTTTTACATGTAAATGGGCATACTGCTGTAAGACCTGGTATGGCATGCGTCCCCCTGGGTAATCACTGGTAAAGTCTGGGTTAGACCTAGGTGATAGGGGGGATGTCAAATTAACAATTACCCTGGGTAAAAATTTGAGGGGGGAGGAGCTAGAGTGAGCAGGGTTATCTCATTTAGCAGGTTTGGCTGGATTTAGTCAATAATCCCTAAGTCAAGTTTAAGGGGGGAATTGGTAGGTAAACTTGACTCGGGATAGAGTCAAAGTTGACCAGGGTAAATAGTAGTGGTTTTGGGGCACATGGTTTTGTGCACCCATGGTTTTGGCCCATGGTATTGCATATAATGGAGCCTATAAAAGGCTGGGAATACTTCATTGTAATGTAGGCCTGGAGGTGAGCAGTGAAGGCTCACTTGGCTGGATTGGCCAGGGTTTTGGCCAATGGTTAATGAAATTTCATTGGTTGGGTTTTTCCCCGGATTTGAGGTTTTCCCAGTTAAACATTGTGTTTATGTTTGTGATTTGTTGCTGGTTCTTTTCATGTTTAATTATTCTCTCGGTAAATTATTTTATTGTTTGCGGTAAATTCCTAACATAAACCATGGCTTTAATTTCTAAAACATCCTCATGGATCTCTTCACATGGTGATTTATTTCTTGAAATTCCTTGAACAATGCAACTTCAATAATTTATACAATGTTCTTAGAATGATCCAAATACTCACCTTTAGCTATGAGATGTCTTATGACATGATTTCTATATGGAATAACACGATAATGGCTCTCCCAAAACTCTACCACAAGTGCCTTCATTCAGGTTGTAAGCCTTATTGGTAGGGTTTCTTGGTGATAAGAGCCAAACAAGAAAATTCATCATTTTAATTTACTCAAACCCTAAATTTGGCATGCTTGTGCAATATTTTTCTTGATACACGGAGCAATTTTGACATTGTTGCCAATTTTTTTTGTCTTGATGTACTCGATGCAACAATAACAATTGTAATTTCCCTATGTGCAACTCGAACATCAAGTTTTCTTGATTTTCCAAACAAAGTGAATTCCTTTGATATATTTTAAGTGACATTCATATGCTTCTTCCTGATTTTAGCATCTTGGACACCCAAAAGATTTGTGGCATGTTTTAGTTTCTTATGTTTAATCAATCCCTGTAGTATCTAAGCTTATGAAACAACTGAATATTTCTCAAAATATTGTCAAATGATGTTATTGACATGCTCTCTAATAGGGAAAGCAAACATAGGCTCCCTAAGGTCCTTTCTTGTGCTTGCATCCATTTTTTCTACAAAACTTCAACCCATTTCCAATCCAGCACAACTCCCTGTTATCCTATCAAATTGTGAGGAAAAAACCCATTCTTTTGATGGTTGATCAAATTGATAGGGAAAAAATTCTTCCTCTAGTGTTTGATTAGCTTGATATGGCACATATTGTTCCCCTAGTGAGAGTTGATCACCTTGATAGGGCACATGTTGTCTTTCTAGTGGTTAATCAGCTCCATATGGCACATCTTGATTATCATCTTGATCTAGATTTATGTAGGAAAACAATAAAATAAAAAAATAAATAAAAATGCAGATATGAAACAGAAAATATACTTCATTTCATTCGTATCAAATAACTAAATAAGCTTACAGATAGAATGGAAAAATCTAGCTCAGGCGATGGTAGCTTATCTCTAAGAAGAGATGTGGCAACTACATGCCTTTGAATTGTGTTAGAATGAGGTTTTAAGGCCTATTTATTATTGAGAAACAATGGAAATCCATAAACATCCAAATACCTAGCCCTAAGAGATGAAGTGCGAAAACTATGGGCCCCGTTTGGTAAAATTGGTGCATCAACTTCCTGGGGTTGTACCTTTGGCATACAATCTCTGTTTGATGCGCAAAATACCTCATTACAAATATCTGTCTGAGGAATAAAAATTTTGAGTGACCAACATCGGTCAATGACCCTTGTTGTTCCCAAGTTTCCCAAAAAACATTGTTTAGGGCCTCAAAATGGCTTCAGAAGTTCAAGACCTGAAAAACTGCCAAAAATAGTAAACTGTGCTACAATTAAGGAAAATGAAAAGCTGAAAGAAACAATGGTGGGGCCCAAAGTGGAATAGGTGGGTGGCCACAAATATCCACCTGGATCAATCCTCCTCCCTTAGGAAGAAATGGTCACCATTACATTGAGTTCCTCCATGAGATGAGGAAATTTTTGCTGAACCTGGTCGCTCGTGAGCCACTTGCCTTGGTGCAGGAGTTGGTTTGCTTTGGAAACCCGATATAGTTGGATCTTCTACGTGCAAGTGTTATTGATTTTCTTGTCCATGATTTGATTATTTGTGGCATTAGGGTTTAGCTCTATTGGTGTGAGTTGTTCTTCCATGAATGATGTGTCCAGTAATGGTGGAAAGTAGGGCTGAAGGTAGTCCACATTGAACATTGGGTGCATACCGAGGAATGTTGGAATACTGAGCTCGAAGGCATTTTCTGTGACAACCTTGGTGATGGTTTATGTCCCATATCAGAGCGAGCGAAGCTTGCGGTGGGGTACATCAAGGCGCTCATTCTGCAAATGTAGCCAAATTTTTCGTTCACCTAGAACTTGTGTGGGACCCGATGCTAATCACGTCGCTGCTTGTACTTAGCATCGACTCTATACAATATGTGATGGAAATGTTGGTGAATGTGCTGAATGCACTCAATGAATTTGTTCACCTTGTCAGATTTTTTAGTGCCTAAATCCACCTTAGGCTGAAATAAGGTAGAAAAAGGACAAGACCAAACCACGCTCAGCCTCATAGCTAGCCCTACGAGGACAGGAGAGGGCTCTCTCCGGGTCAATCTCAATGAAAATATTCAACGGGGCTTGAGATGACTAAAACAAAAACTGATCTTAGGCTAGATAAACAAATAGGAGGGTTTGATTTTGATTTATTGGGATTTTGTTGGAAAAAGGGAAAAACTATTTCGGGCTTGGGGATGAGGCCAAATTCTTGCAGAGTTCAATTTGGGGCAGGGTAGGCAATGGTTTTGATGTCTTAGATCAAATGAATGAATTGAAAAGACTGTTGAGGAGCTGAAGAGGGCAAGAGAGTGCAAGGATCCTCTTCAAACTGACGAAAAACATATAAAACTAAACAAAAGCTTAAGGCAGAGCACCAGCAAATCAATGAATTCTACCTTAGTTACTCATTTGTTTAATTCAGAAGCAAAGAGAAGGGAAATGGCATACATATAACATTAATTAAACTTAAAATAACATGAGAAGAACATCATCAAAACTTAGAAGCCACAAGAATCCCAACAAGTGCTGCAAAACTCTGGTCTTTCCTTTGCCAAAAACTGAAAATGGATATACAATGGAGTGCCAAACTTTTCCCAAGAGTCCAACCTTGAAAATGCCTCAGAAAATACAATATATAGACCATCCTAACCCCTTCCCATGCCTCTAGGGGTCGAGCTCATCCTTCTAGGAGCTGTTTCAACCAATTCTAAACCTAGAACTGAAATCTAGGCAGCCAAACAACTTGCCTCTATATGCTAGGAAACTGATCCATTCACTTAATTTTCACTTTTTAGTGAATGAATCCTCTAGAACAAGTAAATATGAGCCAAAATTACATCATAGCCACAAAATTACATCAAGATAGATCAATAATTACATCAAGGAGTGAAACTAGTCAAACTGGGCGAATTTCTGAGCTGAAAAGTGAAAAATAGGCCAAATTCCTCTATGCGCCGCGCTAAAAAACTCAATGCATCGCGCCACTTTGAGCCTGTTTTTGAGGCACTTACCGAAGTCCAAATTGAGCTCACGATAGCCCGTTGGAAAGCCCTGGATGCCTACTATCCAATACAAGTGGAATTTTTCAATTTGGTGTTCATTTGCCTTGTCAAAAATCAAATCTCCCAAGACGGGTTCCTGCTGGTGCAAAAAGTGGCAGAAAGGCCATTTTCAAGGTGTTTTTGGCCCTTTAGGAAACCCAGAATTTGATGAAATGCTTCGGCCATTCCTGAACATGCATAATTTATCATAAAAAACCCAAAAATATCAAGTTTTACTCCAGAAGATGTCTCAAACGTAAGCGCGCGTCGAGTGGTGTGACGCGTCGGGCAGAAAAACCTGTTTTGTGACCAAAAATTTCAAAATTGACAAAATTGACAAAATTTTCTCCAAATTCCTTGAAATCTGGGCTGGAGGTTCATAATCAAGTACCATTCTCAGCCAAAGAAGCTTCGGCCAAGATTCAGAGTCTATCCTCCCTTTTCCGCCGTTTCAGTGCCCTCCTGGTGCATGCAGTTTCAGTGGTGGAATCACTGTCTCTGTTGTATGATGTGTCGATGTCCGCCTCCATGGTGTTGAAAGTCTATGCCAAGTGTATGTTTTTTTTGTTGAGAATGAGAAATGAGAACTTGTGTCTTGTTTCAATCGCCAAAATATGCCAAGTAGGAAGGGACTGTGGTAAGTGAGTATAGTGGACTGTGGGAAAAGTATGGTTCAACCAAGTGAAGTTTATAATGTGAAGAAAATCACTTGATTATTTTTGGGGAATGTGGGGTTTGGGGATTTTGGGAATCTTGAAAATGATATGGGAAAGGGAGAGTAATAGGGAATAATAGGGTTTAGGGATAGGAACATAGGACTTTAGAAATAAGTGATTTGGGATGTAGAGGAACAGGGGATTAATAGGGATGATGGGTTTAAGGTGAGGGAAGGAATCAACAAGGTGAAGGGGAAAAGGATTCTTTGGCACCAAAACACCAAAACACAACCCTAAGGAGCAGCTTTAATAAGAGGATAGGGTTTGTAGTTTAGCATTCAAGTTCTTCAACCAATCTTTGAAACCACACCCAAAAATGATCAATGGAAAATTACAAGATGATTTGACTTATTTGGAGCAGAGGAGCCAAGAAATTTGGGATTTCGTTGAAGGCAATGAGCAAACTGGAGTATCAGCCCAATGCGCCGCGCACCAACCCAATGCGCCGCGCCATAAATAACGCATTTTGCAGGAGGCTTTTGGAGGCCTTCCCGGTGTCCAAATTGGGCGCATGATAGCTAGTTGGAAATATTATTGAGTATAATTTCCATCCCAACTAGAATATTTTAATTTGGAGTTTATTTAGCCTGTCAAAAATCAAATCTCCCAAGACTGGTCAAAATGTGCAAGATGAGGCTTCCTCAAGGCAAAGTGCTGTTGCAGTAAACTTTTGAAGGTTTTCCTCAACTACAAATTGAGCTTATGATAGCTCATTGGAAATATATTTGTGTCTATTTATCATTTGACTCATCAAGCAAGTCATTTGGCTAACCAAGCTAGGAGAAATATTGATTTTCCCAAGGTCACTTCAGAGGTGCATCAATTCTCCTGAGGCAACGGTATTTTTGAAATTTCTCTAAAACCATGATACCTGTGTAAAAAGTGAAGGATTTTTTTCTTCTTTGGCATGTTTTGGAAAAAAACCTCTCTCATTTTTCCCAAATTCATCTTTTATTGCTCAGAAGCATCATTTGAGTGAAATTTATCCCGATGTGTGGAGCAAGGGATTTGTCGAAATTAAGCGAAATGAAGGGGATAAGGGGCTTCTAAATTCTTGAGAAAATTTTGGGAAGTAGGGAGGGTGTTAGGAAGTAGGGGAAAGTGGAATTTCAGAGATTGAGTGAGGGGAAGGGGTCCAAAAGGGCAAAACACAGGCCTAGCCTAGAAAGTTGCCAAGTTGTAGCAAGAAACTAGGGTTTGTGCAAAAATGAGGAATTTGGGGGATCTTAGTGATGGGAAGTGTTTAATAAGGTACATTAAGGATAGGGAAATGTGTATGAACATCAGGATACAAGTTTTGCTGATGATTTGACCATCCAAGAGAAATTACCTCCAAAACCCTAGGAGAGGGAAATGAACCTTACCTAGGCACAACTGAAGCATGAACAAGGTGTAAAATGACCCATTGGAACCTGACATGATGATGAAAACCCTCTGAATGATGGTAAACTTAGCTGAATGGTGACATGGACCGACATTTGGACAACTTTGAAAAGAGTGAAAACAAACCCTAGACCTAATACTTAGTGATCAAATTTTTCTTGAAGGCTCACTGAAATGAAAAAATTAATCTTGACACCTTAAAATCACTTTGTAAGAGCATGTTTGATCATTGGAGGAAGGCTGCAAAGGATGACACTAACATTGGCTCCAATGGGGATGGTATCTCCTTGGAGGTGCCAAGAACTGCAGATCTTTGGGAGAGAAGACCAGTGCCTTATTCATTGGGCAATGGAGTCAAAACTCAAGCTAAAATGCATGACTGAAAACCGACACAAACTAACTTAATAACAAGACTAAAAACTGACTCGCAAATGACTCATGACTGACTTAACTAAAACAAGTACTTACAAAGCTTTTTAATGGCAGCAGTCCATCAAGATTCGAGGGTTTCAAATCATGATGACAACCAACTGCCTGCTGATGGAATATGTACAATCATGTGTAGTGTGCTTTCCAATGTAACCAATCAAGCAGATGCCTCCTTGATTGATTCTCCTGATTAGATCTTCTAGTCAACAATAGATACTGGTAACTAGGCATCCTAAAACATAATTGACGATGATCTCCTTCATTACTGAATACTGCAATAATCACCTTCACTGCTGACTACAACAGATTTTCCAGTGGATCCTGAAAAACATGAAGATTTACCTCCTGCTGAAGAAACAAGGTGTCTTTTTCTTTTGATTCTGATCCTCCTTCATAATGTACTTCAGTAAAAGTATGTTCCTGGTCCTCAAAAAATTCTGAACAAGTAGATGAGTAGATCTCCTCTTGGAAAAACATTTCAAAACATGAGACATATGAAGAAGAATCTGAAAGGTAGCCCTGAATGTTCTGATCTTCTGTAGTCTGAATATATTGTAGGTCATATTCATATAATATGACAGCCAAATTATCATGTTTCTTATTACATTCATCAATCATGAGAAAAGAAACTTCAGATGATTCTTGAAACCCAAACATGACATTTCTATCATTTAACAATGATTCATCCAAGGAAACTTTTTCACTTACTTGAACAAAGATCTCATCTTGTTTTTCATAGGGGGAATGAACTACATCCTTGTGAAGATCCAGTTCTGGTGGGATGAGAGCATTTAGGTCTGTAACTCTGTTTTCTTCATTTGAGACAACCTCAACAATACAACTCTCTTTTATGAGATCTGGAACAACATGTTTTTCCTCATCACAATTTATCTCTCGATCTGATTTATCGTCATCACTATCTGAGATTGGAACATCATTTTCCTGGGTATCATCCTTTATTTCAGCCAGATCTGAAATGAAACTTCTTCTTTCATCATCTTCAACCATATGGAAATATTTAACCTGCTGATCTTGACAAGTATCCTCTAAGATTTCTGTGTGCTGCTGAAACGAATTTTCATACAATGCTTCCATGATTTCTCCGTCCATCAATTCATTATCTCCATAAAAATTCTCAAGATCTTCAATGAAACTACTAACGTGTTCACAACAATTCTGCACTAATATTAAGGATGGACAAGATTCTTTATACCTTTCAATGAATATTGTATGAAACTCTTTTAGACAATAAATAGAAGCAGGTGGCAAACTTTCATACCAAGATCGGGCTTCATCTTCCAGAGTAGCCATAAACATTTTCATCAAACAGTCTTCAGGAAAATCAATCTTTAATTTATGCACATGAATGTGAAATTTCACCAGATGAAGAGCAGCGTCATTACCTTCCACATTTCTGAACATAGGAAAATTCTGAAGCCAATCCACCTTGGGCATTTTATTTGGAAAACCTGGGATGTGATCTCGGCTCATGGGAGCGTATCTTCTTGCAACCCGTTCCATCTTGAAAATCTTAAAGCTACTAATCTTCCTGCAGTGGAGTCACCATGAAGCATTGATTTTTGGATTTTTCAGTGAATGAAGTCGCCAGGTGAATGATTTCAGCCTTCTTATGTCTGATTGTTGTCCACCATCAACAATCAGATCTGAACTTGATACATGTACTGGGGCAATTCACAAGTCAAGTGTCACGCTCACAAGCTAGCCCGGAGATTGACTGAAGCAGCATTCATCTACTTCCGCTAATGCAAAGCAATAGCGTTTCGAATGCTACCTGGCGTAAATTCAGGCTCCGTCTGTAACTTATGAAACAACTAACACCAACAAGCAAACCATTTTTTTCCCCAGTATGGTCGCCACTATGTTAGTGCCTAAATCCACCTTAGGCTGAAATAAGGTAGAAAAAGGACAACACCAAACCACGCTCAGCCTCGTAGCTAGCCCTACGAGGACAGGAGAGGGCTCTCTCTGGGTCAATCTCAATGAAAATATTCAACGGGGCTTGAGATGACTAAAACAACAACTGATCTTAGGCTAGATAAACAAATAGGAGGGTTTGATTTTGATTTTTTGGGATTTTGTTGGAAAAAGGGAAAAACTATTTCGGGCTTGGGGATGAGGCCAAATTCTTTCAGAGTTCAAGTTGGGGCAGGGTAGGCAATGGCTTTGATGTCTTAGATCAAATGAATGGATTGAAAAGACTGCTGAGGAGCTGAAGAGGGTAAGAGAGTGCAAGGATCCTCTTCAAACTGATGGAAAACATATAAAACTAAACAAAAGCTTAAGGTAGAGCACCAGCAAATCAATGAATTCTACCTCAGTTACTCATTTGTTTAATTCAGAAGCAAAGAGAAGGGAAATGGCATACATATAAAATTAATGAAACTTACAATAACATGAGAAGAACATCATCAAAACTCAGAAGCCACAAGAATCCCAACAAGTGCTGCAAAACTCTGGTCTTTCCTTTGCCAAAAACTGAAAATGGATATACAATGGAGTGCCAAGCTTTTCCCAAAAGTCCAACCCTGAAAATGCCTCAGAAAATACAATATATAGACCATCCTAACCCCTTCCCATGCCTCTAGGGGTCGAGCTCATCCTTCTAGGAGCTGTTTCAACCAATTCTAAACCTGGAACTGAAATCTAGGCAGCCAAACAACTTGCTTCTATATGCTAGGAAACTGATCCATTCACTTAATTTTCACTTTTTAGTGAATGAATCCTCTAGAACAAGTAAATATGAAGCAAAAATTACATCATAGCCACAAAATTACATCAATATATATCAATAATTACATCAAGGAGTGAAACTAGTCAAACTGGGCGAATTTCTAAGCTGAAAAGTGAAAAATAGGCCAAATTCCTCTATGCGCTGCGCTCAAAAACTCAATGCATCGCGCCACTTTGAGCCTATTTTTGAGGCACTTAAAGAAGTCCAAATTGAGCTCATGATAGCTCGTTGGAAAGCCCTGGATGTCTACTATCCAACCCAAGTGGAATTTTTCAATTTGGAGTTCATTTGCCTTGTCCAAAATCAAATCTCCCAAGACTGGTTCCTGCTGGTGCAAAAAGTGGCAGAAAGGCCATTTTCAAGGTGTTTTTGGCCCTTTAGGCAACCCAGAATTTGATGAAATTCTTCGGCCATTCCTGAACATGCATAATTTATCATAAAAAACCCAAAAGTATCAAGTTTTCCGCCAGAAGATGTCTCAAACGAAAGCGCGCGTCGAGTGGCGCGACACGTCGGGCAGAAAAACCTGTTTTGTGACCAAAAATTTCAAAATTGACAAAATTTTCTCCAAATTCCTTGAAATTTGGGCTGGAGGTTCATAATCAAGTACCATTCTCATCCAAAGAAGCTTCGGCCAAGATTCAGAGTCTATCCTCCCTTTTCCGCCGTTTCAGTGCCCTCCTGGTGCATGCAGTTTCAGTGGTGGAATCACTGTCTCTGTTGTATGATGTGTCGATGTCCGCCTCCATGGTGTTGAAAGTCTATGCCAAGTGTATGTTTGGTTTGTTGAGAATGAGAAATTAGAACTTGTGTCTTGTTTCAATTGCCAAAATATGCCAAGTAGGAAGGGACTGTATAGGAAGGGACTGTGGTAAATAAGGAGAGTGAGTATAGTGGACTGTGGGAAAAGTATGGTTCAACCAAGTGAAGTTTATAATGTGAAGACAATCACTTGATTATGTTTGGGGAATTTGGGGTTTGGGGATTTTGGGAATCTCGCAAATGATATGGGAAAGGGAGAGTAATAGGGAATAGTAGGGTTTAGGGATAGGAACATAGGACTTTACAAATAAGTGATTTGGGATGTAGAGGAACAGGGGATTAATAGGGATGATGGGTTTAAGGTGAGGGAAGGAATCAACAAGGTGAAGGGGAAAAGGAGTCTTTGGCACAAAAACACCAAAACACAACCCTAAGGAGCAGCTTTAATAAGAGGATAGGGTTTGTAGTTTAGCATTCAAGTTCTTCAACCAATATTTGAAACCACACCCAAAAATGATCAATGGAAAATTACAAGATGATTTGAATTATTTGGAGCAGAGGAGCCAAGAAATTTGGGATTTCGTTGAAGGCAATGAGAAAACTGGAGTATCAGCCCAATGCGCCGCGCACCAACCCAATGCGCCGCACCATAAATAACGCATTTTGCAGGAGGCTTTTGGAGGCCTTCCCGGTGTCCAAATTTGGCACATGATAGATCGTTGGAAAGCTTATTGAGTCTAATTTCCATACCAAATGGAATTTTGTAATATGGAGTTTATGTACCTTGTCAAAAATCAAATCTCCCAAGACTGGTCAAAATGTGCAAGATGAGGCTGCCTCAAGGCAGAGTGCTGTTGCAGTCAACTTTTGAAGGTTTTCCTCAACTCCAAATTGAGCTCATGATAGCTCATTGGAAATATATTTGTGTCTAGTTATCATTTGAATCATCAATCAAGTCATTTGGCCAACCAAGCTAGGAGAAAGATTGATTTTCCCAAGGTCACTTCAGAGGTGCATCAATTCTCTTGAGGAAATGGTATTTTTGACATTTCTCTAAAACCATGATACCTGTGTAAAAAGTGAAGGAGGTGTTTCTTCTTTGCCATGTTTTAGACAAAAACCTCTCTCAGTTTTCCCAAATTCATCTTTTATTGCTCATAAAAATCATTTGAGTGAAATCTATCCCGATGTGTGGAGCAAGGGATTTGTCGAAATGAAGCGAAATGAAGGGGATAAGGGGCTTCTAAATTCTTGAGAAAATTTTGGGAAGTAGGGAGGGATTTTAGGAAGCAGGGGAAAGTGGAATTTCAGAGATTGAGTGAGGGGAAGGGGTCCAAAAGGGAAAAACACAGGCCTAGCCTAGAAAATTGCCAAGTTGTAGCAAGAAACTAGGGTTTGTGCAAAAATGAGGAATTTGGGGGATCTTAGTGATGGGAAGTGTTTAATAAGGTAAATTAAGGATAGGGAAAGGTGTATGAACATCAGGATACAAGTTTTGCTGATGATTTGACCATCCAAGAGAAATTACCTCCAAAACCCTACGAGAGGGAAATGAACCTTACCTAGGCACAACTGAAGCATGAAAAAGGTGTAAAATGACCCATTGGAACTTGAAATGATGATGAAAACCCTTTGAATGATGGTAAAATTAGCTTAATGGTGACATGGATCGACATTTGGACAACTTTGAAAAGAGTGAAAACAAACCCTAGACCTAATACTTAGTGATCAAATTTTTCTTGAAGGCTCACTGAAATGAAAAAAATTGACCTTGACACCTTAAAATCACTTTGTAAGAGCATGTTTGATCATTGGAGGAAGGCTGCAAAGGCTGACACTAACAGGCTTCAGAATGGACATGAGCCGAATCTGTCTGAGTTGCTGTAATGGTATGGCCACATCAATGGGACATAGTGGTTGGAATCCCAAACCCACTTGAAAGGGGATGTTTCCAGTTGAGCTGTGGAGAGCCCAGTTATAACTATGTTGGATATAGGGGAGGATTTTATCCCATGTGTGTGGATGCTTTGAGTTGTACATGCACAAAATGTGTATGATCATTTGGTTGACGACCTCTATTTGGCTATCAGTTTAGGGGTGGAAAGTTGTGGACTTAGTGAGCTTGGTTTCTAGCATCGACCAGAGACTTGACCAAAATGTACTGAGGAGCCTGCTGTCTTGATTTGAGATAATGGAATGTGGGATCCCAAAGTGTACCCACACTCACTCAAATAAGAGTTTAGCATTGGCTTCTGCTGTGATATTATTCTTGTAGGCCTCGATAATGGCCATCTTAGAGAATTTTTCGACGCCCAGAAAAACGTAGTCCTTTCCATGCATGGTATAAGGAAGGATCGAAATGTAATCCATAGAGATGGATTCCCATGGTCGACTAGGGGTAGGAAATGAAGTATATAAGCCTTTATTCTTAATGGCCGCTTTGCAAATGATGCAGGTAGTGCAGGATATGATGTACTTCCTGATATCATGTCGAAGGTTTGGCTAACAGAAATACTTCTACAGTACCGCCACTATTTTCACGACCCCAAAATTTCCAACAACCCAACTATGGTGGACTTCCAAAATCATCTTGGTACGCTTGCTTGAAGGAACACAAAGGTGTCCCAGGTGGAATAATAGTGCATCCTGGAGGTGAAAATTTGGAACTTTATTACTGTCAGGAGCGTCTGGTATGCGTTTCTGAATTCTGGATCACTTTTGTAGAGATGTGGCGAACTTGAAGTATCATTCCCACAAGATTCGATCATAGTGGTTAACGCCACGATTGACGGTTGACTGAGGCTATCTGTAACATTATTGGTGCTGCTCTTCTTGTACTTGATTTTCAAATGGAACTATTGTAGGCATGTGCCCCATTTCTGATGGAGATCGCTTTGAAACTTCCCTTGTGTCTGTATGAACTGAAGGGGTCAGTGATTTGTATGGATGACCATTTCCTTCCCCAAAATGTAATGCCTCCATTATCGGCAGGCCGACACAATGGAATACATCTCTTTGTCATAGGTGGGATAGTTTCGGACTATGGTTGAAAGTGTCTCAGTGTGATATGCCACTAGATGCCCCTACTGAGTAAGTACAACCACAATGGCATAGTCATAGGCATCTATCTCAATCTCAAATGGTTGCTGCAAGTCTAGTAATGTGAGTACTGATGCAGAGTAGAGGCAATGCTTCAACTCTGTGAATGCCTTCTACTGAGATTCTGACCAAAATAATTTTTCTTTTGCTCCTCCCTTGGTGACTTGACTCAAAGGAAAAGTGATATGAGAGAACCCCAATATGAACCTGTGGTAGAAATTGGCAAGACCCAAAAAGATGTGGAACTCAGTTAGAGTGGTTGGGGTAGGCCAATCTCGGATGACTTGGATCTTGGATGGGTCCACATGCATCTCCCGCTCATCAATAATGTACACCAAATATTAAACCTTGGTCATGAAAAAAGTGCATTTCTCCAAATTGGAACACAAATTGTGTTTCCATAGTTTTTGGAGGACCTGTCGGATGTGGTGGAGGTAGTGCTCTTCCCCGATGGAAATACTGAGAGGGGGGTGAATTAGTATTTCTTTCAATTAGTATTATTATTAATATTTCAGAGCATTAGATAATATTCAATTATTATCAGTGTTTGTATAATGATAACAGTAAACAAAAGGAACACAAATGCACACAGTTTTTTAAGGTGGAAACCCCCTCTGGGACAAAAACCACTTGAATCATTTTCTATTAATTCTTTAATATTCAAATCCAATTGAAAAGAAAGCTCCAAATTCCTAGAATCTAGAAAAGCATTCTTCTCCGGCTCCCACTAGATGGATGCTCCAATGCCCGAGATTCTTTAGTAGTCAGCTGAACCGATGCCCCAACACCCAATGAGCTACAACTCACCCTACCACCACCCTACCACCCTGAATTTTTCATAGACTTGAACCTATTGGTGACTTAATGCACCATCCTAGCACCACCCTACCACCCTATAGAAGAATAAAATAAGAATGGACTCTCGTACCAGGGAAAATGGTCCACTTTACAATGATATATAATGATGTATAAGAAGAAGACACACTAGACCATAACCCCAACTATGACACAACCACCTAATGATGATCCTAGACCTCCTGACATTTCCTCTTCAACTATTGGCAGATAGACACTTGTACAAGTTTTACAATGACTTAGTACAAGATTACCTTTACAATGACTATATGCAGTGCTGCCCACTTGAAGACTTAATGTGGTGAGCTTCTTGCTACTTTTCTGCACCTTGATTTATTCTCTTGTCATGCTACCCTTTCTCACTCTTCAGAACATTAGATCATGAATTTATTCTTATCTTTATGAATATATAATACCTGCAAAAAGTCTTCAAGGAAATACCCATGACATGATAATATCAAAACTTACCTCATGTTGTAGAGCATATGTTAGTGCTAAACAAAAAAAAGAAATTAGAATACAAAGAACCTAATGCAATTAAAATATGAACATGCATATAAAAAATATACTTACCTGGACCTTACCTCTGCTGCGCCTTTCTTTGCTTTGCTGCCCTATAAAGTCTGGTCCTTTGCAGCTCTTGACAACACATGATCTAGATTTTTATTGCCTTCTAGGAGCTTGATATTGAATCTTGTGTATCTCTGTTATTTCAGATCCCCAATATGTGATTTTCAGTCTTGCAATATTCCTATGAGTCTTATTTTCAATGCCACAGGTCTGAGCCAGTTTGGATTCTTCAAGGAAAACTTATGTTCAATCTCTCACAATGACCTAATTCTAGACTAGTTCAGTAGAGAGAATTTGTATGGCATGCCACGTGTCATTGTTTCCTCATTCGGCTCTGAAATCGATAAAAAGAAAATATAGTCTATTTAATATCTTCCACTTTTTGTAGAATTCCAATCCGATACTCAGAGAGAGAGTTATGACGATTTTCGCAAGGTCACCCGTTTGAGATGAAGTTTAGGAGCCTGCAAAAACCATAACTTCCACATATCATATATCCGAAAATATTGCGCACTGTGATCTGAAATTTTTACAGGAGCTTCCTCAAAATTTTGGTTTCGCCTCACAACAATTTTGGCTTTTGAAGCTTCATAGAAAAAAAATTATAGTGAAAATTCCACGATGACCTTTTTTAGGTAGAGAAATCCTTGCATGAGGAGGATATGAGGATCACAATTTATATAAATGCTTAGGTTGTGAGGGTCTCCAGCAAGTGAACGTGGGAGGGATTTTAGGAGCTTAAAAATTATTAATTATTTACTTTTCAATGACCCATGTTGTTATCACCAAATTGAGTCCTGTTGGGTTGCTTCAATGGTCAACTTGAAGTAACTCTTTCAAACCAATCTTGTGACTGAAGCTTAGCCTCTTCAGTCTGAGAGGGATCTCTCAAAGGGGTTTATGATACTGATTAATGATATAAGATAGATGGTTAACTCTATTATTTTTGTGTTGGTTTCATATGTTTGCAGGTTGAAAAGATGAATTTTTGCTACCATTGGGCTATGGAGTCAGTGACAGGGATCTCAATAACAAAGGCTTTCCTTGTGGAAGCTGAGGCTTGTAAATATTTCAATGAAGGAGCAACACATGTAGGAAATTTTCAATAAATTGTGGTTCAAAGGAAGTCAGAACATGTAATACACAAATTCTGAGTATGAGACATCAAGACATTGAAGGTAAACTATTAAGAGAGATATACCATAGCTTAATACTTAAAGGAAGTCAGAGCATGACTAATCATGAGTTCTGAGTAATAAGCATTAAGGCATTGGAAGAAAAAATCTCAAAAGATAGGACAGAAACTCATTGAAATATAATAAGAATCTTAGGTGAAGAAAAGTTGTGTTGTTACTGTATATAGCAGAAACTCCAAAAGCTTTACAATCAAATAGTCTTCTGAGATAACATCTCCATTACTGATCAAAAAACTCGTTTACAATAGCAACAATCAGCCATAACATATCCCAACCCTTTATAACTCTAAAACTAAGTCCTTTATGGAATTAGGACTCATACAAATGATTTTCCACCTTGCTAGCCTTGAAATTCCATGTCAGAGACCTATTTTAAATAGGATTAGCTCACTTGGAGACTTCTTAGGGATATTTCTGTTTTGCAGAGTTTGAATCGAAAAATGACTCTTCTTTCATTAAATAACTCAACAAATCCATTTAATAACCCTTATCAACTTCAACCAACTAACTTGTTGAGTGTGATGGAGTGCTGATATATCATTATTCCATGTGAATGATGAGTTGGACCTCCTCCAAGTCGAATTTTACATATTTTTTACAATTATGGCTAGTGAAAATTCTGAAAAAATAGGTCTCTGAGATGAGTGTATGATTTCTAAACCCTGATGGCTTTGCAGAAAATAAGAGAGGATTTTGTAGCTGGGGCTTTGATGAAAAAAAACTCTTTCATATTTCCAAAACACTTTTTCATTTGGCCAGAAACTGAACTTGAAGTTGACTGCTAAAACAATCATGTACAAGAAAGTTTCGTAACAACAGTTTCGTAGCGAATTTAATTTATCAATTTGTGCCACCTCCTAATGAATTTTCAGAAACCGAGAGAGGTTTTCATAGCTAGGTCTGTGATGAAGAAAAAACTCTTTCAGATATCCAAAATTCTTTTTTAGTTATTAAGAAACCTTAAAAACATTGCGCTACAAAAACAGGATAGTTTCGTAGCGTTTTGCTGTTTTTCAAGCCCAGGCACGCTACGAAACTGCTGAAATTCCAGATTTTTGTATACTTTTTGAAAAATGAACTCTGTAGGTGCAAAAATCTTATCTATAACATGTCATTAGCCTTAAAAAACCATAAACCAACTCACCTTATGATCCTTGAGGCATTTCCTCCTCATTTACAATTGGTTGAGCTATTGGCTCTTCAATCACAATCATTTTAAGACCTTTGTTCTGCAATTCATCATGGATTAATTCAAGATGCTCCTGGAGGTCCTTGAACTGATTTCTCAACCTTCTTTTAGCAGATTGCAATTGAAAATTCATCCTTCTGACATGTTTTTCCTCTTTCCTTGCTGGAATGGTCCATTTGATAAGCTGCTGTGTGTTATCCAAAGTCTTGGAAACAATGTCAAACTGTTCTTCCCAAATTTTATTCATATTTTCAAATTGAGTCTTCTCTACACTGTGTTTCCTTGATTCTCTTTTCATGACAACAATTTCAAGATTGGCTATTTTCAAATTTTCTTCAAGGAGCTGCAACTCTGTTTTTTCCATCACCTTTTCTTTTCCCTTCTTTCATTTGATGACTGTATCTTTCTCTAGAGGTGATGAAAGGTCAATAACCTCTTGAGGTGGATGAGCTATCTCATTAGGTGGTTGAACTTCTTTACTGCTCTGTAATAGCTTCGTAGCATGCCTTGTCATAGGCTTTCTTTCTTGGAACATGAAACCTGCATCTTATCCCTCAAATTCTAATTTCTTTGCAGATTTAGCCTTCTTTAACTTCTTCCCACCTTCCTCTATAAACTCAGCTTGACAATAGGAGTTTCCTCTATGTCAATGGCACGTAAAATATCCTCTAGATTTCCCTTAGCTTCTTCTATGTCTTCTACAACCAGTGTATTCTCTTCCAAAACCATTGTTTGGCTCCTAGTCATCCTTTTGGTTCCTTGTTTACTAACAGTTTGTTTCTATTTTGCGGGTTTGACCACCTTTAACTTTTGTTTTGCAGGTGGGACAGTTGGTGTATCAAGACTCTACATTTTCTCTGTCTCCTTCATAATTTGTTCATTTTTTTCTGATCTTGCAGGTTCACTTGGCTCTGCTACCAATGATTCCCTCTATTCTGTTGTTAATGGTGATGGAATTCTCTTAGGCTTAGGAGTTCTTGAAGGAGTAAGAGCATCCAACTCAAAACCACTGAAAAACAAGAATGAGGACCAGTCTCTCACTAACCTTTGAAGTTCATATAAGACCAATAATTTCATTAAACCATGATGAAATAAAGAAGTCTCACTCCCCTCAGACTTTGCTTGGAACTTATCTGCCATTTTTTACAGACTTCTATGCAAATAAAAAGGCAAATCAAGGGAAATATTACTAGTAAAGAGAATAAGTAATTTGAAATGATATGAGTACACTTTGTCATATATCCCTTCACAAGTAAAGTACTTTTGGATGATGAGCAACAATTTTGAATAATTGTCTTTTATATAACTTCTTGGAATGGCATTGGTGAGATCGATTTTAGTATGCTCAGGCTTCATGAACTCTTTGCACTGCTCCATATTAAACTTGAAACCATTGAACTAGTTCTCATGACCTCTTGGAATCTCTGTAGCAACAGCAATAACCTATGGTGTGATGGAAAAATTGAGCATTCCCACCTTATTGGCTGTTCCACTAAAATTCAAAGAAAATTCCTTGGACACCTATGTATGACAACCCTGTAATTTATCACAAAAATGTAGGCAACCCGCTCTTATGAAATCTTCTACTATTTTTGGGTCTTCATTGATCAAGTTCATGTCTGCAGGTTCATATCTCAGGCATTGGCCACCCTTGTTAGTCCTCCTTTTCTCTGCCATGGTTTCTTCAATGTCTTCACAACCTCGCTTGATGATGCTTACTGTAATCCTTTGAAAACACCAGCCACAACTTTGGCTTAGTGCAATAGCTCTCCATAGCTCAATATCATGCAAGAAAGAATGAGACATAAGAAATAACTGAATTGGGAAAGGTTTTGAAGTTTTTGATGTCTCTTCATGACCTTATGATGACTCATACTTACCTACACTGATAATGATGACTGCAAACCTGGGCATGTACCTTGGATTTATCCCTCCATGACTCGAAAGGAATCTAACCTAATAATTCCCAATGATTTCTGACATATAATAGCTAGACTAACAAGACATACAAAAAACCATGCTTTTGTAGCGTTTTCAGTGTTAAATTGGCTGTTTTCGCTACGAAACTATCAACACTTTCGTAGTGAAAAGTGACTTTTCACAATGTCTTTCGCTATGAAAATGTAGTTTCTTGGCTAATTTGAAACTTTCGATACAAAAAACTTGGAAATTGAAATAAGTCAGAAAATGATGAATGATGTGACATGAAGGAGTTTGAAAATGAGTGGGTTTAGACCTTAGGGTAACCTAAAACAAGAAAAATTTAATATTTCCCTTGACCAAGCATAAAAAATGAATCCTACAATCTAATTTTTTGACACATGAATCTATCTGACCTTGTCAAATGATGTTTCATTTTTTTGGGTGATAACACATGCCAAAACCCCATGGGGTTTTAGCACAATAATTGGGGTTACTAACTTCAAACATGAATATCTCTCAAACCGTGAAGAATTATGTGGCATGCCATATATCAATGGAAACATCTTGACAAGTAGAAACCATAAAAATATCCTTGACTCGGAATATAGTAATTTGGTAGGTAAAAATTCCCATGCAAGATTGGGGTAGCCCCTAGTGCTACTTGGGTTGACATCAATGAAAAACACTCATAAACAATCTCCCCCTTTGGTATTGATGGCAACACAAGTACTCCCCCTACGATCATGACACCTCTTCCTACAACATTCTCTCCCCCTTTGACATAATGGCAAAGGGTAACTCCCCCTGACACACAAATATTCTGTGGACCTGTACAAACTTCCACTCCCCCTTTATTTTATGAATAAGGAAAATCTAATGAGAACTTGGGAGAATCCCAAGCTTCTGGCGAAGATATTCAAATGATTCACGAGTACTCTTATGATCATCAACACTTCCTGCCCAATCTGCATCTGTAAATTCTTGAATAATGAGATTGTTATCCTTGGGATACCACAAGTCATATTCTGCTGTTCGCTTTAGATATCGAAGAATTCTTTTGACAACAATAATATGTGATTATTTTGGTGCTGCCTAGAATCTTGCTACTTGTCCAACTGCTTGCATAACATATGGTTGGGAGGCTGTTACATATAGAAGACTACCAATCATAGATCTGTACAACCTCTGATCCACATCCTTAGATGAGTCATCTATTCTCAATTTGAAACCTATTACCATTGGAGTAAGGATGGGTTTGCAATCTTCCATTTTGAATTTCTTGAGAATTTCCTTAATGTACTTGGCTTGACATATAAATATTCATTTCCCTTGATGAGATATTTGAAGCCCTAAGAAGTATGTCAGCTCACCAAGTAAAGACATCTCGAACTATCTTTGCATCTTTGTAGCAAAGTTCTTACTTAGTTTATCATCATTGCTACCAAAGATTATATCATCCTCTTTAGCTAGTAGATGTGCTTTAGTTTCTTCACCCATAACATATATGTTGTTTGGAGCTTGACTTGCTGTAGCGACAATTTTACCATACTTGCCTTTCTTGATTTCACATTTTGAGGAGTTGAATAGTATTGTGTGTCCTTGATCACACATTTGTCTAACATTGAGAAGATTGTGATTCATGCTTTCAACCAATAGAACATTATTGGCTAGAGCATCTTTTCTTCCGAGAGTGATGATACCTGATCCTATAACATTTGAAGACCCATCATTTCCAAAGGACACAGTTCCATCCTTCTTCTCTTTCAGAGATACAAATTTCTTTCTATCTCCAGTAATATGTGTTGAGAAACCACTATAAACATACCACACATAGTTTTTGTTTTGAGCCTTGAGAGTGAGAGCACAATTATCAGTCTTCTTCTTTTCCATGTTCGTTCATTCTGTGGCTTCAAAGATTCTTCTGGAGGATTTTCAAGTCTGCAGTCTTTGGCTTTGTGTCCAAAGTTTCGAAATTTGTAACATTAAATATTATTTCTTAAATTTTCAAATCTATTGATGTTTCGTTGAGTCCTGGGAGCATATTTGACAGATCTCCTAGAATTGCATTGGTTCCTAGGGTACGTGCAACATTCTACAGCTTTATGACCAAGTTTTCCACATGAATAACAATAGCCATGAAAAATAAGTTGGTAACTGGATGGAAATATTCGTCGGGTAATTTTCTTCCAAGGCCGTTCTAGTGAATCTTTTACAATGAAGTCTACATGCCAGTCAGATCTCATAGGTTCATTGTATTTTGTTGTAGAAGGTCTTGATTCTTCTTCTTTGTAACCAAGGCCAGTTTTTTTGTTGTAATATTGTTGATTGTTGATGAGTTCTTCCAATGCCCTTGAGCTATTGGCATAGTTTTGGAAAATTTTTCCCTTCTTTACTTCCTTACGCAGCGAGACTACTTTGGCTTCTAATGCTTCCCTTTCTCGGTTTCTTTCTTCCAACTTCTTTTCAAGTGACTCTTCAATACATTTGTGTTATTCAACTTCAATTTTGACACCTTGAACTTGTTATTCAAGAGTATTGGAACGGATCTTCTCAGCCTTGAGCTCTTTTATAATCTTGATTTCCTCCTTAGAAAATTCTTCTATGGTCAACCCTTCATCTTTGTTGTTTGATACCTCTTGTTTATTGTGCTTAGCCATAAACAATACTCTCTCATTAGCTTCTTCTTCCTTATCACTGTATTCATCGAATCATGAGATATCTTCTTTTTCTTCACACTTGCAGGTGTAGGTCTTTCCCTTTGAAGGTTGTTTGTCCTTATTGGTTTTCTTAGATGCAGCGAACATAGTTTCTAGATTCAAAGTACCCTCTTCTTCATCAAGTATCATTTCATATGCTATGAGAACTCCATGTAATTCCTCTTTGCTGAGTTTTACCATATTTTCACTCTATTATAAGACCGATACCTTTGGGTTGAATATTCCTCGTAACATTCTAAGAATATTTCTTATAATAGTCTTCTCGTCAACAAGCTCTCCCAATCCTTCCAGAGGGTTGGTTATTTCATCAACGTGTTGGAAGTATGCATAAGTGTTTCCATCTTCATTCATTTTGAGTTGCTCAAATTTTTCTTTGTAGATTTGAAGCTTTGCTTCTTTGACATTTGAGTCACCTACATATATTCTCAAGCGTGTCCCATACATTTTTGGTGGTTTTACAACGCAACACCTTATGACAAGAAGATTCAATAAGTCCACTGATAATAAGATTCTTTGATTTTGCATCATTTACCAAATTCTTCTTACCTTGTTCATTCGTGGTTGATGTAAATCCATTTTGAATAGTGTCCCATACTTCGTAACCTTGCACCACGAGATATAAATCCATTCTTCCTTTCCGGAGTGCATAATTATTTTCATTGAACATAGGTACACCATTCTTGGTATGCTCCATGACCTCCTTCTAGCTATTAAACTTCTGTTGAAGGAACCAAGCTCTGATACCAATTGTTGGAAATACTGAGAGGTGGGGTGAATCAATATTTATTTCAATTAGTATTATAATTAAACTTTCAGAGCATTAGTTAATCTTCAATTATTATCATTGTTTGTACAATGATAGAAGTAAACAAAAGGAACATAAATGCACATATTTTTTTAAGGTGGAAACACCCTCTCAGACAAAAACCACCTGAACTCTTTTCTAATAATTCTTTAACATTCAACTCCAATTGAAAAGAAAGCTCCAAATTCCTAGAATCTAGAAAAACATTCTTCTCCAGCTTCCACTGGATGGACGCTCCAACACCCGAGATTATTCAGTAGCCAACTAAATGGATGCCCCAACACCCAATGAGCTACAACTCACCCTAACACCACCCTAGTACCCTAAATTTTTCACAGAACTAAACTTTTTGGTGACTTCATGCACCATCCTAGGATGACCCTACCACCCTATAGAAAAATAAAAGAAGAATAGAATCTCGTACTAGGGAAAATGGTCCACTTTACAATGATATATAATGATGTAGAAGAAGAAGACACACTAGACCATAACCCAAACTATGACACAAACACCTAATGATGATCCTAGACTTCCCGACACTGCCTCTTCAACTCTTGGCAGATAGAAAATTGTACAATTTTTACAATGATGCTTTTAAAATGAATTAGTACAATGACACCTTTACAATGACTGTATGCAGTGCTGCCCACTTGAAGACTTCATGTGGTGAGATTCTTGTTGTTGTTTTGCACCTTGATTGCTGCTCTTATCATGCTACCCTTTCTCACTCTTCAGAAAATTAGATCACGCATTGATTCTTTTCTTGATGAATATATAATACTTGCAAAATTTCTTCAAGGAAATGCCCATGACATGATAATATCAAAACTTACCTCATCCTATAGAGCATATGTCAGTGCTAAAAGAAATAAAAATTAGAATACAAAGAACCTAATGCAATTAAGATATGGACATGCATATATAGAATATACTTACCTAGAGCTTACCTTTGCTGCACCTTGCTTTGCTTTTCTTCCCTAGAAAGTCTGGTCCTTTGCAACCATTGACAACACATGATCTAGCTTTTTCTTGCCTTCTAGGAGCTGGATATTGAATCTAGTGTATCTCTGTTATTTTAGATCCAAAATATGCGATTTTTGGTCCTCTAGTATTCCTCTGAGTCTTATTTCAAATGCCATAGGCCTGACCCAATATGGATTCCTGAAGACAAAGTTATGCCCAATAGCTCACAATGACCTAATTATGGACTAGTTGAGTAGAGCGAACTTGTACGACATGCCATGTGTCACTATTTCCTCATTTGTCTCTGAAATTGATACAAATAAATCTATAGTCTGTGCAGTATCCACCACTTTTTACAGAATTCCAACCGATACTCAAATAGAGATTTATGATGATTTTCCCAAGGTGACCTCTTTGAGATGAAGTTTAGGAGCCTGCAAAATACCTAACTTACACAGATCATATCTTCGAAAATATTAGGTACCATGATCTGAAATTTTTACAGGTGCTTCCCCAGGATTTCAGTTTCGCCTCATAAAAATTTCAGCTTCTGAAGCTTCGTATAAAACAAGTTATAGCAAAAATTCCACGATGACCTATTTCAGGTAGCGAAATCCTTGCATGAGGAGGATATGAGGATCACGATTTATATAAATGCTTAGGTTGAGAGGGTCTTCAACAACTGGACGTGGGAGGGATTTTAGGAGCTTAAAAATTATTAATTATTGAATTTTCAATGACCCATGCCACTATCCCATGGGGTTTTAGCCCACTAACTGGGGTTACTAACTTTAAACATGAATATCTCTCAAACCGTGAAGAATTACGTGGTGTGCCATATATCAACGAAAACATCTTGACAAGTAGAAACAATATAAAATACCCTTGACTCGGAATAAAGTAATTTGGTAGGTCAAAGTTCCCATGCAAGATCGGGGTAGCCCCTAGTGCTGCTTGGGTTGAAATCAATGACAACCACTAATCAACATTCCAAACTCTTGCCGAATATCAGGATGTCATCCAAATACACCACCACGAATGAGTTAGTGAATGGTCAAAAGATCTTGTTCACCAGCCTCATGAATGACGTAGGAGAATTCATCAACCCGAAAGGCATGATGAGCCATTCAAAAAGGCATTCCTTGGTTTTGAAGGAAAAATTCCACACATCAAAGGGTTCGATTGGTACCTGGTGGTACCCGGACTTCAAGTCAATCTTACTGAAATATTTTTCCCCCTTGAGTTGGTCGAGAAGGTCATCAATGCATGGGATCAGCTATCTATTTTGGATAGTGATATTGTTCAATGCCTGATATTCAATATAGAGTCTCCAAGTCCCATCCTTCTTATACACCAAAATGATCGGGCTCCCATAGGGCGATGAACTTGGCCGGATGTGATCTTTTTGCAGAAGCTCCTAAATCTGCCTCTTGATTTTGCCGTTCTCTAAAAAAGAGAACCGATAGATTGGTCCTTTGGGTAGTGACATGCCTCGGGTTAGATTGATGGAGTGTTTGACGTGACAGTGTGGAGGCACCCTTGCAGATGAGGTGAATATGTCCCTATAATACTTCACGACCTTGTCCATCTATTGTTTCCATGTAGAGGAGCCCTGTTTGGAGGGCGTGGCCATAAGCTTCTTCTTTCCCTAAGGGTGGATCATAAGGAAAACAAATTTATCGGTTTTGGAAATGAACTTACTACATTGCTTCGCGGTGATTAAAGAGATGTCGGTAGGCTGTGCTACCTCTGGTATCCTGTACAACTTATTACCCAAATTAATTATAATAACACAAGGCTGAGACTCATACACACCATGTCGCTTCCACAAGTATGGTTGGCCTAATAATACATCACAAAATTTAAGAGGAGAAACATCACATAATCCCTCATCCGTGAAGGGATTGATGCTGTAGGTAAGGTGCCATTGTTGGCTGACATAAATATCTCGTCCTTGGAGAAGCCACCTGATGGTGTATGGTTGTGGGTGTGATGCGATTAGCAGGCCCAACTACTTCATGACCTCTTCTGAAATGAGGTTCTTTTGGCTCTTGCTGTCGATAATGAACTATAGCGGGGAACCATTCACCCACATCTGGGAATGGAAGAGGCGCTCTCCCTCCTTTGGATCTTCGAGTTCTTCCTTCTGGATATTGGTGGTGGAAATGGTTGGACTGGGCTCCACATCGATAATTTTCTTCCCTTTGTCATTCCCCTTGTCAGGTTATGACTCAGAGTTAGAACATGCATATGATTCAGAAGCCTCCAGCTCGACCACCAGTGATTTCTTGGTCTGACACTCACTTGTGTTGTGAGTGGAGCTCTAATGGAACTCACACCAATTTCACCTGTCCTTCCTTGGCTTTGTGCTATTTTTCTTCGATTGCGACTTTGATGGGTTGTCCTAGGCCTCCCCTCCTTGGCCTTGTCCTTTATTATTCAGTTTGGGGGCATCTTTCCCATGATTTTGATTCATAGATCCAAATTCTTGCTTCTTCTGTTTGAATTTATGCTCAATCTTGGTAGCATATTGATATGATGCATCAAGCGAGGAGATTTCGAGTAACTCCATTTCCTCCTGGATGTATCTGTGTAGAAAACTATGGTAATAAAGCACCAAATGTTTCTATGAATATTTGATACCCAAATTTGTGCGTAGGGTATGGAACAGATTCATCAGCTCATGCACATTTTGATCCATTTGTTTCTGCATCGTAATCCATTCTATGTACTTTCCCTCATAGCTCCCCACATGCACATATTGTTCCTTGATGGTGCATCAAAAATAATTACAAGTAGGTGTGACTAAGAACAGGGAGGATTCCCCCTCATAATTTTTCTCACAGTAGGTTTCCCAGCTGTCCTTGACATGGGGGGCAACTTTAGGGAGTGAAAAAGTAACATTTTTTTTGATTGGAAAAGTCATGAACCAAAAAATATCCTTCTAATCGATTTATCCTGTTGGAAATGTTTTCATTGATGGCAAAGGAGAGGTAACAGAGGCAGGCAGCAGTGCACTGAAGCAGAGAGCTATTCAAAGTTTATGATGCTGTGGTGTGCAATTATGACAAGGGTTTTATGAATGTTGATGTTGTGTTTGAACAAATGCATAAGATGCAATCATTCGACATTACAGTCATCGATTGAATAAGGCACTTGAAGGAAATTACAGGCTCTGTTATGAAATCATGGGCAATGAAGTTCTGAGTTTTTGAAGTCCATATTGGGATTTTCTAAAATTAAGCTGTAGTCATTCGACATTACAGTCATCGATTGAATAAGGCACTTGAAGGAAATTACAGGCTCTGTTATGAAATCATGGGCAGTGAAGTTCTGAGGTTTTGAAGTCCATATTGGGATTTTCTAAAATTGAGGAATTGGTTTAGTGTTACTGGGCATTTGTTGAGTCGAATTCTATGTAATGGACTATCAAATCCAATGGAACTGATTTAAGTTCGGTAGAGAGAAGGGTTATGGTAATTTGAACCAGTGGAATAAGGGATGGCTTGAGCTCGCATTAATATATGGTTGTATTAAAGTTGAATGTGAACTCAAAGGCGGAGACAGAGTTAACAAACGAATGAAAAAACCGGAACCAAGAGTTAATGGAACCTTGGATGAACGGTAAAACTGGAGCTCCAATACCAGTAGTATCGCGTGGCCCCAAACTTGGTAAGTGGATTTTATATTTGGAACGTGATCTAAGTCTTTGTGTGATGCGTGGCCTCGGACGGTTTGGTAAAACCATTTTTATCACGCGACTTGGGCATGTTAACGTTTGGGAGGAAAAATAACGCGATAACGCCCTGGGCCGTCCGATAGTCAGTGTTTGGAATCAACGGCCATCGCGATTGCGTGATGTATGAAACTTAATATAAGGTTCGTTTCTGTGGGGCCGACTTTTTAATCTAATATATGGTTTTGATATTCAACGGTGAGCACGGTGATAATTTGTTTATTATAAAGGTTTATGTGTAGATTATATGTTTGAGGCAAGTTGACACATATATGTATGCGAGGGTTGGAAGAGATATTAAAACAAAGGTTTAATACAATCAATATACACTATGCTAATACATTAAAGAGTTATATAATGTAAAACCCTTCGCAAATGATATCTGGAGTATGTACTGAAATTTTGAGTGTAGGGCCGAAGTTTAATACATCAGGGGCTCATATGATTTGAATTTACTTTTAAATGTGAATGATTCAAACCTTTGAATAAAAAGCGATAAGCGTAAAGACTTGTAACTATTCAGAGTGCAATTTCATATGAGGAGTGTTAACGGAAAGGCAAGTGATATAATCACTGTGGGCCCGACGAGTAGTGTTGGTTTTTAAACCATTGGAAAACGCATACATTATAATAAATTGAATGGACAAAAGAATTTAATAACCCTGTGGGACCCTCACGAATCGCATCGGAGAAGATCATAACAACGGAACATGTTAATAAAAGTCCCGATGGAAATTACGGACCCGATGTGTTTATGAATGGTGACTCATATGTGTTTGAGGTCCGGCTTAAAAGGCATGCCATCACATCGGAAAAAGGGCGGAACATCGAAACATCCCATAGAAGGATGAGATTGTGATCAATCGCATCAGGACAATTACAAAGGATCTAATCGCAATCAGAAGAATTCAGTTGCGATTAATCTCATCGGCAAATAGAAAAAGGGTTTATAAAGCTGTGGGGCTCAAACCTTTCAAAGGTTAGCGTTGGGGTTCGAATATGAAAGCATATTATATGCGTGTTATTGTTTTAGGTTGAACCATAGGATAACAATGAAACCTTCGTTTGAAAATTGTATGAAGACTTAGTGTTGGGGTTGATAAACAAGTATATGATATGAAATGAGGGGTTTATGACCTTTGAGGAAATAGTGAGATATTTAAGCTCCACACTCATTTAAATTGCCATCTCAGACAATAAGATGGAGGTGTACTCTCGTATGAATTGAGAGAGATATATATATACTATTGGAGTTAAAATCTGGGGATGCATTCTTCTATACATCGAATTGAAACAACAGATAGGGGACTGTGGGTTTACCAGCCATCATATAGTTTTTATAAAGGTAACACCGCTTATGAAGATTGAAAAGTTAAAAGTTTTGCAATGGTCCAATTGTAATAGTCAAATCATAATTCGATATATTATATGAAGTTGCGGGTTGTGCTTTAATACCGTGAACATATATTTTAATATGCCGAAGACCATTGAGTAGTGGAGAATTTCAATGGCCTTATAATCATGGTCTAATTCATCGCACAAACAGATACAAAGAGCTCAAAATTGTGGGTCCCGACATATATGATTTCATAATCAAAATATAAAAGGTAGAGAACGTTGGAGGTGAATTATGGATTTTATAATAAGATATAATCCCATCAAGGCAAAGAACAAAGTTCCCACATATATAATTTGTTAGACATGGTTCACAACCATAAGATAACCTTGGAAGAAAAAGGTCCCCAGATATGTTTATTTAAATTGCCAGATCAACAGTTATATATATATTGTAACGCATATATATATATACAGCATACACACAATCACAGTGAACAGGAATATGCACAAGAATAAATTTGACAGGTGTACAAGCACAGAAAACTGGAGAATATGCAGAAGACAGTGAACAGAGTATGCAAAACAGGTATATGATAGCTGCAGATACACAATTTCAGTGAATAGTAGAGGAAGGCAGAACAGTTACCTAACAACAGCAGAAAAGACAAATCCAGCAAAGATAAAGGCCAGAAAATGGGCTGAGTGTAATTGTCTTTATGGAATTGAAAATGTGAATGTAAATGTTGTAATTGATTTTATACTGTTTGTGATGCATTGGCAAGTCTCCGGAGGAAAACAAAACTCAACCTGTAATATTGAAATTAATGCATATTGTTATATTTTTCTGAATGAGCGGGTAAAAGAAATGAGAAGGCATAAGGCAAAGAGGCATGGCTGTCCATTTCAAATTCCCCGAGGAATGCTAACAGTCATAAGTGAATTTCTATAAATAATATCATATTGATATGCATAAAAAGGTTAGAGAGTGAGGTAAGAGATGCAGAAATGAAGCAGTAAGGCAGAGGAGAAGGAGGAGATGATAGAGAATCCAATAAGATGCTAAGATGATGCAAGGAAGATATGAAGACTGATTGACAGCAGAAGAGAAGGTTCAGAACAGAGCTGATATCCAAGGTAAATCAGCAAGTGTTTTATTTTGAAAGAGTAAGGAAGTTGGAGCTTCCCTATCAAGTTGTAGCTTGATAGATGTCAGTTGTAGCTGACAGAGGTTCGAGCCTCCTGTAGGTTAGTGCCTGCAGAAAATTGAGAGGGAGTTGGAGCTTCCTTGCAAGTTGTAGCTTGCAGAATTGAGGTAGGAGCCTCCCGTAGGTTGGTGCCTGCAGAAAATCAGTGGTGAGAGGGAGTTGGAGCTTGCCTTTGCATCACAACAATAATGAGATGTGGTTTTCTCCCTTTATGGATTTCCACTTATATCTGGTGTCTATGTGCATGAAGTCTATGTGTTGATATGGTATATCTATTATGATAATACTTGCTGCTCACATATTAAGATTGCTGATACAATATCTAATCTGTTTATCAATTGATGCTCACAAATAAAGATTGCTCACACATTATGTTGATCATGAAATGAAGGTGTTAATAAAGTTTAATGAAAAGTTTTAAAAGTCCATGAATTTGTTAAACTGATTCACCCTCCCCCTCTTAGTTTAACTAAGGGTTCAACAATTGGTATCGGAGCCGGTTCCTTTGGTGTAAGCTTAATAGCTTGAAGGAGATTTGGTTGAGTCATGGACTACCAAAATGTACCTGTGCTAAATACAACAAACTTTCCTGAATGGAGAGATAAGGTTAAAATAGGTTTAATGGCTAATGAACCTGAGGTATGGAAGCTTGTTTGTGATAGTTATTGCACAGACTCTCCCACGGTGCAAGAACAACAGAGGAATGCCAAGGCAAAATTTGTGATATATAACAATCTTCATAACAAGGATCTTGAGGTAATAATGGATTTAACCTCTGCAAAAGAAATCTGGGACAGATTTTATTTCATGCATGGAGTAGACACTGAGGATTGCATTGTCAAGAAGGAGAAGAGAATTAAGAAGAAGTAAACTTCATGTCAAAAGGAAAATGTTTAATCAAATGATGCACCTGCTAGTGTCAATGGTAGTAAAAACCATGAAGAAATTGCAGCTGAGGAAAAAGCCAAACTTGACATAGCCCTGACTGAAATAGAAAAATTGAAGAATGAAAACAAAGACCTTAAGATATTGGTACAAATATGTGATGAGAAAGAATTTGAAGATAAGAAAGAAATTATTGGCCTGAAGACACAACTTGAAGAAGCAGGGAAAGTTGAAGACACTCTGCTGCAACAAATGGAAGAGAAAAGTCTAGAATGTGAGAAACTGGAAGAAGAAGTAGTGTGCCTGAGAAAGAAACTAGAAAAAGCCCAAAGAGAATTATTAATGAATACTCCACAAGTGAAAAGCTTTGGACAACTGGACCAAATACTAAATGCTCAAAGGTCACCTTTCATAAAGGCTGGGATAGGATATGAAGGAGAAACCAGTAAGTCTAATGTAGAAGAGAATAGGAAAATCATCTTTGTAAAAGCTATAAAGGAAAATGAAGCAGCTCAGAAAATTCCCACAGAAGAAGCAGCCAGTAAGAACATGAGATGTAAAGAAACAAACAGAATCAAGCAGCAACATGAAAGAACAGAGAATGAGAGGATGAAACAATCAGCTGCTAAAGGCTCACATGCACCTAAGGATGAATTGAATAAATTTGGAAGATGTCAAAGAAGGTTCTTTCCTCCTATGGGAAGTATCACTTGTTTCTCTTGTCACAAACCATGACATATTGCATCATATTGCAAAACAAAACAAATCCAGTCCAACCAGCAAAGGATGCAACAAAAGAGAAGAACCCCTTAAGTAAGCAAATGGAAAGGACAATCCTTCACCAGGTACTCAAATCATTTCCATGGCTACTGTTATGCATGCAATAAATTTGGGCATAAATTCGTTGATTGTAAAATGTATTCAAGAAGGGGAATAAAATATTATACATCAGCTCAAACATACCTTGGCAAAGTAAGATGTAATGTATGCCTCAAGCATGGTCACAAAGCAAAAGACTGTAATCTACCATATATATTCAAGAACTCTAGACAGAGGATGGAATAAAAAAAGATCAATAAAAAATATGAATAAAAAAGAAGAGCAGACATTATGAATAACCCCAATAAAGTATGGAAGGAAAAGAGAAAGGGGGAGCCTATTATCGCAATAACATAATGAAAACATCATAGTCTCAGGGGGAGCTGCTCTAGGAAGCAAAGCAAGCATACATCTAGTGATAGATATGAAGCAACATCTTAGGGGGAGAGCAGTTCATAAATAATTCCCACAAAAGTAGTCTAAGAAGAGCTCCATGAAATAGCAACTGTTAAAATGTAAGAAATAAGATTATCTGAAGCACGCAATAGCCTGCAGGTTGATGGAAGGAGAGAAAGCAGCAAGCAACCATGATGATAGAAGAAGACATCAACACATTAAAGTGATGATCACATTGTGCATAATTCTGCTAGTATGAACAATGATTCACCTTAAGAAAGATGAGTAAGAAAAGCGCCCATCATCATTGTATCATTACTTCTTTCATCTATGAAAATGTCCCTTGGAGGAGTACAGTTAAGTAACTGATAAATCTCTGAGTAATCTACCCATGAAGATTTCTAATAAAAGAATTGAAGATGTCTTCCTGAAGATTATTATGTTAGAACAACTGAATTGTATGTAAAGCAGCAATGACTCTGGAGCAGTCCTAGAAAGGAAAAAACAGTGACATTCCTTTAAACCAGAATGACAGACCTAGCAAGAGGTTAATAATTACAAGATCAGATTCGGCATATTGATGATTGTTGGTGTGAACAGTGGAAAGCTCAATGGTAGAATTCATGAAGGATGCCTTAACATTGGGTTCATGAGCAAGCTGAAGTGAAAGTAGTATTAATTGGTACTTGGTACAAACATCATGCCTATCAATAGAATATCAAGTGTTATCATGGAGCAACAATAAGGTACAGGTCCTCAGGATCAAAGGATTATGGAAAGAGTACATCCAGCATAAAAGGGTCAATGAAAAGGCTAAAAGATCAGTATTTTGTTTACTCTTGAAACATGATACTGAGCATTGAAACAATATTTTTTTTTGGATGCCTTCCTGAAGTCAGTACATATACATATCAGGCCTCTTTTCTTAAGATTCTTCATAACACTGTGTGAAATCTGTTTGCTATTAAAACATCTTGAATATGTTTTTTTTTAAGATCATCATGATAGAAAGTTTAAGTATCAAAAGTATGAAGAATTAGTTGAGTCAGTTGAAGCTCAAAACTCTGTCACGGAGTCATCAAGAATATACTTCAGCAGTAAAGGGATTTGATTTCTTAGATCAAATTCTAGTTGATTCATTGATCACATCTGGAACAATAAAATTCAACTATTAAGGATGCTGTACTGCAAATGAGTATTGCAGAAGAAGACATATTCAATCTACAATCTTCCTCAATAGAAATTAGCTCACTACATCAGACAGAGACTGAAGTATATTTGAAGCATTATCAGTATTTTAGGTTTAATCCAATGATGCAGCTCTGATTAGATAAGTGTATATTCAAGTTCAATAATCCTCAAAAGTGTTCTCTCAACAACTCTTATACACCAGTTTAGAGCACTAGGGTACAAAGCCAAAAGTAGAAGGACCTAAACACAACTCAGAGAGAAGAAATGCAAAAAGCTACCCTTTGCCATTGATGCCAAAGGGGGAGGAAAAGCAAGTAACCGAGAGAAGTAGAGGAAGTGTATTGCCATCAATGCCAAAGGGGGAGACTGTTGGAAATGTTGTCATTGATGGCAAAGGAGAGGTGGCAGAGGCAGCAGAGAGGTAGCAGTGAACTGAAGTAGAGAGCTATTCAAAGTCTATGATGTTGTGGTGTGCAATTATGACAAGGGTTTTATGAATGTTGATGTTGTGTTTGAACAAATGCATAAACTGCAGTCATTCGAAATTACAGTCATCGATTGAATATGGCACTTGAAGGAAATTACAGGCTTTGTTATGAAATCATGGGTAGTGAAGTTCTGAGTTTTTGAAGTCCATATTAGGCTTTTCTAAAATTAAGCTACAGTCATTCGACATTACAGTCATCGATTGAATAAGGAACTTGAAGGAAATTACAAGCTCTATTATGAAATCATGGGCAGTGAAGTTCTGAGGTTTTGAAGTCCATATTGGGCTTTTCTAAAATTGAGGAATTGGTTCAGTGTTACTGGGCATTTGTTGAGTCGAATTTTGTGTAATGGACTGTCAAATCCAATGGAATTGATTTAAGTTCGGTAGAGAGAAGGGTTATGGTAATTTGAACAACTGGAATAAGGGATGGCTTGAGATCGCGTTAATATATGGTTGTATTAAAGTTGAATGCGAACTCAAAGGCAGAGACAGAGTTAAAAAACGAATGAAAAAACCGGATCCAGGAGTTAATGGAATCTTGGATGAACTTGGTAAGTGGATTTTATATTTGGAACGCGATCTAAGTCTTTGTGTGACGCGTGGCCTCGAGCGGTTTGGTAAAACCATTTTTATCTCGCGACTTGGGCGCGTTAACATTCGGGAGGAAAAATAACGCGATAACGCCCTGGGCCGTCTGATAGTCAGTGTTTGGAATCAATGGCCATCGTGATTGCGCAATGTATGAAACTTAATATAAGGTTCGTTTCTGTGGGGCCGAATTTTTCATATAATATATGGTTTTGATATTCAATGGTGAGCGCGGTGATAATTTGTTTATTATAAAGGTTTATGTGTGGATTATATGCTTGATGCAAGTTGACACATATATGTATGCGAGAGTTGGAAGAGATATTAAACCAAAGGTTTAATACAATCGATATACACTATGCTAATGCATTAAAAAGTTATATAATGTAAAACCCTTCGCAAATGATATCTGGAGTATGTACTGAAATTTTGAGTGTAGGGCCGAAGTTCAATACATTAGGGGCTCATATGATTTGAATTGAATTTTAAATGTGAATGATTCAAACCTTTGAATAAAAAGCGATAAGCGTAAAGACTTGTAACTATTCAGAGCGCAATTGCATATGAGGAGTGTTAACGAAAAGGCAAGTGATATAATCACTGTGGGCCCAACGAGTAGTGTTGGTTTTTAAACAATTGGCAAGCGCATACATTATAATAAATTGAATGGACAAAAGAATTTATTAACCCTGTGGGACCCTCACGAATCGCATCGGAGAAGATCATAACAACGGAACATGTTAATAAAAGTCCCAATGGAAATTTCGGACCTGTTGTATTTATGAACAGTGAATCATATGTGTTTGAGGTTCGGCTTAAAAGGCATGCCATCGCATCGGAAAAATGGTGGAACATCAGAACATCCCATAGAAGGATGCGATTGCGATCAATCGCATCGGGAAAATTACAAAGGATCCAATCACAATTGGAATAATTCAGTTGCGATTAATCTCATTGACAAATAGAAAAAGGGTTTATAAAGCTGTGGGGCCTGAACCTTTCAAAGGTTAGCGTTGGGGTTCGAATATGAAAGCATATTATATGCGTGTTATTGTTTTAGGTTGAACCATAGGATAACAATGAAACCTCCGTTTGAAAATTGTATGAAGACTTAGTGTTGGGGTTGATAAATAGGTATATGATATGAAATGAGGGGTTTATGACCTTTGAGGAAATAGTGAGATATTTAAGCTCCACACTCATTCAAATTGCCAGCTCAGATAATAAGATGGAGGTGTACTCTCGTATGAATTGAGAGAGGTATATATATACTATTGGAGTTAAAATCTGGGGATGCATTCTTCTATACATCGAATTGAAACAGTAGATAGGGGACTGTGGGTTTACCGGCCATCATATAGTTTTTATAAAGGAAACACCACTTATGAAGTTTGAAAAGTTAAACGTTTTGCAATGGTCCAATTGTAATAGTCAAATCATAATTCGATATATTATATGAAGTTGAGGGTTGTGCTTTAATACCGGGAACATATATTTTAATATGCTGAAGACCATTGAATAGTGGAGAATTTCAATGGCCTTATAATCATGGTCTAATTCATCACACAGACAAATACAAAGAGCGCAAAATTGTGGGTCTCGACATATATGATTTCATAATCAAAATATAAAAGGTAGAGAACGTTGGAGGTGCATTATGGATTTTTTAATAAGGTATAATCCCATCAAGGCAAAGAACAAAGTTCACGCATATATAATTTGTTAGACATGGTTCACAACCATAAGATAACCTTGGAAGAAAAAGGTCCCCAGATATGTTTATTTAAATTTCCAGATCAGCAGTTATATATATATTGTAACACAAATATATATATATATATAGCAAACACACAATCACACTGAAAAGGAATATGCACAAGAATGAATTTGACAGGTGTAAAAGCACAGAAAACTGGAGAATATGCAGAATACAGTGAACAGAGTATGTAGAATAGGTATATGACAGCTGCAGATACACAATTGTAGTGAATAGCAGAGGAAGGCAGAACAGTTACCTGACAACAGCAAAAAAGACAAATCCAACAAAGATAAAGGCCAGAAAATGCACTGAGTGAAATTTTCTTTATGGAACTGAAAATGTACATGTACATGTTGTAATTTATTTTATATTGTTTGTGATGCATTGGCAAGTCTCCGGAGGAAAACAAAACTCCCACTGTAATATTGAAATTAATGCATATTGTTATATTTTTCTGAATGAGCGGGTAAAATAAATGAGAAGGTAGAAGGCAAAGAGGCATGGCTGTCCATTTCAAATTCCCTGAGGAATGCTAACAGTCATAAGGTAATTTCTATAAATAATATCATATTGATATGCATAAAAAGGTTAGAGAGTGAGGTAAGAAATGCAGAAATGAAGCAGTAAGGCAGAGGAGAAGGAGGAGCTGATAGAGAATCCAAGAAGATGCTGAGATAATGCAGGGTAGATATGAAGACTGATGGACAACAGAATAGAAGGTCCAGAACAGAGCTGATATCCAAGGTAAATCAGCAAGTGTTTTATTTTGAAAGAGTAAGGAAGTTGGAGCTTCCCTATCAAGTTGTAGCTTGTTAGATGGCAGTTGTAGCTGACAGAGGTTGGAGCCTCCTGTAGGTTGGTGCCTGCAGAAAATTGAGAGGGAGTTGGAGCTTCCTTGCAAGTTGTAGCTCGCAGAATTGAGGTAGGAGCCTCCTGTAGGTTGGTGCCTGCAGAAAATCAGTGGTGAGAGGGAGTTGGAGCTTTCCTTTGCATCACAACAATAATGAGATGTGGTTTTCTCCCTTTATGGATTTCCACTTATATCTAGTGTCTATGTGCATGAAGTCTATGTGTTGATATGGTATATCTATTCTGATAATACCTGCTACTCACATATTAAGACTGCTGATACAATATCTAATCTGTTTATCAATTGTTGCTCACAAATAAAGATTTCTCGCACATTATGTTGATCATGAAATGAAGGTGTTAATAAATTTTAATGAAAAGTTTTAAAAGTCCATGAATGTGTTAAACTGATTCACCCCCCGCCCTCTCATTTTAACTAAGGGTTAAACATAGCCATCTATCTACAATGTCTGAATCTATTTGGTCCTCAAGTATGGGAATTTAGAGGTTAAATTGTACCTTAAAAGGAGTGGCGCCTTAAGAGTGGCTGCTATATGAATACGCGTCGCCGATGGGTAGTCGTCGAAGGATATGGGAAAAGTTATCCATCATCACGTTCTTCTATTTCTTGAGGGAATCCCATAGAAATATTTTGATAGGATCTCCTGCTCCCTCATTATTCTTTTCCTATTCCATGGGAGGTCGTCAAGGTTTGCGAGGCTGATATTGCAAAGGTTCAACCATATCAATCCCTAACTCCTTATACCCCGATCTGGTTGGGGGAATGCAAAGAAAGATCGAGAAAGAGAAAACCGCTCTGATACCACTGATCTGGATTTATGCAGGAACACAATAAAATAAAAAAATAAAAATAAACACAGATATACAACAAAAAATATACTTCATTTAATTAATATCAAATAAGTGAAATAACCTTACAGATAGAATGGAAATAAACTAGCTTGGACGATGGTAGCTTATCTCTGAGAAGAGATGTGGCGGCTACATGCCTATGAAATATGTTACAATGAGGCTTGAAGGCCTATTTATTATTGAGAAACAATGGAAAGCCATAAACATCCAAAAAAATAGCCCTAGGATATGAAGCGCCAAAACTATGTGCCTCGTTTGAGTAAATTGGTACATCAACTTCCCGGGGTCATAACTTTGGCATACAATCTCTGTTTGACGTGAAAAATATCTCATTGGAAATATCTATCTGAGGACTAAAACTTTCGAGTGACCAACATCAGCCAATAATTTATTTTTGACTCTGGTTTCCCAAAAAAAGTCATTTAGGGCCTCAAAACGACTCCGGAAGTTCAGGACATGAAAAACTGCAAAAAATATTAAGTTGTACAATTAAGGAAACTGAAAATATGAAAGAATCAATCCTGGAGCCCCAAGTGGAATAGGCAGGTGGCCACCAACATCCACCTAGATCACATCTAGTTGATCAACTTGATATGACACATCTTCTTCCTCACGTGGCTCCTCAATTTCCATCCCTGCATAGTGGAATACAAAATATGATTGTAATTCAAGTGAATCATCATCATAAGAAAAGTGAATAGTATATATACACATATTTATTTAATAAATCGCCATAGCTGAAAGGTAATGATATGATTTGATAGTAGGTAGTTAGGTAGCAGAAGTTGATAAGGACCAAGGGTTCTAAGTTGAAACTTCAAAAGAAAAAGGTTTAAAGCTCAAGGAAATATGGGTCAAAAAAGAGCGCACCAGTAAAATTATCAGTCCTTGTGTCAATGAAAAGGGTGATTTAGAATATGATTAAAGGTAAAATAATTCCTCCGCAATCAATAAAAATAAATTTCGAAAACCTAGGGTTCTAGTCACAAATCATAGGGAAAAGTTAAATGAAAAACAAGTTGAGACTTGGGAGCTAGGTAGTAGAAGTTGACATGGACCAAGGTTTATAAGTTGAAACATGAAAATAAAAGGCCTTTGAATTTAGGGAAAGATGGGTCGAAGAAGAGCACAGAAGTAAAAGTATCAATCTCCGTGTCAACAAAAAGGGTGATTCAGAATATGATGAAAGGTAAAATCATTCAACATGTATGAAAGGTAAAATAATTTTTGTGATGATGTGAATTGTATGTAGGACGGAACCAAAGATGATATAATCCCTATAAAACATGTAGCTAATGAAAAGCATTATGTTATGAGAAATAAATTAGTTGGAAAGAAAGGGAAGAAGTCAACAATACCTGATACTATTGCATCTAGAAGCACACCTAAAAACATACATTTTATTTAGGAAAACCAAATGAATCACATACATAAGACAAAACAAAAAATAAATGGTTAATTTTCCCTTTAATTATAATGTGTGAAATAATCAACAAATTTTTTTTTTGGCGAGGTTCTATGTATGAGAAAAATTCCTAAAAATACCTAATTTCCTTCTGCTCAAATAGTAACTAGGCCTTGTGAATATTTTACAATATGGTATTGGGGCCATGTCCTAAATGTCATTGGCGATTCTTCTAACAACCAAAAAACCAACCAAGGTATGGAAAGGGTTATAGTGGCCAAATGTACTAGGGATATGCTCCAAAAGAGCTGGTGAAACTTCCAGTAGTCTGACCAAGATCACCTCAAGTCTAAGTGCTCTCAAACCTCAACCTATAGGGAAAAATGCCCTAATATATGGACACTAAGTTCCATGCATCTAGTGGGAATGGATGAATCTTAGCTTCTGGTTATTAGTTTGGGACCCTGAACCCATACCACATGTTGAGAGACAACATGAAGGTTCGTGATGATCTGCCACCTAAGCCTTAACGCCTTCACAGGTTTCTTTCAATGTACTTGTTTTGTCACTGGATGAAGCAGGATTTTAAGCTCCCTAAAGGACACATTTCTATTTTTCAATATGAAAAAAAAACCACATCGAATTATGTGTTTCCTATCACCACAGTCCTAGCACAAACTATATATTATCTTGTGGCCCCCGTGGGGAATTTAGTGTGTTTAGGTTGAGGTTGTTTTTATAAAGGCTTTGCTTCACTTAAGGTTCCCAACAAAATATAAGCCCAAATAAATTAGGTACAAAGATTTTGGAAAGTGGATACCCTTTCTAAAAAGTTTAAGTGAACTTAGTGTGTGGGGTAAATGTGTGTGCAAGTGAAATTGTGAACATACAAAGTGTGAATTGACGTGTATATGTGCTGATCCTTTACAATTCCCCTAATTACACTATGTGATGTTTGTTCCTTGCAATAAAAGAAACAATGTGTAGATGATGAGCCACTTAATTATTTCCTAATTATATTGTGTGACTATATAGGGAGATGGAAGCTTTAGTGCTTTGAGAAAGGGTCTAGATGCTAGCACATGTTCACAACAAGGATGCAAGGGAGGTAGTGCCTACTTTATTTCCTTACTAACACCATGTCATAGTCCTGAAAATACATGAATGAAATAAAATCTTTGGTTAGTAAAAAAAGTGAAGATGTGTGGATGATGGACCACTTAATTTTTTCCTAATTATACTATGTGAACATATATGGAGAGGGAAGTTTTAGTTCTTTGAGAAAGGGTCCAGATGCCACCACAAGTTCGCCAAAAGGACTCAATGGAGGCAATTCCTACTTTCTTTCTTTACTAACACCAAGTCGTGTTCCCGAAAATAAATGAATCAAATAAAAGCTTTGGTTAGCAAAAAAAAGTAAAAACGATTTGTGGCTTTAGGGCAACATAATTTCCTCTTAGTTAATATATGTGTGGTGTGAATTGGAATGAGAAAAATAAGTACAAAATATATGGGGATTAGGCCACTTAAATCCTCTTATTTTAAAGCTATGTTTGTGTGAAAATTTTCAAAGTAAACTATAAGAAATATTGTAATGGTTAGTAAAACAAATTGGTTAGTAGTGATGGTGTGTGTAAGGTAAATAGTGCACATACAAAGTGTTTTAATTTCAAGTATGTGGATATGTTGTTCGTGATCCTTTAATACAATTCCCCTAACCTTTCCAGAATTGTGTTGCCTATAAAAATGAGATAATTGTGTTGCCTATAAAAAATGAGATAATTGTATTCCTTCTAGAACATGGAGAAGCCTTTTAAACTAAATATTTCACTACATAAAAAAATTATTTAACAAAAAATTTCTTCCAAAGGGTATTTCCTTGTCAAGGAGTGGGGTATTCTCATATTTCATCCATTCATAATTAGGGATTAAAATTGATATTCTGAGTGTACAAAATTGAAATGTAAATCGTGATGATAGTATATTATAGATCCAATGTCGCTGGAGACTTAAATCCATCTATCCATTGGCTTCTTTATGCATGCTATATCTTTTTACTAAATTATATATCCAAACTAGTCAAAGACGAATAAGAATTTTGTAAGTATACTTGAAAGTGTAGTACTCATATCACTACATGGAGAGTCCACAGATACAATGGTTAAGAGGTCACGTTAAACTCAATATAATAATTTCTTCATGTTCAATGCTAAACCTAAACTTTGATTAATATCTAAAATTTACTTCTTCAAGACCCATTCAATCTAAGTGTTGAACCTAGGCTCTAATACCACTTTGTAATACTGCCTTCTGTACCCCTAAGTTTATTTTCATTATGGAAGGTGTTATTGACATTTTGGTTCCAATTTATTAGATAATAAATATCTCAAGTTGCAAAATCTTCAAATTTCTAAAAATATTTGGAATTAGTTATTAATGTGTTTATGATGTTGCATCTATTTGTTCAAGTAAAATATTATATCATTTCAAATAAGAAATGAAATTGAATAAAATTAATCCCGCTTTCCTTAGTACAACAAAGAAGTGGATTTTATAGGATTATATATACATGCATACATTCCACAACATATCAACTTACATGTATGTATATTTTCATAAGAAATAGTGCCAAAAAAATACTTAATGCAGAATCGAGTATATATATATATATATATATATATAACCAGGAACCTAACGAGTATCAATGTAATATGTCATACAAGTATAAAGCATATCCCCTTTTAACTGAATATATGAACCTATAACTCGCAAACATATATGATTAAGTATTTAGTATGTTATATTCCATGTAAACTTTATTACTCTAATATTATAACGGTGGGTAAAAATTGTATATGAATAACCATTCAACCCAAGGCATGGATTAGACGATGGTTTTAAAAAGCACATTGCTTTATTGTATTTTAAAGGTCGTTGGGACTCATTGAAGGTTCCCCTCCTAAGGCTGAGCATTATACCTTACCTCCTTCTCCTCTAATAGCATGATTTGCCAACCAAACAAGCTATATCTATAAATAAATAGGAATTGTATTGACATGATGTATATAGTGGTGTGTGGCAGATGTAATTCATCTAGGAAACAAATGCGTCGGAACACATACTCAGCAAATATCAGTGATGAAACTGTGTGAATTGGGGTCGAGGTAATTCATAATCACAACAGATTTCATGTAACTGGAGTATATATATATATATAAAAGTGTGTTGGCACATATATGTGTGACCATAACATAGTTTGGGCATGTATATGCATTCCACCACTAACAATATAACCAAAAGGAGAATTTCAACTACACATTGCACACACCAATGTATTAAAAGGGGAAGGTGGGCCAAAATAGCGTGCATATGTAAATTACCACCAACATCATGACATAGACACTTCTTCAAACTATGCATATTTCACACGCCAACGTGCATGCACTCAATGCATATATTCAATTTATGCCCAATTACACTCAAACATGCAGAGAGTCGCATCATAGTTTAAATATCATTCAAAGGAAAGCAATTGGCCAGGCTTGTAAAGTGTTGTTAGCCCAATGAAATTCTTTGGTTATAATGAAGTATGCTCGTTAGAAATATCAATTATTTTTGCATGCAGAACTAGAAAGATCTAAGTAGAGTGCGAGTTTGTATGAAGTAGTTAGCAAGATAAAAATAAAGTTCAGATAGAGTTCGCATGATTTCATATTTAGTAAATTTGGTGTTTATATATATGTGTTAAATTTGGTGTTTATATATATGTGTTAATTGGGTCATTGTAATGCAAAGCAAGAAAACAAATGAGTTACAACTTGGTAGATGTAATGTGAGTCAAGTTTGTATTTAATGCGGTAATTGTATAACAACTCACATTTTAGTGTGTTAATTTGTATTTTATCCTCTATCTATATATATAATATATAAATGTGTATAGTTGGGTCATTGTAATGCAAAGCAAGAAGACAAATGAGTTACAACTTGGTGGATGTAATGTGAGTCAGACAAATGAGTTACAACTTGGTGGATGTAATGTGAGTCAAGTTTGTGTTTAATAAAGTAATTGTATAACACATTTTAGTGTGTTAATTTGTATTTTATCCTTTATCTATATATCATATTGATTTTAGAGCTAAGGTTGACTTACACAATCTGAGAAGGTTTATTAAAGTTGCAACTATATCAAGATAAGAGAGCCGATGAGAAAGATCTCAGTAAATGAGAATATCAAAGCTCGAGGATGATAACAAAGTGGAAGCCCGCGAGAAGGAAAACATGATTGCGGATTATTATTATTTTTAAATCGTGGGGGCTGATGATCGCATTGCGAAAGCTAGAGAGAGTATGTCATCATCACACTGGAGCAACTAAATACACATCACCATCACATCCACGAAGTAAGAGAAGGTGATACTATTTTGGTCCAAACTTACACACTCGGATTTTTCCTATCAGCGTAAATTACAAAGGATCCATAAAATTTGTATGAAAAGTTGCTAAAAAGGAAGGTTTAAAGTATATGTTTGAATAAGGTTAAAGTTTGAATGGTCACATCAAAGAAAAGTTTGAATGGGCCGCGCGTTAAAAAGTTTAAGGGTTTTATTTTTATTTTTTATTTTTTGAGGGCTTATTTAAAAAGGATTTTATTGAAGCTTGAAAGATATTAAAAGCATAGTCATTGGGAGCGACATTGCCTCGAGATTTTACGAAGTACGTTTGGAGTTATTAATTTTTTTTTGTTATAAAAAAATAAAGGGTTTAATTGTTTAAAAAGGAGAAGAGGTTTGTTGTTAAAGAGTTTTGTGGCATATTTTCTGGTCATAAATATTAGCGGATTGAAAAAAACGTGTTCTAAAATAGAATTTCGGGAGATTTTTGAAAAGTGATTTTGGATTCTGTTTATTAAATGAGAATTTACAAAAGGGGATTTATTTGAATGAGAGTTTAGGGCTTTGAAAACACGAGTCTATTTGTAATTTTGTTTTGTTTTTTCAAGCACGACATCGGTTTGGGTTTGAAAAAAATTGTGTATGATAAAGATATGTGAATCTAGTGAAGATTTTTTTAAACAGTGGTCTATATTGAAAACCATATTTTTTGGGGGGAGATATGGCAAGAATACTGACACAATAATGAAAAAAGGCAGCAGACAAAAGACATAAGAAAAACAACATTCATGGGTCACAAAGTGAGACTAAACCAGACTAAGAAAAGAAATCAAAAGGAAGATCTAGAGTATTTCGAATAGCTCATAGAGGTTCTTTTTGTAGTCGAGGTACCTAAAATACAAGCAAATGAAGCAGAAAAATTCAACGAAGAACAAATTGGGATGGATTTGGTAAAACTTCTAGAATTTTCTAGTAAATTTTTTGATGAAGAGTATTTGTGCAAGGTAGAAAAAGCTACATCTTCCCAAGAAGCATGGAAGATCCCGAACACGAAATTTGGTATAAAGGAAAGTGACATGCAACAACAAGTTGTGTCATAGTTCGTTGAAGTATCAATAGAGAAGTTCATCGTAGCTCTGAGAGTAAATGAGCAAGACTATGGGAGGATAATAGAGCTTGGGGAATCCCATTCAAATGTGGATGATGGTTGTGAATAATGTAAAATTGAAACTCATTATGAAGAAATGCATATGGTTGAAGAATATGCATAGAAGATTGCAAAGAGATATGCTAAAACCCCTGTGTGTGAAGTAGAGTAAGGTCATATAGATGCTTGAGAACTCGACTGTAACATGAATGGTGAAGATGATGGTGAATCCCACTGTGACGAGACACATGTGGATGATCACTGCAAGTGAGCTGTGAATCAGTGAATCCAACAATAGACCTTGTGAAGCTTCCAATAAAGAAATGGATAACATGTGTGATCTAGTTGGTAACATTGCAGCTGATGATGGCTTATTTACATTAGAGGTCGAGACATTGAAGTTTGAGAATGACAAAGAAAGTTTTTCATATGAAGTAATGGTTTTTTGTACTAAAAGTGCACCTCTCGTGAATCCAATAGCATTTGATGAATTTGGTAAAGTTTAAATTGTTAATGTGCACATGCATGCTTGGATATCCCATGATATAGTGGATGAAAATTATGTTGATGTTAAATTTTATGAAGAAAAATTAACTAGTGATTAGAGGTTGCACAGGATGCAATTGAAACATCTCATTGATATGTTTTTATTTGGTGAGAGAAGCCCACTTGTGTATAGAATCCAAGTGGAAGACAACATGTTTACAATAGTAGAGGTTGGTAAAGAAGTTGAAAATGAATATTATGATGCAACGATAGAGGAAGAGAATGCCAAGGTAGAGAAGAAAGAGGAAGAGGAGAAATATCTCATTGTAAGGCATAATAAAGATTTTTTTAACATTTATATTGAGTGTGCAAATAAATAAAACAACAATCCATTTACAATTATAGCTGGAAGAGAAGATGGAGAAAAGATGCAAGAAATGACATGGAAGTTTCTAAATATGAAGAAGAAAGCATTGAAACAATATTTCAACAAAGGAGTCAATAAAAGATCATTTTTTTCTATCAAGAAATATGGCAGAAAGAAGATCAAGAATATGAAGTGCAAGAGGTAGAGCGAAGTTCACATTTTGAAGATTAAGAGTTGTGGCAACAATCCATGAGTGAACAAATATTTGAAGAGGAAGTTGTAGAAGAGAGACTCATAATGCTTAAATTTTTATTAAAAAAAATACAAGATAAGTAAAAGAAATATTGCAACAAAAACAAGTGAAAGAATATGGAGCTTACAACAAGAAAGCATAGTTGAGAATGAAGCAGTTTTGAGGGTATACAATTTGGAAGAAAAAAAACGAAAATCCAACATTGTAAAAAGTTTAAATTTATTCATTGCAAGCCTAGTTGAGACTTAGACCAACATGCATATTTAAGTTATGTTGATTCATGATTAAGTTAAGGTTGAGTCATACGTTCATAATTAAAGGGGAGTATTAGAAATAGTAATTACTCTCGCATGTAGATCTAGAATGATCCAGGTCAAGTGTGAGTTTGTTAAGTGTGTTTTTGCATAAAGTAGTTAGCCAAATAAAAGTCAAGTCTATTGAGAGTTTGCATGATTCCATATTTAGTAAGTTTGGTGTTTATATACCTGTAGTTGGGTCGTTGTAATGTGAAGGAAGAAGAGAAATGAGCCACAACTTGATAGATCTAATGTGAATCGAGTTTGTGTTTAATGAAGTAATTGAGCATCAACTCACATTTTAGTGTGTTAATTTGTGTTTTCTCCTCTATCCATCCATCACCATTTATGTTTAAAGTCACAACCGCAAAGCACTTTATATTGTTGTCTCTTGATATATTTTACCTATATTTACCTTCATTTTGTTGGCATTGGTTATACAAAAAACAACATTTTTTGTGATCAACATTGTATAGAGAAATTGTTTGTGAAAAAATATAAATCTTATCTTTTTTCAAGTAAAATTGAAAGTTTCTTGATATCACTCCTAAAATATTAATGTATTCATATTTTCAATCAAAACCTAACATATACCAACTAAAAATAAAAATTCCTGGAAATCACATGTAAACTATCACTATATCATATTTATGATTGTGTCCAAACCCACATACATTATTAATTCCTCTTTTGCAAGCATCTCCTTCAAGAATTTTGAGATGATGGAAACCATGATTTTGAATATATTCTCTAGTATCATCCCCTTTAATGGAACCCACATGTAAATATAGACCACTCACACATTCTTTGATGTCAACAAATTTAGGGTTGCATATAGAAACACCATAGATAAGCTCCACAAGTTCCCAAAATTGAATCATTTTCATAAAAGTCACTGTAAGGATCCCCTACCTCATACACATGTTTTATGGATTAAATGAAGAAATATTTTTGTTAAATTAAATTATGGAAGTGGAGAACTCAGGGAAGAGTTAATATATTGGATTATATGTTAGAGTGATCACTCTTTCTCTACAATATATTAGTGCTTCACTATCATGAAGACGGTAGGAAAAAAATACTTCTAAAAATGCTTATGCAACTTCCCTTTATAAAGCCACTTAATTTTGAAAAGTTGGTTTGTGTGTAATTGTGGTTTCTAAGTAATTTGAGGCTTCCATAGTAGTGTTATATCTTTACAGCATGATCTATCATGTTTTAAATAGTTTGAAAATCAACATGGTAGTGTTGTTTATATATAAATAAATATCATATTTTAAATGAGATGAAGTTGTCATAACAAAGTTTTCACTAAGTAATCTAATAATGTCATCCTTGTGGTCGAATCCACTATTTTCACATCGGTGGTATATATGAGTGAAAGATTATGGTATTTGTACCAAAGACAATATTGAGCCCTAAAGGTGCATAGTCTAATTAATTTCCACAACTACTCACATCACATTTATAATACCACAAAGGGTTGACTTCTCCTATCATAATGATCAAATACTATATTGTATGAAAAATATAATAGAGTGAACTTATACTAGTTGTTTATGACACACCAAATCAATGATGCATGATAAAATGAGTGAATCTAATCAAATGATTGGTAACATCATAGCCATAAAAAGAGGCATAATGCCAATTCGACTTGTATCCAACTCATACCACCTAAATATTACATAGAATTTTGATAAATAAAATCTAGTTATGTCAAAGTAGATGAATATACTCAGAAATTTAGGCATTGAAAACATTTAACATATTTCACATTTTAGAAATTATGATGTATATTTATAGCTACTGATGAAATTTTAAACAAATCACAAGACACAAAACTACTTTACTGTTATGTGGACATCAATTCACAATTTAGAACAAAAAAATTAAACATGTAATGAAAAATCACACACATGCAAATGGTATTTTTCCTGGGGAAAGCAATTTGTTAAAAACCATAATTCCTGCTTACATTAATATGATGAATGATGATGTATTACAGTTGCTTTTTCTCAATTGAGTACAATCTGCAAGTGAATAACCTATCTCTCTTCTCACCGAGAAGCTCTGACCCAGACTTAGTCAATATCTGCCCCTACTTGAGCTCCTATTTCCTTGCGCAATTCCTGAGGAAATTTGACCCCTATTATTTAAGAGTTTCCTCCAAAATTCTTGGACAATTTCCAAGGATTGATAACCTGACCAATACCATAAACTATACACTCAATATAGTATATATTTAATCGTGCACTGCCTTGGAATCTCCACCATAGTTTGGGAACTCAAATTATCTACATGCGCTAGCTATTTTGGGCTGATTTATCAGTTAACTGTATGATCATTGAGTTAGACTATTATCCCACTGCATAATTGAACTTCCACTAGTTCCTACAACAATTATAACTAAAGTTAAATAAAAACAACTTGAAATAACTCACCTTGATTACTACAAGTTAGAAATCACAGATGATTATATGAACTCCAAATCCAACTATAATTCACTGAGCTAATTGAGTGACAAGAGCCATGCCACCTTAGTTTACTCCTCCAAGTTTTCTGCTGATGTGGAATTTCGAATTTTCTCAATTTAATCAAGGAAAAATCAATTTGAGAATTTCTTGCTTCATTTTTCAACACACACAATATTTCACATAGAAGTTAATTTCATGAGAATTCACTAATCAAAATAAATTCCTAGGTGATGTTACTAATATTGTTGATTTATCAAGCAATTAAAGGAGGGACTTCCATTTTCCTCACAACCATAAATTAGTTGCTCTATGAAATATGTTGCAGCTAATCAGCCTCAAGGTGAGGGTATGAGGAATTTATAAGTGGGTTTTCATCATATTTGTAAGTACCCATAATCAATTATTTCATTAGCACTTAAGCAGGCCCAAAGTCAACATTTTAATTCAAGGTTGGTGATGCTAGAATAAACATGGGATAGCTAGTGTTAGAGGGAAGGGCTGGAGTGAGCACTTATAACTGGAACAAACACAATTGAGTAATGGCTGATGTGAGTACGCTATAGATCTAAGTGTAAAATTGATCCAGGTGGCTCTAGACACCCTCAGGAGATCAAGAGGGCTCATAAATGGTCAAAATTTTAAGTGGTTGGATTAATCTTGAACTAGGTTCAGATTGAATTATATGTCGCCCTGATTCCAACGGTGTGAACATATCTCAAATATGAGCCCATATAGAGAATTTAGAGCGAGTCAAAGTTTTGGTCAAGGTTGGGTAGTGGGCTAGGTTTAATGGTCCCACAAATTCACCATCAACCGGCAGGGAACTTAGCTCTCAAAAGCAGGAAAAATTGTGGCCTCTTTAAATTTCCCAATAACCCTTATTTTGGAAAAAAATTAAAAAAACTAATTTGTTTTAAAAAACGAGAAATATTTAAAAAATAGGAGTGGTGGGTTTCCACCCCCGCCACCCTACCGGTCAATTTGGTTGTGGTTTAAAATAATTACAAAACCAAAATTGGTTGGTGGGCCACCAACCCTACCAACCATTATGCTCTAGATGTGAATATAGAAGCAATATTGTGTGGGGTTGGGTCGGGGCCTGGTTGACCAAGGACCTCGCCCACCAAACTTTAATGGCACCATATTAAAATGGGCTGACAAGAATCGAACCCGATCGACCGTGTACACCGACCCGATCCATGAGCGACCCAACCATTACAACGAACCATATATCACAACCCCCCAAAATTACCAAAACAAAGCGCTGCCAATGCGGGGAGATGGGATGCGGTTGGGTCGGGCCGCATAGAGAAAATCCGCCAACTGCCTACACAACATTATTATAACGAATGTGAAAAATGGGAGGGGTGGTATTTGATCCCCCGACCCCTCCTCAACCAAATTCTATGTTTACCATTGCATAAGGTGGGCGTGCTTTGTAAAATACGCCCACCAAAACATATAAAAACCCAATTTCATTTGCACAGAGGAGGCGGACCAGCGGAGATATACCAGTGGAATAGCAAGGGGAATCATGTGTGGGCATGATTTTCGAGACAAATAATCTTTTTCAGAGAATATTCCTTGATGCCTGAAAGATTCAATGGGGAGGTAAATTTTCATTTTGTCAAAATGATATGAATTTTACAGTCATTTTAACTAGAATTTTGTAGGGAACATGATGGTAAATTAAGAATGGCCATCTGAACATCAAATTTGTAGATTCTCAATAGAACAGAATCTTAGGGAATCTTGAGGGAATAAAAAATATTCCTTAAGGCCCAAAACTTGTCAGAGTCCATTTTCGACAAACTTTATATCGATTTTACACCTCTCGGTGATAGGAACTCAATGGAGATGTTCGTTTCAGCAGCAGAGCTTCCCATTTTTGGCCATTTTCCAGATTGGAATGACGATGTTGGATTATCAAGTGTGGACAGTCGATTCTATGCCCCTCGACACCACGAGTTTGATGGTGCAGTCATATTCAGCAGCTGAGCATTTGCTTCTTCAACCAACTTCAAGGGTTGAGGTATATGCAGTTTTATCATGTGCCTCTTTTTTCTGTGAGATGTATTATGATTTCTAGGTCCTTGCTTGATGCATGTGGCAGGATCTTTGTTTTGCTTCATGTGAGATTATGTCATGTTGATAAGAGGTGTAATGTGAGTGAGAGTCCCTGTAGCAGAATGTCTCGTGGAGAGACAAACCACTCATATTGAGGGAACTTATCCTTGTATGACAGAGAACAACATCGATGTACATATCCCCATTTCTAGCACTATATGAAGTGACCTACCCCATTTTGACACCGGGCTCAGAGACGTAGCCCACACTGGGTGAACTCCGTTATCAACATCTCATGTTTTTATGTTGCTGATGGTTGTCTTATTTCATATTCTTTACAACATGCATATATTTTCATTTATGCTCTCTTAAAATGAAATTATAACAACATCACATAAGTAAAATATCATGGGTAAATCCGGTAGCTGACGGACCCGAATAAAAAATAATCATAAGAGGATGATTATGTGATAAAGGTATGAAAGAGTAATATTGCTAGTAAGGCTAACAATTATAGGTGGTACATAATTTAACCAGTAAAAGTAATATATCTATGAGATATGGAATTACCACTCTCCGAATTAAACCAATACGAAGAGAGAGAGAGATGGTATCATAGTTATGACATGGGAGTCGATAACAGAGAACCATAGTGTGAGATGTACATTAGAAGACATTTTAAGAGATAGCATGAGAGGGATGGTGCCATATTGTTTGATCAATATCCTCTTTTGTTATGAGGCATGTGAATTAACACCACTCTACTCGAACACCTCACCACCTAGTAAAACCTGCCTTTGCCCATATGCTACTATTTGGTGCGGTAGGGGGGGAATATAGGATGGGAACTAACCAGTGATATTTCCCCTCAAAGGCATGAAAAATCGAAGGTTCTGCTGACCATAAATCAGCCCAATAGCATTGAATATAGCTGTAGTGAGAACATGGGATTCCTTTTCTTGAATGAAGAAGGTTCAATATTAAATTCAATAGAGTGAGGTTATGGGTTTTCAAAGAAACAAGAAAAAAATCGACAATATACCCTTAGACCAAGGATTCGTAAGGCGGTCCAACCTTCAATTTCGTTAATTAATACATTAATATCAATTATTAAATTTGGTTATAGTTAGGCGTGTATATTTCCACATTGGTGTGGATGTCACTTCAATATTTAAAATAGTAGGGTAAAATAGGGGGATGTCACAAACCCCAGCCCCTTAAAGGAACACCATCCATAGTGTTCTATAATAGAGAACAGAGATAGATGAGTCATATAGTCATAACTCCTTGCATCAAAAACATCTTCCATGTCCTCAAACTATCGGTCCAACCACATAGTTACATGTATTCACAGGGACATATTTAGATGATTCTTCTTGGAACATTCCTAGTGTATTCCCGATCCCACTCAATGTGCACATGAATTTTTGAAAACCCATTTTACTTCAGTTTCTTCTTCGATGCAGGCACACACCTTTGAAGTTCAAGCACCCCCTTCTCTCGTTCATTAGTCACTTAGGCGATCCATTCCTTGGCAAGGGTTTCTCGCACATGAAGATTCTTCACAGTGAATGCATCCCTTTGTATTAATTTTAATAATACATTTATCTTGGAATCTCATGGTGATTAATGCATGTCATGGGGTTCTAATCTCACTGCAATGGTTTTGTTCCCAAAGTATTCAACTCCAGAATGCTTCCACTGTACACTTTGATATTTCTTGTAATCAACTTCATATATACATGTTGGTTGGTTTAGTAATTGACCTACAACATAAGAAAACATTTTTTATGAGATCAATCACAAAATTTGAATTTGACTACAATTCCATCATAATTTTTTTTTAAATTGATAACTAATACTTATCTATATGTTTTCTCTCTGCTTCCTTTGGTTTCTCAAGAGATGAGTGGTTTAACATGTCAAACAAGAACTTAGTATAGATATACTCCATGGTTCCATGCAATATTAAGTTATATCTATCTTCAAATTTAGAGCACTGGGTGCTTTCTCAGTGGAAGCAAGCACCTAATGGAAAATATACTGCTTCCCGCAGTCTTCAACCAACTTCCATTAAGTGGGGAGATACACCAATTGAGTTGAGATATTGATACCACTTGTAAGTGATGTATCAGCAGTTTGGTAAGCATTGATGGTTTCTTATCCAAAATTATCACCAATGGTTTCTCATCCAACCATAAGCACTATTGACTCATTATACATGTGTTTTATCAATAAGAGGGAAGCACTAGTGGTTTACCAGTCTTAGTAAACACCCCACGTTTTGAAACCAATCTCTCTTTAATAATTTTCATCATTGACTTGGACTTCATGGAAATATTTCATAGGTGAATTCCTTTCAAGGAACCTAGATAGCTATTATCATACTCATGGTTGCAATATTCAACAATTCCCTATCATAAATATCTACACATGGACCATAAAAATGTATACCTAAGCATGAGTATATTAACAACAATTAAAAATGAGTTTTATTGGGTAAACTCATCATGTTAACCCAAGCATACCATTCACACAATCCTTATATTTAAGAATATTGACCAACTATCATTTTACTATGATGGTTTTTAACAATGACTTGTCAACGATGCATCATTATGCATTCATCTCATCATTGACATATGTATGAAATGTAGGACATATACATGCCAATAAGTTCTTAGCCTATGAAAACTCCCTTTTCCTAATTTTCATGTTACCGTTTATTTTTTTTAAGTGGATCCATTCAATCCATCTTGGTTGATCCATTATCTTCTACTCTCTACTACAATTTATCTCATGCACAAAGTTTTAATGAGGGACCCTAACACTCAAATAGGTTTACTTAGATATTCTTCATGAGTTCCTTTCTTTCCCACTCAACAACTCAATCAAGACAAAATGAATAAAGAAAGAAGAAAAAATGGGAAAAAAAGACCACAACAATAACACATGACAACAACACAAAGCTTGGCCATGCTCACAATAAACCAAAATAGAAAACATGCAACCAATGCTAACAAAAAAAGGAATTCACAACACATAAAATGTTTGATATTCACTCAAGTAAGAGAACTAAGCGTGGACTAAGAACATGCGTGAAATATTAGATAGTGCCTGTCCTATAGCCTTTAACAACTTCAAGGTTCCATCCATCCTTAAAATTATTTCATGAGAATATTTTATTATCTTAGAGAGCTTGAGGGCTTTTTCCCTCATTTCTAAACTGTTGTTTTCTATTTCTGGCATATGGAATTTGCATGAGATTTTCTTCTCTTGCCATGTCACACATACACAATTTTTAGTCATATCAAGCATCAACACATTAAGTCATATCTTGTTATGAGAAACCAATGCATGATGCTTCGGGGAATGTTGATTTGATGCTTTTCATGCCAACACCTGCTTTGTTGAAAACTATCATGTGGTAATTTTTCTAATGCATAAAAAATAACGTTATTTATTTAGGGTTTAAATTTTATCTATGGTACCCATTTTATTGAAGGACCACTACCATTGCATTTTTGATACAATGTAGAAACAATGTTGGGAATCATCATAAGCTTCCTGAAAATTTATTTACCCATGTCCATCATGGGATTGGGCACTTCCTCTTTATCTTCAATCTCAAGGTCATAACCTTGCCATAATTGTGTTCCCTATAAAAAATGAGATAAATATTCTTCAAATTTGTTCCATAAATTTCAAGATTAATTGACTCTTCTAAAACCTTGAGAAGCCTTTTAAATTAAACATTTCACTACATAGAAAAAGTATTTAGAAAAAAATTTCTTCCAAAGAATATTTCCATATGAAGGAGAAGAGTATTCTCATAATTAAAACATTCATAATTAGGGCTTAAACTCCATATTTTGAGTTTACACTATTGACCTCTAAATCATGATGATAGTAGAGTATATATCTAATGTCATTGAAGACTTAAAGTCATCAATCCATCAGTTTCTTTATGCATTCTATAATTTTTCACTAAAATAGATTTCTAAATTAGCCAAAGACGAATAACAATTTTTCAAGTATACTTGCAAGAATAGTACTCATATCAGTACACAAAGATTTAACAGATGCAATGGTTAAGAGGTTATTTGAAACTCAGTTTAAGAATTTATTCAGGTCCAATGCTGGACCTCAGCTTGGATTAAGCCCTAAAATTTACTTCTTCATTAGAGGAAATTTCAGCCTAAAAGTTCCCATGAAATTTTCATGTCATAATATATAAGCTAATAAAAATCCTTTACATTTAAAAATAGGTACATGTAAATATTTTGGAGGGTAAAAAATAAAAACTATGTTTTTTAATTGTATTTTTGGTCTATCTCTTTATAGGTTTACTGGAATTTCAAGTGCAAAGACTTGTTTGATATATAATTAAATTCTACATCCGAAAATTACCCATTATGCATACTTTTGAGAAGACTCACATTGATCAAAATTGAAGATACATTAAAAAAACATGTTAAACACACTTTTTTAATGTATCTTTAATATCAATATGTGTCTTCTCAAAAGTATGCATAATGTGTAATCGTTGGATGTGGAATTTAATTCCAAATCCAATGAGTGTATACACTTGAAATTTCCATAAACCTATAAGGATATAAGCTAAATATATAATTAGGAAAAGTTGTTTCTTCTTTTCCTTGTCAAATTCATAACTCATATTTTATTATTTTTCCTTAGGAGGCCATCTTTAGGCTGAAATTTCCTCTAATGCAAGGCCCATTTAGTACAAGTGTTGAACATGGGCTTTGGTTCCACTTTGTAGCACTTCCTTCCATACCCCTGAGTTTCCTTGGATTTTGGGAGGTGTCACTCATGTTTTAGTTCTAATTTATTAGATAATCAATATATCAACTTGCAAAAACTTCCAATTTCTAAAATCTTGCAGAATTAGCTATTACTGTATTTATCAATGATGAAACTATTTCTTCAAGTAAAACAAAGTATCACTTTAAAGAAGAAATGTACAACTAATCACGCTTTTCTTAGTACAACAAGTAACTTTTAGGTGAATTTTATAGGCTTATAATATATATTAATATGTTAATGAAATAAATTTTTCTTATGGGAATACAACATATTAAATACTCGGCCATATATATTTGCGTAGTTATGTGTGCACATATTTAGTTATAAGGGGGATATGGCTTATACTTAGATACCATATTGCATTGATATATTGTATTTTAAACACTGATGTTACCCATAAAAGGCTAGACCCTTAAGGCTGAGCATTACGCCTTACCACCTTCTCCTCCGATAGCCAGATTTAAAAGAACAATAAATAAATTTTCATTTTGCCCTTTTTTGAGAAAAAAATTTCATTTTTTTCGGTTCTTCAACTTTCTGCAAACTATAACAATTTTTTTGTTTAGAATTTCATTTTGCGATAAAAAAAAGTTGTCAGAAATTTTGTTAGCTTTCTATTACTTATTTTTTGAATTTTTTTTATGCAGATTTGATATGTCAACTTAGCGTTTCTTTGAGTGTGTGTTTCTTAACAATCAAAGGATTCATAAGAAGTCATGTTATGACGCAATGTTGTATTCATTGAAAATGTGTGTTTTTAAGAAAACAAAATGTGTTACAACAACCTAGACAGAGTCTACTTTGGTTTCGTCATATTTACAAATCCAATGGATGCATATCATAATTACTAGAATTTTTTGAACTGGTCCAATACGAAAAACTGCATATTTTGGGTATGTTTCGCTACGCAACAAATTTCTTAACATACAAGTTATAAAATAAAAATCTAAAAGCTACCCATTAGAGACGACGGACCAATGTAATGCCCCATAATTTTTTCAATTTTTTTTACAATGTATTTTGGGAGATAAAAAATTTTGATTTCACTAAATCACAATGACCCTCAGAAATTGTTTGCACCCATTTTATTAGAAAAATAATTAAAATTAGTAAACGTTTATGAAATTCCATAAAAGTTATATTTAATGAAAGTAGATTCAATTCTGAAAATGCTTGTCTTGGTTCCGACAGTTAATTAAAAACCTTTCATGGAGTTTAATCAGTCCAAAGTTGCAAAAACGTATTCAGAGCCTGGTGTTTGCGTAACTGGTGACGCGTTAGTTCGGCCGAACTTTGAATAAAAGTTCGGCCGAACTATGTTTTCTGCCGACGGCTCGTTAAGTCTAACGACTTAATAGTTCGGCCGAACTTTTGTAAAATTTTCCGTCGGCTGGGAAATTTTGTGGAGCCCCTACTAAAACACATTTCGCGACAATATAAATTGCCATGAAATCATTCATAATTTTCACACATTTCGCACATTTCATCTGATTTTACAAAGGTCTTGGTTTGGGTTTAAAAAATTTTCTTCAAAGTTTGGATTTAAGAGCATTTCTTGGAAGCAGACTGATTTTGCAAAGAATTGTTTTGGGTTTAAAGAATTTTCTTGGAGGACATTTCTTGGAGGCGGCCTAATTTTGCAAAAAATTGTTTTGGACTTAAGGAATTTTCTTGGAAGTACATTCAAAGGAAATTTCTTGGAGGTATGTACGTGTTTTGAGTTGAAGTAAATCTTTTGAGCTTCGTTTCATTTTTATAAGACATTTTTTTCTCAAATTTTTAAAAATAAGTGTTTTGGATTGGAGTATGTATTTTTTGCAAAAAAATTAAAATGATTTTTTTTAAATTAAATCTTTTGTGATGTTTTTTCTAATTGAGTTATTGTCTAATTTTTTGAAGGAAATTTTTTGAACTTCATACCCATATGAAATGTATTGTCATGATGTATAGCATGGTGATTAGCTATGGCCTAGGGCCGATGTAATTCCTATACACAATAAATGCACTAGCACATATACTCATCAAACTCTTATTTATGAAATGGCATAGTATAGGGTCGTGGTAATTCATATTAACATTGGATTTCACGTTGTCGGAGCATATATATATGTACAATTGTCTTGGAACATATATGTGTGACTATAACATAGTGCGGGGAATGTATTTGCATGCTACCGCTAACAATATAATCTAAAGGATAATTTCAATGTTGTATTAAAGAGCAAGGCCAATTGAGACTGTCAAAGAAAAACAATATGCTAAGAAATTTAGATATTGTAAATATTCAACATCTTTCACATAATATTTCAATAGTAGTTAACTGCACAAGAATTCAATACTTTGATGTAATTCCCAAGCCATGTTACTTATCCGGTTGATTTATCGGGCAACTGAAGGAGGGAATTCCACTTTCCTCCGAACCATAGATCAACTACATTGTGAATTCTCTTGTAGCTAATCACCACTGAGGCAGATCCAAGGTCTGAGAAAGTTACAAGCAGTTTTTTCAGTAGATGTGTAAGTACCTAGAATCATGTCCTTTATTAGCATGTAGGAAGACTTGAATTGATCTTCTTCCTTCCAAGCAATTGATGTCCAAGTAAACATGCAACTACTAGTGTCAGAGGGAAAGGATGGAGAGAGAACTTATAAATAGAACCAACACAATTTAGTAATGGATGGTTTTGGTGAACTAGAGCTCCGAGAGTAAATCAATGAGTAAGGGATAATTGTTTGATAAAGGTCTGTAGGAGAGATAGTGATAGAAAGAGTAACAATGATAGATGTTACCCAATTTAGCCATCAAAAGCGATATATTTTTAAGATATGGGTTTACCTATCTCTCGATCGAACTAGCACTGCGAGAGAGATAGAGATGGTTCCATTGCTATGGAGGGTGATATCATGGAGTTGGGTTACACTTTTTGGTGAAATGAGGGAATGTTTTGGCGAAAAAAGGATGCTCGATCTATTTAAGTGCTTGATTGAGAAATTTTTAAGCGCTCGATCAAGTTATTGAGGTGCTTAAAAATAACTCAATAGTTCGTTTAAATAAGTCCTCGATCGAGCTCCTGTGCAACCCCAGGTTAGGAGCTCGATCGAGCCCTAAAACTCGATTGAGCCTTAAAGTTGGAAAATTTAAAATTTATGTAAATATCAATAATGATATGTAAAATTTAAAATTGTAAGTATTTTATAATTAAAAAAACAAATTTAAGTACTAATTACATTTAAATAGGTAATTAATAATGGTAGAAATTATTTTCTCATTACATTTCTACCATTTTGGTGTATGGATTTAAAAAAGGATTCTATCCCTCTTTCAATTGAAATTGTAATATTGTTATATTTAGAATTTAGTAACTTAAAATTTAGTTTTTAATATGATTTGTATTTACAATGTTATAATTTAAATAATGTATATTTTATAAAATTCACTAAATAGCTAATAAAAATGATTATATATATATATATATATATATATATATATATATATATATATATATATATATATATATATATATATATATATATATATATCCACTTGTTTAGGAAAAGAAATGAGTGCAGTAACAATTAACATAATTTTTTTCTTTTTTGTAAATTTCGTAGTGCCTTACCATTTTCTATTTTAAAAAAGAAAGCAAATTGCAAAATATAAACACTTGGTGACCTCAACCTGCCCGAAGGAAACTAGTTCTGTTGGCCACCTTAAAGAGTTAAAAGCCATCCAATATTGAAACAATTTCTTCCATCTACTAGCTGCTATGTCCATTTTACTATGTCTAACAAAGTCTAACTGAAAATAGTAAAATCCACCTGCAAAATTCATTGGAAACTAAGAAAATCATGAATCAATCGTCTAAAGAGTCAATAGGAGCCAGGTATTTTGCAGTAGAAACCAACATGTATACTTGCTGCATAGATTGAAGCTTCCGTTCAATTCTTCCAATTCGCGCCGTAGCATGATACTGAGATACTCTAATCTCCCGAATTTCGTTTTTAATTTTTTGCAGAACTGAAACCACATTGGGGTTTCCTTCCATTTCCTGTAAACTGAGCAAGGCCTTGGCCAAAACACATTTGAGAGTCCAATAAGTATGGGGATTGGTGAAAAGGGGATAATCTCCCTCTTGTGTTCCCTAGGTCTCATATGAAATCCATGGTGTCCTCCTGTTTTTCTATGTCTTCTTCTTTGTTATTGATTTCTCTCTCCCAGCCCTGAATTAGATTGCGAACCTGTGGTGAGTTTCCTATGGAGTAGATATCGAAGAGATTCTCCATGACCTATTTTTTTGATTTTATGCCTTGCTTTCTAGGTCTGGCAATGGGTTTTGGAAGCTTCTGCATCCCTTTTTCCTTAGCCTGACGTTTGATAGGTTGACCTTTTACCATTTTTGTAATTAGATGGAAAACCGCTGATAGTGACTAAGAAACACCAGTGAAAATTTTAAACAGGCTTGTATATGGCAAGAGAAAGTCAATAACATTATGCATGGGATCACTTATGGGACCCACAACTTCTGTCGAAGCATTCAATACCATTGTGCAGATTTCCATGCAATTACTGTTGAAGGTGGTAGCAGTAGCATATATGGTGAACATAGAAGAAGATTAAGTCGGGGAGCATAAGTCCGTAGCCCAGAACCCATAAAGATGGAGAGACTAACTAACAGAACAGGGGTGATTACCCTCCCTAACAGATAGGCCAAAGACATGATACAAAGTAGAGGTAACGATCTTATGGACATAGACTACAATCCTCATGCCTCACGGAGGTGTAGTTTCCTGAATGAAACAATTATGGTGAACATAGTTATGGTTAAAGACACGAGATGGCATATCATGCCTAGCCATACAAGAAATATCATAGGCTTGAGATGCTTTATCATTACTGAATATCCACAAAATTAAAGCTTGAGAAGAATTATCCTTATAAACCAGAGTAAAGGGCTTAGTTCGGTCAAACAAAGACTGAGAAGGAAATCTGAAGCAAGGATCTACTGGCGGAGCTGGAAAAACCAAAAACAACATGTTATCTTGCATATGACAGAAGGAAAATTTAAAAAACCCTTCTATACAGGTTTAACAGAGGAAATTAAAGGTGTTCCAGAATTTAGAAGAAGACCGACAGTCACATTGACAAACCACATGCAAACCAAATAAACCGCCCATGAAATTGAGGTCGCCATTGTTGTCACAATGAGCAGGAATACGTAAATTAACAATGTAACTAACTAGAGCCATGACATATCGAATAACTAGTCGACGTCACAGACCTGCAACCTCCTTGCCCTCGGATCCTCCTTGAATTTGCCGACCGAAAACAACTCGTTGCCTTCTCTTCCCTTCTTGACTTAACCCGTTATACATGCAATGCTTTTTCCAATGTCGGTTTGACATGCTTAGTTCACGCCCAGAGTTTCCATCTGCAACCATTATGGTGTGGCATGCGTTCGTACCTGCCTCCGACCAGCTGCGGGTTGGAGCCTTAATCGCCGTAATTGACGGTGTGGCGCGCGCCGCCGCGTGACACCATCGCATCCCGTCATCCTCCACTTGGCACTCGATCGGGGGAACAATTAACATAATTGTAATAGTTGTAAGTTATAATTAATATAGTTGTATTGAATGCAATGAAATCTACGGTTATAAATCTCTCTCAACCTATAAAATATGATTGCACTCAATTATGTCCTCAGTCTACACAAGTGTGAAGAATATATTGAAATTTTTAGTCGTGACTTAAGTTTGCAATATATATTTTTAAAATAGTAAAAACACAAGGAAATCATAAATTTTAAAACATTATTTGACTAATTTGAATTTGAGTATTCTAGATTTATATGTGCGTATGAAATTATTTTTAAAATAATAATATTATAAAATAAAATTAAATTAAATTTGTCATTTTATTTATTTATTTATTATAATTTGATTTATTGTTATTGAAAATTTATACCAAAAAAATTTATAAAATGATTAAGTATAAAAATATGTTATATTTAAACTGAAAAAAATAAAAAAATTATCGTTTTTAAGAATGCTAAAATTATAAAAGCATAGTTAAAATATTTTATAGAAATTTATTTATATATTATAATAATAATTTTCCTGCTAAAATAAAATAAAAATTGGAAAATTACATTTTGGAATATATTTTAATATTTATAAAAATTATTTTTGGAATAAATAAATTTTCATATTAAGAGTATTTATTTATTTATTTAAGCTAATTATGATAGCTCGATCGAGCTATATACTCAATCGACCCTATATCTTGATTGAACCTCTGTTTAATCCAATCGAGGATTTCTTAATCACTTCATCGAGCTATTTTAAATTTTAAATTCAAACACTTAATCAAGTGTTTTAAGTGCTCGATCAGGATGTTGAGGGCCTAAAAAACAAAGTTTTAACTCCTCTTATGCAGGAAACACCATTTGGTACCCTAGTGGACTTGGAGAAAAATTTATCCTTAGGTGATGAAGTTGATCATGTTGGATTCATGAAGGAATCTTCTATCCAATGGCATATGCATTTGAAAATTTCAAATTCATATGATAATTTTCATCTAATATCTTTTAAACATAATTCTTGAACTGTTCTTGAATAATTTTAAAGAGGTTGAATAAAAAATCAATATCATAAAATATACAAAACGCAATTTTTTCAAAAAATAGCACTATCTTCGTTTACGAGTCCTCTTCTAAAGGGCACTCTTGGATTTTCAATTTATTTAAATGGTTGAAAAAAACCTTACATAAACACATATGTCTGCAAAATGCAATTAAAATATTACTTCGCCAACTTTGAGAAATAATAAAATATAGAATTTTGCATAAAAATAGAATTTTTTAATATGAAAAGCTTAGCTCTCTCCTTGTAGATCATGCTCATATATATATATATATATATATATATATATATATATATATATATATATATCACATTTTAGACAAAGTTATGCTACATGAACACACACATACCTCTTAATATGTGTGAAAAATTGAAAGGACAAGCATTTAATTTAATGGAAAATTGACATATTTTATGGCACTAAATATTTTTTCAAAAAATATCATTAGGAAAATAGCATAACTCTCCATAATTTGTCTTTTTACTCCAAATCAAAATTCATAGTGCTTATATTACTTTAAGGGTTTCTATTTGATAAAAGAGGTAAAAATTGAAATTTCATCGCTAGTTTTGGTCCAAAAGTGTAACCCATATTCATGCTTTCACCTTTGCATGGGAGTTGATTCCGGAGAATCGTAGCATGAGATGGTACATTAGAAATTGGTTGAATAAATAACATGAGAGAGTTCATTCTAGATAGTTTGATCGATCTCCCCTTTTGCTAAGCAGAATGAAAATTAATACCACTCTACTGCATTGCTTCACCGCCCAACCAAATTTTCCTTTTCCCACATGCCAACTCTTAGATGCATCAGGGGGAGAATTTCTCCTCCAAGGCATGTATAGCCTCTATTTCTATGTACTCTGAATCAACCCCAAAACATCTAATGGTTTATTTAGAATAAGGGATTCCTTTTACTGGCTATAGAAGGTTCAATATTAAATTCAATAGAGTGAAGTTGTGGCTTCTTGGGGAAATAAGAAAAAACCTTGAGAATATTCCCTCAAACCAAGGATTCATAAGGTGGTCCAACCTTTAGTTACATTAACTAATAATTTAATATCAATTATTAAATTGGGTCCCATCTAGTCACATCTCTTTCCACACTCATGTGGACATCACCACTATACTTAAAATAGTGGGCTAAACTAGTGGGATATTACAAACACAACCCCCTTAAAGGAACAACATCCCTAGCATTCTATAACAACATCCTTGGTTTTCTATAACAAAGAAGAAAGATAACTAGGTCATATAGTTATAGTTCCTTGCATCAACATCTTCCATGTCCTGAATTTATCAGTATACCCACATCATTCCATGTATTCATAGGAACACATTAAGATCATTGTTTCCTAGAAAATTATTAATGCATTCTTGATCCCATTGAGTATGCACATGAATTTTTGGAAATTCATTTTACTTCAATTTCCTCTACCTTTCAATTACACACATACCAAGTTGAGGCATCTCCTTCTCTGCTTCATTAGTTCCTCAGGTGATCCACTCCTTGGCAAGGCTTCCTCACATAGGAATAATTTTGAAAACATATAATTTAATTACATTGATAACTGATACTTATTTGTAATTCAACATGTCAAACAAGAACTTAGTATGGTTTATTTGTATTCAAATTTAGCTCATCGAGTGGTCTCTTAGCTGAAGCAAACACCCAATGGCAATTATATTTCTTCCCACAATATTCAACTTGCTTCCATTGAGCGGGGAAATACACCAATTGAGCTAAGATATTGAAACAAATTGTAGGTGGTTTATCACTATTCTCACAAGCACTAGTGGTTTCTAAGCCACAACAAGCACCACTGGTTTCTCATCTAGCTTCGAGCACCAATGACTCATTCTACATGCGGTGTCTCAGTTAGAGACACACAATGGTGGTTTTTTAGCTAAAGCAAGCACCAATGGTTTATCAGTCATAGTGAGAACCTACTAGGTTCAATGCATGGGTGGTTTATCAACAAGAGAAAAGTGCTAGTGGTTTTTCAGCTGTAGCAAGCACTAGTGGTTTATCAGTCTCCATAAGCAACTATCATTTTCAAATTAATATCTCTATGCTCATTTTCATCACTAACATGGCTTACAAGGAAAGATTTCATAGCTATATTCTTTTCAAGGAGCCCAACTCGTTGTTAGCATACACATGGTTGTAATATTCAATAATTCCCTATAATAAATCTCTTCATAGGGGCATAAAAATGTCATATTCTTAAGCATGAGTACTCATATTCATGGGTATAATTTTTTTGTAAGCTTGGTGGGAGTACATCTTCATCATGTCCAATATATCACCCTGATCAGGGCAGGGAATTGAACCGATCACTTCACATCAAGGAGTGCCTTAACAGAGCACCCGATCACCGTATATACAAGACCTCGTGGAATATTCATGAGTATATTAATAGAAAGGGAAAATAAGTTTTATTGGGTGACCTCATCATGTTACCCCAAGAATACCATTCACATAGTTCTTATATTTATGAACATTAGCCAACTATCGCATTACTATGATGGTTCTCAAAAATGACTTGTCAAAGGTGGCATCATTATACATATATCTCATCATTGAAAGATGTAGGAAAGATAGAACATATATATGCAAAGCAATATTTAGGTTATGAAAAATTCCTTTTCATGATTGTCATGTCATCGCCTATTTTGTTTAAGTGGATCCAACAAGGCTATCTTGGCTAATTTGTTATCTTCTTTCTCCCTCTATTGCAGTTTGTGTCATCCAAAAATTTAAAATTACGGTCTTAAACTTTCAACTAAGTTTACTCAACTCCTCTTAATGAGTTCCTTTTTATTCCACTCAACAACTCAATCAAGTCCGAATTAAGAAGGAAAGAAGAAAAAATGGAAACTAATAAATACCGAAACAACCACACATGACAACAAGACAAGGTATGATCATGCTCACAATCAACTAAAACATAAAACATGCAACCAACAAAAATAAACAAAGGATTGTAAAACACATCAAACAATCCATATTCACTTCAGTAAGAGCACTAAGCATGTGCATGGAATCTCAGATAGTGCCTGTCCTAAGGCCTTAAAGAAATTTAGGGTTCCAAACAACCTTCCAAACAATTCAAGAAGATATTTCAGTATCTTAGAGAGATTAAAGGGCTATTCCCTCATTATTGTTTCTGACATATGGAATTTACATGAAATTTTCTTCTCTTTACCTGTCACACATACATAATAGTTAGTCATATCAAGCATCATTGCATTAACTCATACATTGTTATGCAAACCCTATGCATGTTGATTTGAGGCATCCTAATATGATTCTTACCATGCCAATAACCGCTTTGGTAAACACTATAATGTGGTAGTTGTTCAACTGCATCAACAATATACTAGTTGTATGGGGCTTAAAATTTATCTTTGGTACCCATTTTATAGAAGGACCACTAACATTTAATTTTGTTGTAGAAACAATGTTTGGGATCAACAAAAGATTCCTAAATTTTTCTTTACCCATGCCCATCATGGGATTGGGAATTGCCTCTTTATCTTCAAACTTGGGACCATAACCTTGCCAAAAGTGTGTTTCGTATCAAAATGAATAACTCTTCCTCCAAATTGAGTCCAAAATTTTCAAGATTAGTTTCCTCTTCTATTTGGAGAAACCTTTTAAACTAAACATTCCACGACATAGAAAAAGTATTTAAAAAAAAAATTCTTCCAAAGGATATGTGTAGGTTTTAACCCTGAACATAAATTATCTACACACTAATCTTATAACAGAAAATAAACAATAGCAAGAGCATAAAACAAAAAACAGATAAACACAGAGATTTTCCCCTGGATCCCAAATCAGGACGACTAGGTTGATATTTCATTATATTCCTTTTAGTGTTACAACACATATATATACATGCCGAAGCATACATAAACCCCAATCCATTAACCCTGGATTAGAACATAACCGTAGTTCCCTTGAACGGATCTACAAAATACCACAGAACAAAACCTTAAACACACAGACACATATGCAAACTCATGCTAAAAACATATGAGGTGGTCCTTTATAGTCAGGACACACCCACCAGGAATTTTTTTGGTGACATATAGGACTGACAGAAGGTTGCCACCCCCACCACAGCTATTTAACTCGGCGCAATGTACAGTGGCATTAATTGCTGATTGTAAAATAATATAACACATGTTAACATTCTCCCACTTTGTTTGTTTTCTTTGTTGGGGGGCCACAAAGGGGCTTAATCTGTTTGAGCCAATTCTTGACATTTACTTTGTTTCTCTGCCTGAGAGAACTTAAGTGCTCCCAGGACTTAAATCTTAATGCCCATCTTGCAACATTCCTAAAAGTGTCCACCTTTACCAACAACACCCTTTTAGCCTCAACCATATCTCTAACAAAGTGATATTGAACATCAATGTGCTTTGGCTTTGAATGATAAGCAGGGTTCTTAGCCAAGAAAATTGCACTTTGGCTATCACAGTCTATTCTTATAGCTTGCTGTACCAACCCCATACTTGAACACAATCTCTACAACCAAATTGCTTCCTTGCTTGCATGAGTGGCTGCTATGTATTCTGCCTCTATAGTTGAAAGCTCCACTATAGACTATCTTTTACTCATCCAACTGACTGCACCTCCAAATAGGCTAAACACATACCCACTTGTAGATATTCTTTGGTCCAGATCTCCAGCCCAGTCTGCATCAAAAAAACCACGAATGTCCAACATTTTTTCCATTCTTGGTCTTCCTTGGTAGCACAAGCCATAATCACTAGTGCCACGTAAATATCTGAAAACCCGCTTCACTGCTGTCCAATGATCCTTCCCTGGGTTTGACAAAAACACACTCAATATCACTGCATGTACGATGTGTGGTCTAATACCAGGACAAGCCTTGCCCGTCAGCCCCCAACGCCATGTGGAACACGGGACATATCCTCCTCTTCTTGTGTCTTGAGACCTTGTTCGTACGACAGTACACCTACGAGAATAAGACATTCAACACAGTTGCACTATCCGCATACGGGCTCTACGCAATACGGTCTCGACGTACTTCCCTGCAGTTTAACCGAGCTTCCTCTGTCAGGTCTACGCAATTTCCATGCCAAAAATATAGTTTGCAGCACCAAGATCCTTCATGTAGAATTTGGAGAGCAGTTGGGTCTTCAAATCTTGGATAATTTCTTTGTCATTTCCAATCAACAACATATCATCCACATACAAGACCAAATAAATAACACGGTCACCAATTAATTTAAAATAAACACAATGATCCTCCTTACTTCTGGTGAAGCCAAGTCCCCGTATATAGGTATCAAATTTCTGATACCACATCCTTGGTGACTGTTTTAACCCATACAGAGACTTCTTCAACCTGCATACCAGTTATTTCTTACCCTTCACCATAGGCACTTAGGGTTGCTTCATGTGAATCCCTCTTCTAGATCCTCGTGAAGAAATGTTTGTCTTCATCCATCTGTTCTATCTCAAAATCAAATGCGTAGACAGCAGATAAAAGTAATCTAATAGAAGTAACTTTGGCATGAGGAGAAAAATATCATTACCAAAATCAATTCCACGGCACACAGAATAACCTTTTGCTACCAACGAGCTTTTGTATTTCTCCACCTTGCCTTCTACATTCATCTTCTTCTTAAACACCCATTTTCTCCCGATGGGCTTCCTTCCAGCGAGCAACTCCACCAAATCCCATGCCTCATTTTTATGCAAGGATGCCATTTCATCAACCATGGCCTCCTTCCAGAGTTTTCCATCCTCTAAATCTACTGCCTCCCTGATAGTTCTGGGATCATCATCAGTTATAGTTAATGCAAAACCTAAACAGAAAGAAGATGGACTATACCTTTCTGGTTGCCTTCTTTCCCGAACTGATCTTCTCAAAGCTGGGGTTTGTGGCTCTTCCTCTTCTGAATCTTCTTCTGTTGTAGAGTCTGATTCATCCTATTTTAGCTCAAACTCTATCTTCTCAGGTTCCTTTGGTATGATTTCATGTTTAAAAACATCTTTCACCTCTCTAAACACCACATCTCAGCTATACACAACCTTCCTTGTTTTTGGGTTCCAAAGCTTGTAACCCTTTAAACCATCCTTATACCCAATAAAGATGCACCTTTCAGATTTATTATCCAACTTGGTCCTTTTCTCCTTTGGAACATGTACATCTGCATCACATCCAAATACCCTTAGATGTGAAAGAGAGGGTTTCTTACCAGTCCATACCTCTTGTGGAGTCTTATCCTCCATGGCCCAGTGAAGGTGATACGGTAGCCTCAAATTATCATGCGGTCTCCACCTCTGTGAGGTGTCTAACCGGTACCCGGGAACGTAGCACCTTTCAATTGGTTCATCGAGTGTTAACATTCATTCTTTCTGCAACTCCATTTTGCTGAGGTGTGTATGGAGTAGTCTTCTACCGTGATATGCCACACTTCTTACAGAACTCTTCAAATTCCTTCTTGCAGAACTCCCCACCATTATCTGTCCTGAGTGCCTTTATCTTCTTCTCTGTCTGGTTTTCCACCATAGCCTTAAATTCCCTAAATTTTTTAAAGACTTCAGATTTCTTCCTTAAGAAATATATCCATGTATTCCTTGAGAAGTCATCTATGAATGAAATATAGTACACAGACTTTCCTAGTGATGGAACTGACATAGGTCCAAACACATCACTGTGCACAAGTTATAATATCTTGTTCGCCCTCTTAGCACCAGAAGGAAAACTCACCTGATTCTGCTTCCCATATATACAATGTTCACAGAAATCAAAATCCAGAGAGCAATTAGACATACCTTCTACCACACCATTTCTATGCAGTATCCGAAGGCCCTTCTCTCCAATATGTCCAAGCCTTTGATGCCATAGCATGGTATTTTTTCAGAGACAACTAGGCTTTCCCTTCCACTTTCAACAACATATTGTTACACCCATCAATAACGGTGCTACCTTGTAGCTTGTATAGAGTTCCGGTCCAGAACTCCGCATTAATACCGTGCTCCCCGAACCATTTGCGGGCATATTTCTCGAACAACATTTTTTTACACACCATCATCCATCTTGCACAGAAATCGATTTACGGCCAATGCGAGGAATATGCGAACACACGGAAGTGTTCTAATCCTTCCACCTTACGACTTTAGCTTGAAACTCAACATCAAACGATTAACTACCTATCATCCCATAGGAAGACATCACCACCATCATATTTCTCATACTCGTAGAACCACTCCCTATGGGGAGTGAAGTGAAAGGATGCACCTGAGTCAATCAACCATGACTCATGATCTACATGTGTATTTGAAGAAGAAGCCAAATACACATCCCCACCTTCATCAGAGGTGGTTTTTGCCTCTGCAGAAGGAGCATCATCAGATCCCTTTCCTTTCTCAGGAGCTTTAGATCTGCATTCCTTTTTGTAGTGTCCTTCCTTTCCGCATTTCCAGCACACCTTTACAAACTTTCCCGGAGATTTAGATCTCCCTCTAGATTTAGATCTCCCACTCGAAACCTTATTCTTGTTTCTATTTTGGGACCTTCCTCGTACAGATAAGGCATCTCCATTTTGACCCTCCATATTTCTCCGTTTCATTTCCTCCGACAGCAAGGCTGAGACAATGTCATCAAAATTCAAGGTAGTTGTATTGCTACCTATTGCAATAACCAGACTGTCCCACGAGTCTGGTAGAGAACACAACAAACTGATGCACTTATCTTCATCTAAGATTTTAATATCAACAAATGACAGCTGACTTACCACATTATTGAAGGCGTTTAGATGCTTTGTCACCGAGTCTCCATCCTTCATCCTCAGGTTATATAGCTTTTTCCGCAGGAACAATTTATTCACCAGAGACTTAGATTGGTATAAAGTCCCAAGTGTTTCCCACAAATTCTTCACCGTAGCTTCCCCAGATACGTTCAACAATACTGAATCTGAGACACACAACCATATTGTGCTTTTAGCCTTTCGATCCAGTTTCTTCCAGTCTTCATCTGACATTACCATTGGTTTAGTACCTGTATCAACCACGATCCACTGATCTTTATCCACCAGCAGATCCTCCATCTCGAGTTTCCACAACTCAAAACTCTGACCATTAAATTTCTCGATCTCTATCTTTCTGCCGCTCGCCATCTTCTTTCACCCCAAGAATCGATCCCACAGATCTCCCACTGAACAGGGTCTACCTCAGGCCCAAACAAAAAACCCTCAGTCGCAAAGACATCCCCTTGAAGCTGAAACAGCTCTGATACCAAATGTAGGTTTTAACCCTGAATAGAAATTATCTACACACGAATCTTATAACAGAAAATAAACAATAGCAAGAGCATAAAACAAAAAACAGATAAACACAGAGATTTTCCCCTAGATCCCAAATCGGGACAACCAGCTTGATATTTCATTATATTCATTTTAGTGTTACAACACATATATATACATGCTGAAGCATACATAAACCCCAATCCATTAACCCTAGATTAGAACATAACCGTAGATCCCTTGACTGGATCTACAAAATACCAGGGGCCGAAAACCATCTTACCCCAAAACCATGTGCAAAATCATGCACAAAACATGGGTGGGTCCGCCTATGAGTGGGACCGCATACCAAAAATGTTTTTTGCCGGGGCACTGCCCTGGACCCCGACAGGAGGGGCTGCTGCTCCCCCTGTGACCCCCTGTTGCGCATGGCGCAACGTACAACGCGTGGCGCTATTCGTGGAAAGAATATAACACATACCCAACAATATGTGCATATCAAGGAGACGAGTATTCTCATAATTCAATTGTTCATAATTGGGGATTAAATTCCATATTCTGAGTGTACACTGCGAACATGCAAATCATGATGATAGTAGAGTATATATTAAATATCATTGAAGACTTGTAGTCATCTATCCATTTTGTAAGAATACTTGCAAGTGCAGTACTTAGATCACTACAGAGAGAGTCTGTAGATGCAATGGTTAATAGGTTATTTTAAACCATGTGTATGAATATCTTTAGGTCCAATGCTGGACCTTCGCCTTGATTCAACTCTAATCTTTAATTCTTCAAGGCCCATTCAGTCCAAGTGTTGAACCTGGACCATGGTACTACTTTCTAACACTACCTTCCATACCCATGAACTTTTTTAGGTTATGGGAGGTGTTACTAACATTTTAGTTCCAATTTATGAGATAATTACTATATCAAGTTGCAAAAGCTGCCCGTTTCTAAAACTTACATAATTAGTTATTATTGTGTTTATCAATGACACAACTATTCCCTACCTAAAATAAAGTATAGCTTTGGAGAAAAAATATCATTAATAAAACTAATTAAAACTAATCACGCTTGCCTTAGATAGCTCTTAAAACTAATTAAAACTAATCACACTTGCCTTAGATAGCTCTTTGATGGTCATATATATATATGGATGCATAACCGGTATCAATGCAATATGTGATAAACATATAAACCGTATTCCTTATAACTGAATATTACACTCATAACTACACAAATATACATGACTAAGTATATAATATGTTATATTCCCAATAGTAAACTTTATTGCATTAATATTATGAGGGTGAGTCAAACTTGTATATGAATAACCATTCGGTTTCCAAGTCATGGATCACACGATGGTTTTAACAAACATATTTTTATATTGTATTTCAAAGGCAGACGGAACCCATCGAAGGTTGGGCTCCCAAGGTGAGCATTATGCCTTGCCACGTTGTCGTCTGATAGGCGGATTTGAAACCAGGCCTGGTATCCACCCCTAGCAATATAACCAAAAGGAGAATTTCAACACTACATTAAATTAAGGGTGGATTGAGACTTGAGGATATATATATATATATATATATAACCAACCTGCCAATGAAATGACAAAATAATTCTCTGCTCTGCGAACACCAATGTATTAAAGACTAGGGCTGGCTAAAACAGTGAGCATAATGTGCATGTGTAAATTAGTATGACATAAACACTTCTCCACACTGTGCATACTGCACATGCCAACGTGCATACACCCAATGCATGTGTTATATTTACGCTCAATTACATGGACACATTGCAATTTTAAATCTAACTAGAACACACACAAACATGCATATAGTCGCATCATCCCTAGTTTAAATTTTATTCGCAGGAAAGTAATCGGCTAAGCCTGGACAGTTCGAAATTCCTTGGTTATATTGAAGTATGGCGAGGGTCCATTTATATTCAAAGTCATAGGTGTAAAACACTTTCTGGGGCTATCTCCTGATAGCTTCTATCAATATTTATCTTCATTTTGCTAGGGTTAGTTATATGAAACTATCAGTATTTTTTATTGTCTGACTTGTATAGAGAAAAGGTTTGCCAAAAAAATTCTAGATCTAATATTTAGCGACTAAAATTGAAAGTGCCTTGAGATTACTCCTAAAATATCAGTGCATTCATATTTTCAATCGAAGTCTAACGCCTACCAACTAAAAATGAAATTACCATATGTAAAATATCACTATATTATATTTATATTTGTGTTCAAATCCACATCTATTATTGATTCCTCTTTTGCAAGCACCACCTCCAAGAATTCTTAGATTATTGAAGCCATGATTTTGAATCTCTTCTCCAGGGTCATCCCCTTTAAGGGCACCCACATGTAAATGTAGACCACTCACATATCCTTTGATGTCAACAAATACAGGGCTACGTATAGGAACACATAGCTCAGCTCCACAAGTTCTCAAAACTGAAGCGTTGTCATAAAAATCACTGCAATGAACCCTACCTCATACGCACGTAACATCATGCAACATCAAGTTAAAATATTAGATTATCTATTAGAGTGATCACTCTTCTTTAAAATATATCTGTGTTTCACTGTCATAAGGAGTGGAGGAAAAGCTAATACTTCTTTAAAGAAAAACCTATGCAACTGTTCTCTATAAAGCAACTCAATTTTGAACAATTATTGTTGTCAAATCAATGGTATACGGTATATAAAAAATGAACGAAATGAACGATTATATGGTATCGAGTCTTGAAGGCACATGGTCCAATTAATTTCCATAACCAATGACAACACAAATAACCAATGACAACACAATTAAAATGCCACAAAGGGTTGACTACTCAGTTCATAAGGAGAAACACTATATTGTATGAACATTCTAATGGAGTGAGCTTATATGACCTATTTATGACATGCCAACTCGGTGATGCAACATATAATCGGTGAATATGATTGCATAGATGGTAACATGAGAGTCATCAAAAGGGGCTCAGTCCCAATTCCATTTATATCGCCTATACATTACGAAGAATTTTGATAAATAAAATCTAGTCAATATGCTTAAAAACTTAGATATTGTAATTTTTCAATATCTTTCACACAATATTTCACATAGAAGTTACATGCATGAGAATTCAATACTGAGAAGTAATTCCTAGGTCTTGTTACATATTTGGTTGATTTATTGGATAATTAAAGGAGGGACTTCCACTTTCCTCCCAACTACCACTTTCCTCCCAACTATAAATCAGCTGTATTGTGAACTTTTTTGAAGCTAATCACCCTAAAGCCAGATCTAGGATTACAGGTGGTTATTTAGAATATTTGATAAGTACCATGAATTAGGTATTTTATCAACACTTAAGGATGCTTGAATTCAACTTCTACCTTCAAGGTTGGGGATGCCAAAGCAAACATGGGACAACTAACAAAAAGAAGGATGGAGTGAACACCTATTAATGGAACCACCACAGTTAAGTAATGGACGATGTGAGTGCACCAAAGCTTTGAGGGTAAACCAATGAGTAGGGGATAATTGTGTGATAAGGTATGCAAGAGCCATAATGCTAGTAAGAGTAACAACACTGGATGGTACCCAATCTAGCCAACACTAGTGATATGTCTTTGAGATGTGGAGTTACCGCTCTCCTGATTGAACCAACATGGCGAGAGATAGATTGTGCCATACCTCTGGCATATGAAATGATACCAAAGAACCATAGTGTTTGTTAGGTCCCTATATCACTTGTATAGCCCCTTATTATTGTTAGTGTAAACCCCTTATTGTTATTGTTGTACCCTTGTAACCCCCATTTTGTTATTATTGTGCCCTTAAATTATTATTGCTAGGTCGGCTAGGATTACATTGTGGCCCACTAGGATTACATTATGGCCCCATGGACTCCTATATAGAAAAGGAGGATTTTTTGTGAATTGTATCATCCAAGAATTGTTCATTTATGTAATGTATTGGAGGTTGCCCCCTGAAGTGGAGGCAGTGGACTCTATCTCTTTTCTTCTATTTTTGGAGCTGGTTACACAACATTTGGTATCAGAGCTTTGGATTCTAGGGTTTTGCTGCTCCAAACAGGTCATCGTGGAATTTTCGCTATAACTTTTTTTCTACGAAGTTTCAGAAGCTGAAAGTTTTATGGTGCGAAGCTGAAATCCTGAGGAAATTCGTCAAAAAATTTCAGATCTTGGTTAGCAATATTTTTGGAGATATGATCTGTGGAAGGTAGTGCTTTTTCAGGCTCCTGAATTTCATCTCAAAGAGGTGATCGTGGGAAAAGTTCAATAACTCTCTCTCTGGAGATTGGATTGGAGTGCCGTCAAAAGTGGTCGCAAGTACACGGCCTGTAGTTTCTTGGATATCAATTTCAAAGACAAAGAACAAAACAGTGACACGTGGCAAGTCGTACAAGTTCGCTCTACTGAACCAGTCCAAAATTAGGTCATTGTGGGAGATTGGACACAAATTTGTCTTGGAGAATCCAAATCAGGTCAAACTTGTGGCATTTGAAAGAAGCTTCAGAGGGCTACTACAGGGCTGAATTTGAGATATTGAAGATTTTCAATTACAGAGATAATTCAATTTCAATATCGAGCTCCTAAAAGCTAGTAAAAGGTGTGTATTTTTTTTCCGAATTACATAAGTCTTGTTGGAAGAATCAAGTTGAATTGATTCCAAGGGAAAATTATAGAATAGATATCAATATTGGATTTTAAATGGCCCCTAAAAATAATTCAACACCCATTAAGCCTTCAGAAGGCTCTACTATGACTCATGAAGATGAAGAATTGCAACATGATCTATCAAAATTACAAGAGCAAATGCAACAATTTTCACTCTCGCAAAGAGCAACAAAAAATGAAATGGAAGTTTTGAAGAAATGCATGGAAGTGAAGATGGACGGTTTGAAGAAAGGCATGGAAGTGAATATGGACGGTTTGAAGAAAGGCATGGAAGCTAAAATGGATGGCGTGGATGCTAAGATGGATGGCGTGGAAGCTAAGATGGATGACATGAAAGACAACATGGAAAACATGAAGAGTGATCTAAAAGCATACATGGAAGGCTTGATGACAAGCTTAAAACCAGAAATGATTCCTAATGGTGGAAATATGGGAGAAGAACCTCATGATGAGAACAAAATAAATGTTAATCATGATTTCATAAACTCGAATGTTGGCGGGAAGAACCACCATATTCCAAAAATGGATATGAAGAAGTTTGATGGAAAGGATCCGGTAACATGGATACTACAGATGGAGCAATATTTTGATCTCCATAACGTGCAAAACACAAAAAAGGTACGCATTGCAACTTTACATTTAGAACAAAATACATTTGTATGGTATCAATGGCTTTGCTCCCGTAAAAAAATTGTCACTTGGTCAATTTTTACGGAGGAAATGATAGCACATTATGAGGATATAAAGAGAAACACCTTCTTTACCCAATTGATAAATCTCAAACAAAAGGGTTTAGTGGGGCAGCACATTGAGGACTTCCAAAAATTGAATATAAGGGTAACTGATCTTACAGAGGAACACAGGATTGATCTCTTCCTAAGCACTTTAAAGGATAACATCCAACATGAAGTTCGCGTTTTGGAACCTGATTCATTGGAGAAGGCATTCAGGTTGGCAAGAAAAGTTGAATGTAAAATTATGGCGACAAGGAAACCTACCACTCAATTCTATAAAGAAGGAAGTGTTGCTACACCTAGATTTCCACAACCTACAAGGTTGACACCACAACAAATGGAAGAAAAAAGAGAAAAAGGGCTTTGCTACAGTTGTGATAGCAAATACACTAAAGGTCATAAGTGTGCTGAGAAGAAATTATTTTACATAGATTGTGAAGAAGAAGAAGAAAATGAACAAGAAGAGGATATACACCAGGAACCACCCTTAGAAGAGGAAGAAATGAATCCGACCATATCGTGTAATGCACTGGCAGGAATTACCACTCCTCAAACTCTCAAGATAGAAGGACATATAAAGAAGAAAAGGGTAATAGTGTTGATTGATTCAGGTAGCACCCATAATTTTATTCATTATAAGGTAACGAAGGAATTAAATTGTTTCCTATACCCAGCACCAGAATGTCAAGTGATGGTTGCAAATGGAGGAACTATAAATTGCTCTGGAAAATGCCATAATATCAAGCTAACCATAGGGGAATATGTATTGACTAGTCCAATGCTTTCCATTCCTATGGGAGGTGCTGATGTTGTACTAGGAGTACAATGGTTACAATCTTTGGGGACGGTAGCTTTTAATTTTCAAGAACTTTTCTTGAAATTTTTTTGAGAAGGAAAGGAAGTCGAATTACGGGGTATTGCGGGGAAGCCAGGAAGGATAATAAGCTCTAATGTCATGACAAAGCTTCTAAAGAAAGAACAGCGAGGCGTAATTGCACAAGTATGCTCACTAGAAGTTCCAACATCAAAATCATCTATTTCTGCAGATCTCCAACAAGTCTTGGACAATCATTCCAAGGTGTTTGAAACTCCCAAAGGACTCCCACCTATTCATGATCATGATCATGCTATTCATTTGATTCCGGGAAGTGTTCCTCCAAACATCAGGCCTTATAGATATCCTTATGTCCAAAAGAGCTAAATTGAACGTATGATTGCAGAAATGTTAGAGGCTGGTATAATTCAACCTAGTCAAAGTTCTTTCTCTGCTCCTGTAGTATTGGTACACAAGAAGGATGGATCATGGTGCATGTGTCCGGATTATAGGGAGCTCAATAAGCTCGCCATTAAAGATAAATTTCCCATTCCTGTGATTGATGAATTATTGGATGAATTACATGGAGCAATTTATTTTACCAAGTTGGATCTTTGTTCAGGATATCATCAAATTAGAATGAAGACTGAAGATATTCAAAAACAACATTTCGAACTCATGAGGGTCATTATGAATTTTTGGTCATGCCTTTTGGCCTTACCAATGCACCTTCTACATTTCAAGGGTGATGAATTCCATTTTCAAACCCTTCCTTAGAAAATTTGTGCTAGTATTTTTTGATGATATACTAATCTACAGCAGGTCTTGGAAGGATCATGTTGAACATGTTGACAGGGTGCTCAAACTATTGCAGGAGAAACAATTATATGCAAAAAAATCCAAATGTTTCTTTGGAGTACAAGAGGTGGAATATCTGAGTCATATTGTATCTCACGAGGGTGTTAAGGTAGACCCTAACAAAATTAAAGCCATTAAGGAATGGAAAGTCCCCACAACCATAAAGCAGTTGCGAGGATTTCTCAGGTTAACAGGGTATTATCGCAAGTTTGTTAAGAACTATGGGAGAATAGCAGCACCTCTAACAACATTATTGAAGAAAGATGCATTTTCATGGACTCCTGAAGCAACTAAGGCCTTTGAACGTCTTAAAGAGGCAATGTGCCTAGCACCGGTCTTAGCTACGCCAGACTTCACAAAAACCTTTATTGTGGAAAGTGATGCCTCAGGAAATGGAATTGGTGCGGTTTTAATGCAGGAAGGAAGACCCATTGCTTTTGAAAATCGTCCAATCAAAGGAAAGTATTTACAGAAACCTATTTATGAGAAGGAAATGTTAGCAATACTGCATGCACTAAAGAAATGGCGAACTTACCTAATGGGAAGACACTTCGAGGTAAAAAATGATCATGATAGTCTTAAACACTTTTTGGAACAAAGACTATCGTCAGAAGAGCAGCAAAAATGGGTCACAAAGATGTTGGGTTATGACTTTGAAATAATCTACAAAAAGGAAAGCTTAATGTTGTTGCAGATGCACTCTCAAGAAAGAATGAAGAGGTGGAAGCATTGCTTTGTGCCATTTCTATTATCCAACCAGATTGGATAACTGAAGCAAGAGATGAATGGAAGAAGGACAAAGATGTATGGATACTCATTCAAAAGTTGCAGCAAGATCCTAGTACATCTGATACATTTGGTTGGAAAAATGATTCCTTATGGTACAAAGATCGCTTATATCTTTGTAAGAATTCCCAACTAAAACAAAAGATTCTTCTGGAATTGCACACTTCTCCTTTAGGAGGACACTCGGGATTTTTAAAAAATTACCACAGGGTGAAGAAAGAATTTTTTTGGGATGGCCTTAAATCTGATATTCGAAAGTTTGTGGCGGAATGTTTGGTTTGCCAGCAGAATAAAGTGGAAACAATTAAGACCCCATGACTTCTACAACCTTTATCCATTCCAAGTCAACGTTGGGAGGAGATTTCAATGGATTTTATCACAGGTTTACCTAAGTCCGAAGAAAAGAATGTCATCATGGTGGTAGTTGATAGACTTACCAAGTATGCACACTTTTGTGCATTATCTCATCCATTTAAAGCAAGTACAGTTGCTACTACATTTATGGACATAATTCAAAAGCTACATGGAAGCCCAAGGGTTATTGTGAGCGACAGAGATCCCATTTTTACTGGAAATTTTTTGGACGGAGTTATTTTCTTGTTTTGGTACTCAATTAGCCCATAGCTCATCTTATCATCCTCAATCTGATGGTCAAACTGAGATAGTAAATAAATGTTTGGAAGGATATCTTCGTTGTTTTGTATACGATAAACAAACACAATGGGTCAAGTGGTTACCTCTCGCTGAATGGTGGTATAACACTTCCTTCCATACTACAGCAAAAATGACCCCATTTATGGCACTTTATGGATGTCATCCACCATCCATCACATCATCTTTAAGGGAAAATTCGAAGGTTCAAGCAGTGGAAGATCACATCGAGCATCAGCAAGAAGTTCTCCAACTCTTCAAGGATAACCTGAATTTGGCACAAAATCGAATGAAACAACAGGCAGATCAACATCGCAGCGAGAGAAGTTTTGATGTAGGAGATTGGGTATTTTTACGGCTACAACCATGCAAACAAATGTCCCTCAAGCAAGCTAAGAAGGATAATAAATTATCGCCAAAGTACTATGGTCCTTACAAGGTGTTGCAAAAGATTGGTACTATGGCATACAAATTGGAGCTTCCTGCTTCTTCACGAGTGCATCCGATTTTCCATGTTTCATGCTTAAAGAAGGTTATAGGTGAAAATCTTCCAGTTCAAACAATATTGCCAGAACTTGATGAGGAAGGAAAAATCATATTGGAACCGGAAGCGGTCACGGAAACAAGAACTCGACAACTACGGAATCGATCAATTTCAGAGTATCTCATCAGGTGGAAGAACTTACCCACTGAAGATTCTACATGGGAGGATGAGAATTTTATACAGAAGCACCCGGAGCTACTCAAGTGTTGAGGACAACACTTTTTTGAAGGAGAGGGGCATGTTAGGTCCCTATATCACTAGTATAGCCCCTTATTATTTTTAGTGTAAACCCCTTATTGTTATTATTGTACCCTTGTAACCCCCATTTTGTTATTATTGTGCCCTTAAATTATTATTGTTAGGTCGGCTAGGATTACATTGTGGCCCACTAGGATTACATTATGGCCCCTGGACTCCTATATATAGAAAGGAGGTTTTGTGAATTGTATCATCCAAGAATTGTTCATTTATGTAATGTATTGGAGGTTGCCCCCTCGAAGTGGCTTATTTCTAAGGCGTGGATATCTCTTTTCTTCTATTTTTGGAGCACTGGATGGTACCCAATCTAGCCAACACTAGTGATATGTCTTTGAGATGTGGAGTTACCGCTCTCCTGATTGAACCAACATGGCGAGAGATAGATTGTGCCATACCTCTGGCATATGAAATGATACCAAAGAACCATAGTGTTATATGGTACATTAGAAATTGGTTGAAGAGATAGCACGAGAGGGTTGGTTCAAGACAATTCAATTGATCTCCTCTTTTGCTGTGAGGTATGCGGATTAGTACCACTCTTTTCCACCGCTTCACCACCTAGCTGACTTTTCCTCTTTCCACACCCTAAATCTTCAATGTGGCAAGGACGGCATCAAGAATGGGCACTAGTCACCCATATTGGTCCTCCAAGCTATGAAGATCCAACAATTCTTCCCACTATAAATCTCCCAAATGGCATCTAATATGGGTTTGATCACAATAGGTATTAAATTTAGTAGAGTGAGGCTATGGATTTTTAAGGAAACAAGAAAAAACCTTGAAATATTCTCTTATACCAAGGATTTGGAAGGCAATCCAACCTTTATTTGTGTTAATTAGTAAATCAATATGAATTATTACAATGGGTTTTGGCTAGTCATGGCTCTTTCTATGGTGGTGTGGACATCATTGTTATATTTATAATAGTGGTGTAAAATAAGGGGCATCACATTTTATTTCTTTTTTTAATGAAACTAGTGGATTTTTTTTTAGTAAAATATGTGTCAAGATGAAAAGGAAAAAGTACAAAGTTTAATAACCACAACCAAAAGGGAACATTCCAATATTTTTGTCTCAAAGATAACATTATTCCTAACTATCCCAAGGGGGTACATATATCCAAAATAAAGATTCCAAGAACGACCCCTGTGGTATATTCCTAAAATGAAAATATTAAATAAATTCATTTAGATGGACCAAGGATTGGATGAGACCATTAAATTGTGTGATAGTCGTATTCTTCTCTTAGATTTGGAATTCTCAAGTTAGGAAAGAGCTAAATTATTAGTGGAGATGAAGATGTGTCTAAGCGAGCTAGAGAGGATGACCCTCTTGATGTCCTAGCCACAAGGTATATAGGCCTTGATTTCATCATTCATATTTTTATTGGAATACATGTTATGGATGAGCATGTGAAATAATAATTCAATGTAAGACACCAATCTCATTATTCTAATCTATTGACAATAATGTTGAAAATTGTTCTCTTCAAATTCTTCCACCTAATTTTCCTAAGATGGCATGCAAGATGAATCGGCTATGAGTGCCATGAGGCCTAAGGTGACTAATAAGAGTGACACAAAGAATATAGGACTAATGATCGTATATGACTGAAGTGGCTAATAGGGGATGAGAGCCATGAATGAAGGAATTGTGAGGGGATAAAACACTTGATGGTTGATTAGAATAATGATAACTACATTTCACTTTAGAATAGAGGCCCTCAAACTATAATAGTGGGAGGATAGGACAATGTTCCATTGTAAAGTGAGCCATACAAGAACTAGGAGAGAGCATGGGAAATGAATGAGAGTGAACCTATGTGTGGATGAAAGGAAAAAAGATGACAAGGATCTAAAATAACATGTGTGAGAGTGATGACAAGTGATCACTTGGGATCTCATAATACAAACTAGCTAGGTGTAATTATCCATAATGTGATCGGGAAGAAGGATTGGTTTTCGTTAACAATGAAGATCCACTTAGGATCCCATTTTCCACTTGGAAAGCACAATTGGATTACATGTCTATTATCTAGTTGTTTATTCATAGGACATGGAAGAATCAAACTTGTGAAAAGAGCTGGAAAGAAACCCTCGCTTCATGTAGGATCATATTTAGGTAGGTATAAAAGTGGGAAGAGCCTACATAGAAGTAACATATTGTGTCTTTAGAATGATTGGCTATGGTGAGATTTATGATGGACACACAATAGGTTAGGAGAACTCATTGATACAAGGCATAAGATTTAGTGAGATTGTTTGAAGCCACTCCTAGGCTCCATGAAACATAAGTACCATGTATTATCCTAGGTTGAAAAGCATCCCTTCTGCACTTACCACCCTGGAAAATGTTAATGCAAATTAATCATCAACATTATATAAAATTAATAAAACAATATTCTTATAACATTTTTGAATTAAAAATGAGTTATTTTATTTTTATTCATATTTTATTTCAAAAATTAATAGAATTTTCAAAATATAAATTGATTCATTTTTAATTTTTATAATGTTCGAAAACAATAATAAAGATATCATATCATCATAAATATTATCCTTATATATATACTTTGGAAAATAACAATTAATAATTTTGCATATTATCAAACAATATTTTTTTGTATGACTTAATGTCTTGTTATTGTGTCTAGAGACACTCTACAACCAAGTTATATGAACTAAATGAACTAAATTAAAAAGTAATAAAAAATAAAAATAATAATCAATTCAATTTGATATATTAAAAGTTTATTTTCATTAATATAATTATAAATATTTTTTTATTACAAAATTCAATAATGTCTATCTCACATTAAAATAAATTTAAATACTAATACTTGAAATTAATAAATATAATATTTTAAAATATATAATTAATAAACATAAATTTAGTAAATTTAATGAACAAATATCTATATAAAAAATATAAATAATAGATATAAATTAAGATCTATTTTATCATATAATTTAAAATAATTCTTCAGACTCATTACTATCATATTTTATACTGCATATTTAAATTTAAGACCTAATATTTACATTACTTTTTTTTCTATATTATATATGTATATCACATATATTAAACAATTAAAAATATGTTAAATATTTTATAATTATAAAATATAAGATTAATTATAATTATAAAATATGTTGATTATTTATAATTTTTTCAGGAATTTGCTCATATTAAAAATAATTACAATTCTATATAAATAATATTACTAAGAATTATTATAAGTTTATTTTAATTAAGTAGGGAGAATAATCAAATATTTAAATGTGCAAATCTTTTTTAAATTTTATAAGTAAAAATCTCTTCCATATCTAATAAATACAAAGTTAAATAAATATATACAGATATAAATAACATATTTATTTTTAAGCCTATAGGAATTTCATTGAGAATCTCATCCCATTGAGATTAGTCTCCCTTTTCTCTATTTTGACATGTCTCTTTGCACGGTGATTATGCGGTTTCGTTGCATATTTTGCAAGGCCTTCACCACCGCCGAGAACAAGACTTTTGAATTTGTAGGACCTCCATCATCGCGTATCCTGTCAAGTAGGGACCTCAACTACCTTCAACATCAAACATCATCATGATAGCTGCTAATTTTGCAGGGCCTCCACCACCCTTGAGAACATGACTTCCAAATTTGCAAGGCTTCCATCACCACGTATCCTATCAAGAAGGGGTCTTTAGTTATTGCACGTTCTATTTCCCTCCTCTGTTGCTCCATTCCAGATTTTCATCCAATTGTTGTACACTTTATTTCCCTCCTTTGTTGCTTCATTCTAGATACTTTCGCACTTGTTGGATGCTCTGTTGGGTTATATCGAGTAAGCATCTGCCCCATGCCATTGAATTTCTCTTTATTTGAAGTAATTTAGTAGCTTGTATTTTCTCTTTGAACAAATTTAGTAGGTTTTTCCTTTTGAACTCTTTGCATTTATCAAATTTGAAAGGGTCAAGGAGGTAGGATTTCTGTACAAAGTTAGATGATCTAGGAAAAAATTGGCGTATCTAGTGATGATTTCTTGTAGTTATTCCTATAGAAGGTGACCGCTTGAATGCCTACTAATAGAGTTTCTTTCTGTATATAAAAAAAAATAACAAAATTGCCTCCATATGTCGCAAGTACACACCTCCCACTATTTCTGTAGTTGTGCGCAACCAGATGATAGAGGAGTGATTGACTTAAAACTGTGGCAGTGATCCTTTCGAGCTATAGTTTCTGGTAGTTATAATGGTCACCCCATCTAACTATGATAAATTTTGTAATGAACATTGGGTGAAAAATCCATGAAGGTATTTTCGTATTATTACAAATGAGGATAATCGGGTAATTCTGCTCTTTCCAAAATATTTGTTGGGATTAATCTCCTTATTATACCTGCCTAGGTAGGTATATAGCGATCCCTATGCGTTGATCGTGCATTAGTTCTCGTTGAATTGTTTCGGTAAGTGCATTTTAACCAAAGTTTTAAACCATCTTTATATTTTAATAGTATTTTTTAAAAAATGTCAGTGTCTATGGGTATTGTATTGGAGGTCTTATGGCAGGGCAAAGGGCAACATCCTAAGTTTTTGGAAACTAGCCATCAATAAACTTACCATAAAAACGAATCACTCAGAACTAATGCTAGCCTCAAAGCTAGCATTAATTCATAGCAATTTATGTAATGTAAATTGTTTCGAAAAATATTTGAGCATTTATATTATGCTTGCTTCCACTTGCTACCAAGCTGGCTTACACCTGCCACATAGCCTCCAGCTTGGTTCCACATGCCACCATTGTCCACTGTTTGCTTTCATCTGCCACCATCGCCATCCATTTTAAACTCATTAGGAGTTGGGAATTCTTCTTCAAAAAGATAGATGAATGAAATAGATGAATGAACTTCACATATATAATTCATTCATTTGGTGCTCAGAGATGAAAGCTGTTGAGAGTCTAGATGAAAGGTGTTGAGAGTCTAAATGAAAGGAAATGGCGTAGTCTATGGTAGCAGGTTGCATGCAGCAGGTACGAAATGGCATACCTAAAAAGCTACTTTAAAAAAATGTCTAACTTGAAAATCTTGAAAAGTATGTCTAACTTGAAAAACTGGTGTATGTCTGACATTATTGTTCATATCAAATGCAACTTGCATGAACTACTAAATTTTTGCTTTTGTTTGAGAAAACTGGCAGTTTTTTTTTTTTCATTCATATCAATTGGAATGCATTTATATCAATTAAATGATAAATGATTTGTTATTTAAATCAATCAATTGTAAATGCATAATTGGAATGCATTTTTATCTAAATGATTTGTGATTTAAATCAATAAACTGTAAATGCATAAGATAATTGTGAAACATAAATAAAATATTTATCAATGATAAATAGTTTACTTATCAATGAGTTTGAGTTTGTTGAAACAGTGTTCGGCTTACCCTCGTTTCTATCTCAATTAGTTTTCCTTGTCCAATCTCTATCTCAATTCCAACCTATCTTTGCTTTATTTACACCTCTATCCTTGTCACTATAAATCACAATAGAAATATCGTTTTTTGTAACCAAGTCACAATAGAAACCTTTTTACCTTTTTACAACCAAGTAGATGGTGCAACCGAGATGGACATATGTTCAAGCCTCATGGGATCATTACTATGTCAAGCGGCAAGCAGGTCCCGGTTCTACCCTAATACTGCCCAGGAAGCTATAATACTCCCCTTGCCTTCAATGAAAGTCTCAACCATGTTATTTCACTGCCAAAGATGCTCCTAGAGATTCTTTTTGCCATAGTTTTGATCTCGCTACATTGTTTTCCTCTATTCTTTGAGAAAATATTGCCTAGCCTTATTTGCTCCTTGCTAATCTTCCCACCTCACCATTAAGGTTGTCATTGCTGCTTTTGGGGGGGGGGGAGTGAGTTGCCACTGTTGCCACAAAATACCTGTTATTATGTCAAAAAATTGGTATTCAATCTACTGCAACATGTTAGTTGTTGTTGCTATAAAAAAAGACCTATTATTATGCTCAAAAAATTGGTATTCAATGTACTACAACAACATATGCTGATGAATTATCTTGAAATCTGAAACTTATATAATTCGAATCACAAAAATTGACAAAATATGAAATCTGAAACTTACATAATTTAAATAAAAAAATTGACAAAATATAGAAAATCACTGCATAGAGAAGATTGAAGAAAGAGGCATAGACAAGATTGAAGAAAGAGGCACTCACCCATAGGCCCTATGGTTTGAGCCAACAATAAACCAATTTACATGGACCTGACTTATTTTTAGTCATAACTCTATACTAATCCAGCTGTGAGCGATTACATGCATGAAGCCACCTACCCCAATGGTTTTTAAAACACACTATATTTTATAACATTAGAATAGAATAAGAATTATTAATATTGTGAATATTATGCTGCATGACTCTCATATTCGACTTTCATATTGAAAAATAGCATATGTGGCTGCCTCGTAACTGTAAGTTTTGTTCTGTAATTCTAAATTTTGAGAAGGAACAAAACCCATTTCTTCGTTGCTCTCAAAAGCATTACTGGAATGTAATCCTTTCTAAGGAATTATGGATCTCACTAATCAAAATATAAAATATCATTTCTTATGTGTGATTATTAAGAGTGAAATATTGAGGACTAAGGGATGATTAAGAGCATGAGAGACCTGACAGTGTAATCATTTTGAAAATATTATGAATCTCACAAATTAAAATATACAATATCTTTTATATATAATTATAAATATATTTTATGTATAATTATTAAGTGTGTAGAATCAGTGCAATATTGACCATGAAGTGTTGATTGGGGAATGTGTTATATCCAAAACTCAATGAATGAGTACATTTTGAAAAAACTATGAATCTCACAAATTAAAATATACAATATCAAATATTGACCATGAAGGGCTGATTCGGGGAATGTGTTATATCCAAAACTTAATGTATGAGTACATTTTGAAAAAACTATGAATCTCACAAATTAAAATATACAATATATTTTACTTATAATTATTAAGTGTCCAACCAGAGTGAAATATTGATAACGAAGGGTTGATTCATTGGGGGAATGTGTTATATCCCAAACTCAATGTATGAGTAATCGAAATGTTTAAAGCAAATTTAATCTTGAGTTGGTTAATACCACTCTACACTTACTTATTTAATACAAATAAGTTGTTGAAAATTCCATATCATATATTTTTGTATACATAACATACACCTATGGTTACTCTGTGACTCATATAGATGCTTACTACACAACATAGGTCATACAAATGCTTACTACACAACACAGGTCATACAGATGCTTACTACACAACACAGGTCATACATATGCTTACTACAAAACACATGTCATATAGATGCTTACTACATAGCACAGGTCACTTGCGGACTCACAATCACCAAAGTTGCAATAGATAGGTTTTGAAAATAATGGAGTTAAGGTCATATTTTAAAGATGCGAATTTTGAATAATTCTAAAATTGTTATTTAATATATTACAAGATACTAGTTATAACTTATTTCGCAACCGTTTTTAGATTGTCTTTATTTTAAACCTCTTGTTTCTTATTTCTAAAACAATTATACGTGGGGACTAAATAATTTGCAAGATGGTGTACAAGCTCAATTTTGTTGTCTTGAACTGTGGTGAATAAACAATGTTTTGAGATCAAGTTTGGGCCTTGATTTTTATAGCACTGACGTTGCCAATTTAGATTTCCATAAATTTCAAATGACAATACTAGAAATATGAACATTAGAAATTAAGAATTACGTGGAGACTAACGTGGGCACTAAATCATTTTCAATTTCAAAAGCCAATACCAGAAAAATGAACAATAGCAATTAAGCATTACGTGGGGACTAGCGTGGGCACTAAATCATTTGCAATTTCAAACGCCAATACCAGAAATATGAACAATAGCAATTAAGAATTACGTGGGGACTAACGTGGAAATCAAGAGATGGTGTAAAAACTCAAGTTTCCTCTCGTGCACTGTGGTAAACAAACCATGTTTTTAGGTCTGCTTTGGGCCTTGAAATTTTACAGGGTTGATCTTGCCAATATTTTTTGCTGGCACGCTCAAATGCAGGAACCCTTCATAGAATCATTGCCATAAGAGGATTCATTTAGGAATCATTCCCATAGGAATATTAGTTGCAAAATATCTTTTAGGAATCATTCCCAAAAGAATACTAATTGCAGGAGATGGTGCACAAGCTCCACTTGAATGGCCATAAATTTCAAACCCCAATACTAGAAATATGAACAAAAATATTTGCACTAGTGTGCTCAAGCCCAGGAAACCTCCCCTTTTGGAATAATTGGCATCAGAGGATTAGTTGCAAGAGATGGTGCACAAGCTCCATTCGTTCACTACAACTTCAATGAGAAAATAGTGCTTTACGTCCAGGTTGGGCCTTGTATTTTAACAGATTGATGCTTCAAATTCAAACTACCATAAATTTCAAATACTAATACCAAAATTATGATATTTTCTATTTTTTTCATTGTTGGGTTGTGTCCTCTTTTAGAAAGTATACCATTTCATTGCAACTTGTTCTAGATTAGCTCTTTGCCCTCACAAAAACTTCTCAAGTTTAATGGATGCCAAATATTTTTCCTATACATATTTGAATATATCGGGTGAAACGTCGTTGTGAACCTATATGTCCTAGTATTATTAGACATCTTGAAAGTATACACGTAAAGACTGATAGATTAGGTCCATAAATAGGGACTTTTTCTTAATCGGTTTACCTATAATAAGTAAATTATTTATACCTATTTCAGGAATACTAGATTGTCTCCTACCAACTTTGGGACTCCCATTTGAGGACTCCCATTTGTGGACTGAATATTTCTCCGGTGATAAATGAATTAGGGAAATTATTCATGCGAACCATAGAATAGAAATGTTTCAGTCCCCCTTGTTCCCCTTGTTCATTCAGACCTATTTCTTGAACCAAATTGCATTGAACTATATTACCTGATTTCAATACATCATTAATACCTTTTCCCTCCAATAGATTATTGTGTTAAAGTCCCTTAATTTTAATCGCATAATGTGTTTCATTTATGAGATTTACCTTTATCAAGTTTGCATATTCTTGAGCTCTAATTTCAATTTTTCTTATCCCCCAGTTAAATATGAGGTCTCATTGCTTCAAAAATTATGTAAAAACAACGTTCAAGTCTCCATAATATTTTCAAATAGTGTCTCTCTTTCATCACCAAAATTACAACTTCAAATGATGAAAATGATTGGCATCCATACAATCAAAACTCTTCCAACAATATTTGATATGAGTTAATTGCAGAGTGTAAGTCACCACACATGCAAGGGCTTTTGAAAATTTGGATAGGTGTTCCAGGTGGCATTCTTATAAGGCCAGAAGCAATAGCCAACTTCTCACTATGGTGGAAAAATTATTGTTTTTTTTTGTTCTTGTTCCACATCATGCTACACAAAGCCAATGTGTGGCACATATCCTACCTATGATTGCCATACAATATATCCGCTTATGTCTTCAAAAGTGCTTTTTACTAAGGCTTCACCTCATCATCAATTTGCTTTCATTTGTTGTAGATGGACTTGATGTTTTTATGCTCTACATATATACATGCCCGCCACCTTCATAACTCTTACTAGGTTGTATATCTTTTATTTGGATCTAGTAATATAAGGAATTCTTTGGATTTGATATGTAAAATCTTGGTGATGATATTACTTTTTTGTTGAAAATCTTTTCATACTCATCACTCTCATTATGAAACTACTTTTGATTATCAGAATGACGAAAATGTTGGATATGGGAATTCTCATTTCCAAAGTTTCTATAATCCCAAAGTGTATTTGGGTAACTTCAATGGTACTTTGCTACTCGAGATTTGCAAATTTTAGGTGCTTAGCTGACCCACCTTTACACGGCTATGCAAGTTCATCATACATAATGAAATGAAATAAAACAAAATAAATATATGTTGATGCAATACCATGTAAGATTATATATAGTTCACTTTATGGCTAGCCACACATATATTTGATCTGTAAAATTTACCTACTTTAATCTTCTTGAAAAATAGTAATACAAATGCATTGCATTTTTTCCATAATCCATCAATACATATTTTACTGGATAAGAATACTTGGACTATGAAAATGATTGCTTAATAGTGGATGAAATACCCTATTGAGAAGTTGTAATCTTAATATCTTGTCCAAGAAGCAACACTTTATCATAGGCATAGATTATAATTGTTGCTTTAAATATTTTAACTAGATTTTTAAAGTAAGGTATACTTTATCATAGGCATAGATTATAATTGTTGTTGTAAATATTTTACCTAGATTTCTAAAGTAAGGTATATTGTCTTCTTTGAGAAATATAATTTAGAGATGATATATTACTTTCTGTGGAAGCATGTTTCTTGTCTAGATTAGAAGGACATCAATTTAGTTTTCCATCTCTATTGAGCAGGTAAATCCCCTCTGCGGACAGAGGTGATCCCTATAGAGGGTTGGGTCTAGCAACAAGGGAACATGCCAGACTTTCAGACTCCTAGCTTATAAATGAAAAATGAGTTGGGATAGATGACCTACCTTAGTTCAACGCTCTTGTCATAGCTTGCACCAACGACACTTTGATCTTTGTCTATGCACGTTGAGGTCCTTCGGTGATAGCGTTAGTGTACCTACACAAAGACAAGTGAATAGTGAAAACATACGAAAGCATACTTTCATTTATAGCTATTCGATTAGTCAAGGAGATTTTTTTTTTTTTTGCATATAATTAAACAAAAAATTGGAGCCAAAAAACCAGTCATGTATTAATAATAGAGAAAAGGAGTTTATAACCTTAATGCCTTGAAATTGCAGCCTCCTTTGATGGGTTTAGTCGGGCGCGTCTCAAGCATTCGTCAGGGATTGGACTTGGTGAGGCAACGTGCCTAAACTCTCTCTCGAAAATGGATTCCTCCCTGCCTTGTTCTACACACTAGCTAGAGTAATGTCTGTTCAGCTAGCTGAAACAATGTGAGAAGGAAGTATTTATAGGAGAGGAGGAGGTGGTTTTGGATCCCTCATAAGGTGGAAGAGAGGTCCTATCCCTTTGGGGGGTTGCACAATTATAGGAAAAAAGAATCCAAAGGGAGAACTTCGATGTTATTCAGTCGAACAAACCATGATGACTCTGCTCACGAAGTGCTTAGGCATGGAAACATCGTTTCTATTTTGAAAAGCATTCCAAAAACAACTCGGCGCGGGTGAGACACTAAGACAAATCACCAATGGGCATGGGGCCCAGTCTTAATTTCTCTATGGGCGCGAGGCCATAACTGCCTACCAACGCCGACCCATAATCACATGTTTTTGAGAGTATGCTTGAGGAATGATCAATAGAGAAAATGTTCTTGACATGTCAAGGGATGCAATGACACTTATAGTAAGGTATGACAATACACATAAGTCACTGAAATGGTCCTCCAATGCTCGTGATGGGGATCATAGGGACGGTGAAAAAATACTTTGTAACAATCTCACTTATATTTTTACACCCCTTCGTCATTAGAAGCTAATGAGTTGGTGTAATTCCTTCTTAAAAAATTATGGAATCCATTCTCACCCATTCTTTCTTTGTATCCTAATGAAATATAATTATTATTATATACCATATCTCCAATCCTTTGTTTTGAGTGCCTATTCAGGGGAGACTTACTATTGGTCTAAGTGTCTAGAATGAATGTTTTAAGATGGTATTGAATTTCAACTATTCTATCATGTTTTTATGCTCTACATAAATAGATTGTAGTTGCTACTTTGAAATTTCTAACTAGATTTTTTAGAGTAAGGTACTTAACTTCTTTGAGAAATTTAATTAAGAGATGTTCTATGAATTTTTGTGGAAGCATGTTGCTTGTACAGGTTGGTAGGATAGTCATGTTTTTATACTCTGCATAAATAGATGCCCCTCACCTGAACATAAATTTTACGAGGCATGATATCATTTATTTTATATGTATTAATATTCACAACTCTTTGGATTTATATCGATCATGCAAAAAATAGCGTATAAAATGGGATAGCACTACCAATCTCCAACTAGATTTGGATTTTGGTTATTACTCTTAGTGTTTGAGATATTTATTCATAATAAAAATTCAGGAAAGAAAAGTCTTAGTGTTGCATTGAAATTAAAGATCTTCAAGCACAAGCTTTAATCATAATAAGTGGATTTCTATATAATACCAAAAATTAATTTCATATCACTAGAAATTTAGTTTGAAAACAATCTTGATCGTTGGTCCAAGCCATAAGTGGATTTTTTTTTCCAAATTATATGCCCTTATAAGATTATATGAGATTGGTGGTCAAAGTAATGGAAGTGGACAATCAAGTTTTCAAGAGAAAGTCAATGAAATCTAGTCAATTCTATAAGACATCAAAATCTAGCTTAGATTTGAGGTGTCCATGAAATCTACAATTGATATGGTTACCTATCATTACCACATTGCTCTAGTCATTAAAAAAACTAGTGGAACAACTTTGTTCCTTTTGGTTCCCACTTTAAAAAGCCAAAACATGATATATAATGTCTCATGGACATTCTCTTCAAGGGTTTTTAGATCGAGAGAAGTCTAATTTTAAATTCATTAACTGATACTAATAACTTCTCAAGTTTAATGGACGCCAAATATTTTTCCTATAAATCTTGAATATCTTGGGTGAAACGTCGTTGTGAACCTATATGTCCTAGTATTGTTTGACATCTTGAAAATTGTTGTTTTCCAATGGAGAAAAGTATACACGTAAAGACCGAAATATTAGCTCCATAAATAGGGAATTTTTCAATATCTCGGGTGAAACATCGTTGTGGACCTGTATGTCCTATTATTTTTCGACATATTGAAAATTGTTGTTTTCCAATGGAGAAAAGTATACACGTAAAGACCAAGAGATTAGCTCCATAAATAGGGACTTTTTATTAATCGGGTTACCTATAATAAGTAAATTATTTATACCTATTTCAGGAATACTAGATTGTCTCCTACCAACTTGAGGACTCCCATTTGTGGACTGAATATTTCTCCGGTGATAAATGAAGTAGGGAAATTCTTGATGCGAACCCTGGAATAGAAATGTTCCAGTCCCCCTTGTTCCCCTTGTTGATTCAGAACTATTTCTTGCACCAAATTGCATTGAACTAGATATTACCCCCTTTCAATACGTCATTAATACTTTTTCCCTCCAACATATTTTTGTGTAAAAGTCCCTTACTTTTAATTGCATAATGAGTTGCATTTATGAGATTTACCTTTATCAGGTTTTCATATTCTTGAGCTCTAATGTCAATTTTTCTCATCCCCTAGTTAAATATGAGGTCTCCTCACTTCAAAAATTATGTAAAAACAACGTTCAAGCCTCCATAACATTTTCAAATAGTGTCTCTCTTTCATCACCAAAAGTACAAACAAGAGAAAATTAACTCCAAATGATGAAAATGATTGGCATCCCATACAATCAAAACTCTTCCGAAAATATTTTATATGAGCTTAATTGTGGAGTGTAAGTCACCACACATGCCAAGGCTTTTGAAAATTTGGATAGGTGTCCCAGGTTGCATTCTTATAAGGACAGAAGAAATAGGCAACTTCTCACTATGGTGGAAAAATTATTGTTTTTTTGTTCTTGTTCCACATCATGCTACACAAAGCCAATGTGTGTCACATATCCTACCTATGATTACCATACAATATATCTGCTTATGTCTTCAAATGTACTTTTTATTAAGGCTTCACCTCATCATCAAATTTCCTTTCATTTGTTGTAGATGGCCTTGCCGTTTTTATGCTCTACATATATACATTCCCCCAACCTTCATAATTCTTACTAGGTTGTATATCTTTCATTTTGGATCTAGTAATATAAGGAATTATTTGGATTTCATATGTAAAATCTTGGTGATGATATTATTTGTTTGTTGACAATCTTTTCATACTCACCACTCTCATTATGAAACTACTTTTGATTATCAGAATGACGAAAATGTTGGATATGGGAATTCTCATTTCAAAATTTTTGTATAATCACAAAGTGTATTTGGGTAACTTCAATGGCACTTTTGTACTTGAGCTTTGCAACCTTTAGGTGCTTAGCTGACGCAAATTTACATGTCTATGCAAGTTCATCATACATAATGAAATGAAATAAAACAAAATAAATATATGTGGATGCAATACCATGTAAGAATAAATATAGTTCACTTTATGGCTAGCCACACATATATTTGATATGTAAAATTTACGTGCTTTAATCATCTTGAAAAATAGTAACACAAATGCATTTCATTTTTTCCATAATCCATCCATACATATTTTAGTGGATAAGAATACTTGGACTATGAAAACGATTGCTTAATAGTGGATAAAATATCCTATTGTGAAGCTATAATCTTAATATCTTGTCCAAGAAGCAACACTTTATCATATGCATATATTATAATTGTCGCTTTAAATATTTTAACTATATTTTTAAAGTAAGATATACTGGCTTCTTTGAGAAATTTAATTTAGAGATTATCTATGACTTTCTGTGGAAGCATGTTTCTTGTATAGCTTATAAGGACATCAATTTAGTTTTCCATCTCACTTATATTTGTACACCCCTTCTTCATTAGAAGCTAATGAGTTGGTGTAACTCCTTCTTACAAAATTATGAAATCCATTCTCACCCATTCTTTCTTTGTATCCTAATGAAATAAAATTATTATTATATACCACATTTCCAGTCCTTTGTTTTGAGTGCCTATTCAGGGGAGACTTACTATTATTCTAGGTGTCTAGAATGAATGTTTTGAGATGGTATTGAATTTTAATTATTCTATCATGTTTTTATGCTCTACATAAATAGATTGTAGTTGCTACTTTGAAATTTTTAACTAGATTTTTTAGAGTAAGGTACTTAGCTTCTTTGAGAAGTTTAATTAAGAGATGTTCTAAGAATTTTTGTGGAAGCATGTTACTTGTACAAGTTGGGAGGATAGTCATGTTTTTATACTCTGCATAACTAGATGCCCCTCACCTATGATAACTCTTACGAGGTAGGATATCATTTATTTTATATGTATTAATATTCAAAACTCTTTGGATTTATATCGATCATGCAAAAAAATAGTGTATAAAATGGATACCACTACTAATCTCCAACTAGATTTGGATTTTGGTTATTACTCTTACTGTTTGAGAGATTTATTCATGATAAAAATCTAGGAAAGAAAAGTCTTAGTGTTGCATTGAAATTAAATATCTTCAAGAACAAGCTTTAATCATAATAAGTGGATTTCTATATAAAACCAAAAACTAATTCAAATCACTAGAAATTTAGTTTGAAAAAAATCTTGATGGTTGGTCCAAGCCATAAGTGATTTTTTTTTTTCCAAATTATATGCCCTGATAATATTATATGAGATTGGTGGTCAACGGATTGGAAATGGAAAATCAAGTTTTCAAGAGAAACTCACTGAAATCTAGTCAATTCTATAATACATCAAAATCTAGCTTAGGTTTGAGATGTCCATGAAATATACAATTAATATGGTTACCTATCATTACCACACCCCTGTAGTCATAAAAAAAACTAGTGGAACAACTTTGTTCCTTTTGGTTCCCACTTTACAAAGACAAAACATGATATATAATGTCTCATGGAAATTTTCTTCAAGTGCGTTTAGATCCACACAAGTCTAATCTTAAATTCATTAACTGATACTAATGGGTATTAAAGAATTTCATTTAACATGATTGAAAAAATTCTTCATTATCTTTTTTCCCAATAATATTTAAAAATTTATTCACTTACACATCATGTAGGCATGCTCATACTTTCCCTGTATAACTTATGATCTTATCTTTTTATATCTCTTCCAATGAATTGAAGAGTTTTACATCCTTATCTTCACAAACCAAAATTGTACTGCCTTTATATGAACATGGAGCCAACCGTGACTAAGGATGTAAAACAACACTAGACTTTACCTCGACATTCACTTTGTTACCTCGACAAGAACTACATCCTCACCCTTCGATATTTATCTCTCCAATGGAGCTCAACAACACTAGACTTTACTCCCATCTGCATATATTGGGCATGTTGCAAATGAAGACATCCAACTCAGCTTCATTGTTCTACTAAAAAAAACAACTTGCATTATTTTCCAACACTCTTTGTAAATGCCAAAATTTTCCTCCCCTCTCTTTCAAATTTGTGTCCCTTTTCACTCTTTCTTCCTTTATTATGAAGGCTAATGGATTTTTCATTGTTTTCTTCTTCATTCATTTTGCCAAGGTATATAAGAGTGCTTGAACTATAGGTTGTGAATCCTTAATATTGATTGGGGACTCATAAAATATTCTACATTTAAAGGAGGGCACAATCCATGATATATTTTCATCAAGACAAGAAGGGTTTCCATCTATAGCAACTCCAACACATGGTTCCACAACCACGACTAAGGATGTCATTTTTATGTTTTGAATACCTCTATTGAGATTCAATAGTTTCTCCAGATAATAGACATTCGCTGTCTTACCTCGACGAGAACTACATCCTCACACTTTGATATTTCTCTCTCCAATCGAACTGAGCAACACTAGACTTTACTGCCATCTGCATATACTGGACATGTTGCATATAAAGACATCCAACTCAGCTTGATTTCTCTACTAAAAATAACAACTGGCATTGTTTTCCAACACTCTTTGTAAAGGTCAAAATTTTCCGCCTCACTCTTTCAAATTTGTGTCCCTTTTCACTCTTTCTTCCTTTATTATGAATTCTAATGGATTTTGCATTGTTTTCTTGTTCATTAATTTTTTCAAGGTATATAAGAGTGTTGAACTATAGGTCGTGAACCCTTAGTACTGATTGGGGACTCATAAAATCTTCTACATTTAAAGGAGGGCACAATCCATGATATATTTTCATCAAGACAAGAGGGGTTTCCATCTACAGAAACTCCAATAAATTATTCCACAACCACGACTATCCAATTGAATGCATTCAATCCCTACCGAAAATATTGGTCAGTCTAGGGTAGAGAAACTACAAAAGTAACACTATGAAATTACAACAATGTGTGTGGCTTAGGAAAAATTTTCAACTTTCACCTCAATGATCAGTGTTGAGGAGGTAAATCCCCTCTGCGGATAGAGGCGATCCCTACTAGCCCAGCAGGGGTCTAGCAACAATCAAACAATGTTATGACGCAAGCTCCTAGTTACGGATGGAAAGACTAGGAATAGAAGCCTACCTGGATTCCAACGCTATAATCTGAAGAAGAAGCGTCCCCGTTCTTCAGCCCCGGCAGATCACAATCCCTCCACGATCTCTGCGGATGAACACCTGCACATAGAAGAAACGAACAGATACAAGCATAGAAACCAGCATACGTAACTAAACATCAGTTAGAAAGGACGTTACTCGCATTAACATGATGGAAAACAGAGTGGAACCATAATCATAATCATCTATTAAATAATGAACGAAGAAAGATTACAACCAAGTTCTGACGTCGCGATCTCCTTCGGACGGTCCTGGGTAAATCCACGTCTGCAAAAGCTCCTGAGAAGAAGAAAGCCTCTCAAGGTCTCATAAACATAGTCTCCCTGCTTGAGTTGGCCTTAAGGGAAAGAAGGGATTCTTTACAGCACAAAGGCTCTTGGGAATAGGGAGATGCAAAGCTTCAGCACTTCAAGACTAGCTTGCCATGGATCTGAGCAAGCTTTTATAGATGGGGAAGGAGGGAGTTGGGATCCCTATTGTTATGGGATTGGCCCTATCAACAAGGAAGGTTCCATAGAAGGTGGCAAAACTACTTCCCTTCCATAGAACTCCCGCAGCCAAACCTCCCAACTCGAATGAGATGCCGTTTGTGAGTTTGTTCAGAACTCAACTTCGCCATCATTATTTACTTGATCCCTAAAATGGTGGCGCGGCGCTGTCTGTGACGGACGCCGGTGCGCGCGCCTCTTTGCGGTTTCCCCATTGGCGCGAGTGCTGAACTTCCTGCCCGCGCCAATGCCAAAAGGGATGTTTTTCATGATTTTGCAAGGAGATGTCTCAAGGGAAAATAAAGCTCATGCTTAGAGGAATGCATTGATGATGTTTTCAAGGCATGACAATGTTCACAGGTCACGAAATGGGTCCTCCATTGTGCGGGACGGGGAATGGTAGAGACGGTGACAAATTACTGTGTAACAATCAGGACAAAGTTGAGATCCGTATATCCACATTTGGTGATTTTTTCGAGTACTTATATTATCTAATCAATCTTGGAAAACTATAAATTTTTTCTAATAGAACATTGAAGGAAACAAAGTGAAACTACAACCACCAAGAAAAAATGTGAGAATTTCTTTTTCTCTACATGTATTATCAATTTGTGTTTTCTAAATGATCCAATATTTCCTTTCCAATGCTTTGATTTCAAAACAATCAATGAAATCAAATTTTCAAATATGAATTACAATGTTGACGTTATTGGTTTCGTTATTTCCACCTTACCTACTTTGACTATTTGAAGAAGAGATGGAACTAAAAAAGTAAGAAAAAATCTCACATTAAATGACATGGAAAGATTTAGCATTGATGTAACAATATGGGGAGAGAATTGTGACTCTGAAGGAAATAAGCTTGTTGAATTGTGCTCTTATGCCAATGATCCAGGAGGATCCCAAAAGGCCTGAAAATTAAATTCCTCAAAAATCAATGAAACCAGTTTCAAGTTAAATATATCATCACAAGGAATCCAATGGTGCAAACAACACCTCAATCCGAGTTCGTATGAAAAATTTACACTTGATAAAAGTTACAGTCAAAATTTGAAAAAGGAAAAATTTTTAGTTTTCACTAGAAAATTTGGATCAATTCCAAAATTGGCGGTTCAACCAAATTTGGTAGCTAGGGGGCTAAAGTTGGCGGAAGTCTAGCCAGATATGGTGACACCACTTAGCTCGAGTTAGATTTGGAATAACAACCAAGATTTCCGACACCTGCACTAAAATTCACAAATGTTGGAAAGAAACATTTAAAAATATATTTATTATTTTAATTTTTATATACAATGTGTCCATGAGGGTTTAAACCTGTGATCCCCATCATTAAAATGACTATACATGGTACAACCAACCAACTTGAGAGCCGATGACGATTTGTAAAGTACATTGTTGCAACAATATATACACTCATCCAAGCCATTTGATCGACATATGATGGCCAACAGAATAATGAGAGCTACATGGTCGATGGGAAGAAAAATAATGCACAGGACAAGGGAGCTAGGGGGATGCAAAACCCTATGGTGGAGCCATGCGACATGAATACAGAGAAGAATATTCCTAGGGAATATTCCTTAGAATATTCTCAAGAATATTTCCAAAATATTCTACTATGGAATCTTAAATATTCTTTGGGGGCTTAGAGTCGGCGGTGTCAGAATCTGGTCAAGTTTATACTCATTTTACTTAGAATTTCACTAGTGCAGTTAGATATTTGATTTGAGTAGCCAATTTTCAAGTCACTCTCATAAGTGATGTACACTGATATATTTTTTCAGGTACCTACCTTTATTTTTTCTAAGATAAACAAAGAGGCCTCTCCACTTTGAATTTGGGCTAGGAGACATAGCCCACATTGGGTGAACTCCGTTATCAAATATTGGTGCATTATCCTTATGGTATATTTTATGTGTTGTTTCTTCTTAAAAGTGTCACATTTATGGTTTTACATGCTCTTTTATGTATTTCTACTAACATCACTAAAGAAAATATATTGGATCGTGTTGTTATCAGAATGGTCTTCTTTTTTGTGTGAATTATGAGTGTGGATGATAATCACGGACAAATTCAAGGAGGGTAAAAGAAAAATAAAGTCTTTTGACCTCGAGATTGGATGTGCAACAAGAAGAAAGAAAATGGAGAATGACAATGTTTTCACCGAGAATGATAAATATTTCTATACATATTTTTACAAGATGTTAGACATGGTAGATAAATTGTTTGCATATTATGAGAAGAGGATAGCAAAGGAGGAAAAGAAGAAGAAAGTGAAAGTAGAGGAAAATGCTTCGGTAAATCAAGGATGTAGGTTTTAACCCTGTACATAAATTACCTGCAAATGACTTCTTAAAACATAAAAATAAACAATAGCGTGAACGTAAAACAAATAGACACATATATTTTCAGTTGGATCTTAAAATCGAGACTACTAGATTGATTTTTAATTATATTCCTTTTAATGTTATAATATATATATATATATATATATATATATATATATATATATATACATGCTAAAGCATTCATAAACCCCAATCCATTAACCCTGGATTAGAATATGACCATATTTCCCTTGATCGGATCTACAAAGTGTCTACAAAATACCATGGGCAGAAAACCAACATGCCCTAAACCATTGGTAGGTCCGCCCAGCTATTATAGGGTCTGATAAAAATTTACCGGGGCGCTGCCCTGGACCCCGTGTAGGGGGCTACCACCCCCTGATGGGGGGGGGGGGGGGGGAGGGTTCCGACCCCCTTTCTATGCCCAGTGCGACAAATAGGGGGGCTTTCACCCCCCACCCCCCCCTTCGCGTTCGACTAGTTGTGGAAATAATATAACACACACCCAACAAAGGAAATGGAGGAGACCCTATTGAATCTCCATATCCATATTCCAGTGAATTTTATTCTTCTTTTCATTCCATTCACATCATTAAAATAGTCATCATAAATATGCTTCTAGAAATTTATTTTTTAAGTTAGATGTGAAATTTTATTTCCCCATGTTTAATGGAGAAAATAATGTAGAATTTATAACAAATTGGATTAGATAGATCAAAGTGTATTGCGATATAGAAAATATAGAAGAGGATGAAGCAAATATTTAGTTGGAATATATTTGGATGGAAGGCACAAATCTTGTATGGTGGGAGAGAAAGGTTCAAAAAGTGTAGCTAGGATAATGGTAAAATCATTTCTTCATCATCTGAGTTTGATTTTGCATTAAGAAAAAAAAATTATCCATTAGGTTATCGACAAAAAATCATGATGTAATGGAAAAACCTGAGACAGGGAAAATGATAGAATTTTCAAATTTTTGCAAAGGAGTTTAGGAAGCAAGCATTAGCATTGAATATTCCTTACTCACCAGATACTTTGATCGAATATATTGGCACTTTTCGCAATTATCTTCGACATTCATTGTTGTTGTTTGATCCCACTAATCTAGATGAAGCTAGTGTGAAAGATATTCACCTTGAAAATAAGGGAAATCATGAAAAAGATGACAATGCAAAGAATAAAACAACAAAAATGAAAAAGGAAGAAAAACCCTCTTGTACTCATTGCAAGAAAAAGGGTCATGATGAGAAGCATTGCTGGAAACTACATCTAGAGTTAAATCCTAAGAAGTATGGTTGAAAAGGGAAGTAAAAAATTATTTCTACAATGCAACATGACTTGGGTCCTGATTCAGGCGATGAGATGAAGATAAAAACTATTGGGATTTCAGGTGTTGGACCAATGATGGGAAAAAATCAAAGAATTCATGGCTACAAAAAATTGAGGAGATCAACCAGAATATTTAAGAAGAGAATGTTGAATTG